>CAJQZJ010033276.1:2691251-2746002 GCA_907164525.1 Lophiomys imhausi
ATCTATACTCCACCAAATTTGAAAACTTAAGTGAAATGGACAATTTTCTTGATAGATTCCACCTACCGAAGCTAAATCAAGATCAGATAAACAGATTAAATAGCCCTATAACACCATGATCAAGTAGGCATCATCCCAGGAATGCAGGGATGGTTCAACATACGAAAGTCTATGAACATCATTCACCATATAAACAAGATGAAAGAAAAAAAAGATAATCTCTCTATATGTAGAAAAAGCATTTGACAAAATCCAACACCCCTCCATGCTAAAAGTTCTGAAGAGAACGGGCATACAAGGGCCATACCTAGAAATAATAAAGGCAATATACAGCAGGCCAGTGGCCAACATCAAATTAAATGGAGAGAAACTTGAAGCATTTCCTCTAAACTCAGGGACAAGACAAAGATGTCCACTTTCACCATATCTCTTCAATATAGTACTTGAAGTTCTTGCTAGAGCAATAAGAAAACTAAAGGAGATCAAGGGGATAAACATTGGATATGAAGAAGTCAAATTATCCCTATTTGCAGATGATATGATAGTATACATAAGCGACCCCAAAAATTCCACCAGAGAACTCTTACAACTGATAAACACATTCAGCAAAGTGGCTGGATACAAAATTAATTCAAAAAAATCAGAAGCCCTTCTTTATACAGTAAACAAATGGGCAGAGAAAGAAATAAGGGAAACAATCCCCTTCACAATAGCCACAAACAACATAAAATACTTGGGGATAACTCTAACCAAGCATGTAAAGGACCTGTATAACAAGAACTTCAAGCCCTTGAAGAAAACAGAAGAGGCCTTTAGAAGGTGGAAAGATCTCCCATGCTCATGGATAGGTAGAATCAATATAATAAAAATGGCCATCCTACCAAAAGCAATATATAGATTCAATGCAATTCCTATCAAAATACCAAAACAATTTTTTATAGACTTAAAAGAGCTATTCTTGATTTCATATGGAACAACAAAAAGCCCAGAATAGCTAAATCACTATACAACAAAAAAACATCTGGAGGTATCACCATCCCAGATTTCAAGCTGTACTACAAAGCAATAGTTGTAAAAACAGCATGGTATTGGTATAGAAACAGACCAGTAGATCAATGGAATCGAATTGAAGATCCAGAAATAGACCCACACACTTATGGCCACCTAATTTTTGATAAGCCAAAACGGCACAATGGAAGAAGGACAGCATCTTCAACAAATGGTGCTGGTCCAACTGGATGACCACTTGTAAAAGAATGAAATTAGACCCATACTTATCACCTTCTACACAACTTAAGTCCAAGTGGATCAAAGACCTAAACATAAGGCTGGTCACACTAAATACTAGAAGAAAGAGTGGGAGAAACCCTCAAACGCATTGGCACAGGCGACAACTTCCTGAACTGAACACAAACAGCTCAGGACATGAGATCAACAATCAATAAATGGGACCTCATGAAACTGAAAAGCTTCTGTAAGGCAAAAGACACTGTCCTTCGAACAAAGCGGTAGCCTACATACTGGGAGAAAGAAAATCTTCACCAACCCGACATCTGACAGAGGGCTAATATCCAAAATCTACAAAGAGCTCAAGAAATTAAATGCCAAGAAACCAAATAATCCAATCAAAAAATGGGGACAGAGCTAAATAGAGAATTCACAAAGGAGGAATCCCTAATGGTTGAGAGACACTTGAAGAAATGCTCAACCTCCTTAGTCATCAGAGAAATGCAACTCACGACGACTCTGAGATTCCATCTCACACCTGTCAGAATGGCTAAGATCAAAAGCTCAAAAACAGCACATGCGGGTGAGGGTGTGGAGAAAGGGGTACCCTACTCCATTGCTGGTGAGAGTGCAGGCTTGTGCAACCACTATGGAGGTCAGTCTGGCGATATCTTAGAAAACTTGGAATAGCTTTGCCTCAGGATCCAGCCATACCACTTCTGGGTATACACCCAAATGCCTCTTCACGGAATCATAAGGAAGTTTTTTCATCTGTTTATAGCAGCCTTATTTGTAATAGCTAGAAACTGGAAACAAACCAGATGTCCCTCAACCGAAGAATGGGTTAAAAAACTGTGGTACATCTACACAATGGAATATTATTCAGCTATCAGGAACAATGAAATTATGCAATTTGCAGCCAAATAGATGGAACTAGAAAAGTTCATCCTGAGTGAGGTAACCCAGACTCAGAAGGATGCATATGGCATCTATTCACTTATAGTAGGATTTTAGCTATATAGTAGAAGGTATCAAAACTACAACTAACACACCAAAGGGAACTTGGACATAGACTTTATTTTTAATTTTTTTATTTATTTTTCATATTTTTTTCTATTTTTTAGTCTTTTTTATCTATTTGTCTGCTTATTTGTTTGTTTGTTTTTTAGTTCTCTCTCCCGGGCAATGAGACACTTTTCACTGATGGTACTGCCTCGTAGACCCCCAATGAATGAGGAGGCTCTTGACCCTCATAAGACCTCTCAAATGACATGAGGGACTGTTATATAAGGCCACCCCACCCCAGAGAAATGGGATGGAAGGGATAGGAGGTAAAGAAAAAAAACGAAATGTGATGTTTCGGTCTTTTACTACTAATTGTCATAAACTGTTTAGGATAATTAAGAAATGCAAACTAATAGTTATGCAACTATTTTGGTCATTTTGTTAGGTACTATGACAGCCTATTATAGTTATTTTCTAAGCTAATCAGAAATAAAGCTGCTAAGAGACAAGCAACATCTGCTTACCCTAATATAAGACATAGATAGGGCCTCTTCAAAAACCTCAAGAGATCTGCAGAATATGGCATTCAAAGATGTTTTCATAACTTTAGATTTTTTATCAGGACATATCAACTTCTGACAGCACCCCCTATTCTACCTCAAGTAGAAGATGAGCATCGAAGAATCTCCAGTGGGAGATAATTGATTTAGTCGCAAGCCTATCTCTTGGTAGGAAAAGCCCCTTACTCCAACTGTAGACAGAATGCTGTACAAAAAGGACAAAACCTGGAAGCAGGTAAGTCGACAGCCTAGCTCTGCCAAGACAGGGTAGGCAAGTCCTTCATAACCCCTGCTCTAAAATCAATGTCTGTCAGAGAAACGAGGCCAAATGGCTGAAGATCGATGCTGTAATGTATGGAGAGAAAACGGGAACTGTCCAGGCAGCCACTGGTATGTCATTTCTTATTTTGGAAGCTGCAGGCCCTGTACTTCCTATAAAATCAGATATATTTATCCCTCTCAGGTCTCTGAGGTGGTTGAAGAACAGATAGCTAGAGCCTCATAATTAAAATTTGAATGGTTTAGGAGTCAAGAGAGTGTTATAGATCTAAGAAGATGCTTTTAAAAGTGTGTTGCAAATTAGTATGAATGTTGAGTTAGATATAGAACTTTAAACTCATGGAGATGGTTCGATAGTAGAATGTTAAAGTCAGGTGCCAAATACATATGGACTGGGCATTGGGAATGTACGCTAAACCATATAACCCTCATAATTGTGGCCTAATTACCTCTGTTGTTTTGTATTGTATTTATTATTATAAGAGAAAGAGCCATTTGTTGGACTGAAAGGGGAAATAAGATATACCTTAAGTTTAAAAATAAAAAGGGAAGAGGATGGGGGGTTGAGGGGGTTGAGGGTGGGAGGGTGGGACTGGATGGGGGAATAGGGAGGGGACTGCGATTGAGATGTAACTTGAAGAAATAAAAAATAAAGGGGAAAAAAAAACAACCAGAATAAAAAAAATAAATAAAGTTAACTTATATTTTTGTAAGATAATTCTGAATGTAGATATGGACTAGATCCATAATACAATAACAAAGGTTCAAAATTATAAAAGCAAAACAGATATATTTTTTGTGCATTGAATAAACAATTGTAAACCAAAGTAGTTGTTTGGTGGTTACAATGACATATAGAAGGACTCAGCCTGGCAAGTAAACTTGAAATTTTTTTTTTTTTTTTAAATCTAAAATGTGTGAGACCCTTGCTTTTTGAGCCTTTAGAGTGTAGAAATGTGTAAATAACAAGGACAATGATATGATGGCTCACATGCCTGTGCATATCAGGACATTGTGTAAAAGTCATAGACAGTGATACCATGACTCACACATCTGTGCATAATATATTCTCATTTTGAGTCTATTCTAAGCTAAATATTTCCATTGAATTGATTCTGCCTTAATTTTTAATAATATTAGAGACGGCACTGAAAGTTAACTAAATTGATCACCAAAATTAAGATAAATTCAGCCATTTTTTCTAGATTAAAAAAATTATTTTGTGGAAGCCATAGCTGTCATAATTAAAATATATTTATCTTTAATTTAAAACCATCTTTTTATTGAGAAAAATAAATCAAAATTAATAGAAAATACCTTAGCACATAACACAGAGCTCAGAGTAATATAAGTGAAAGTCACTGCTTTAAGGATTATTTTTTAAATCCTTTATATACTAAGCAAGTTTAGCATACATTGAATATCCTGAAGCTTATGTATGTACTTTGGCTAAAGAAGAAAAGGAAAAACACTTATGCTTCTGTAACTATGTAAATGCCTAAGTCATACGTTGTATGTTTAAATTATAACAGGCAGTTACAGCTTTTCAGTATTTTTCTAGAAATGGAGACCATTCAGATTTTGTCACATGTTGTCTTAAAAAAAAAAGTCACAAAATCTAATTGGTGTGAGGTGACCCAGCAGTGGGCTCTTGCCACTTTCCCTGCTTTCACTGGTGGCAGAGCGCAGAGCCATTCCTCATAGCAGGCTTTTGTCCAGACACGTGTCTGTCAGTTCCTCATTCTTCTGCCTACAGACTATTGAATAGAAAAATACAAGTTGATAATTTCTATCATAGAGAAGAGGGACCTATGGGGAGAAGACTGCGCACCTCTCAAGTTGTGTGCTCGATTGTGAGCTCTGGTAACGTCTAATGGTAAAGCAAAATTGAAGAAAATGAGGTCAGGAGTACTCAACTATCAAGTGTAATAAATGTGATTTAAATCTAACAGGTGAAGTGGTTCTCATAAACTCTCTCTCTCTCTCTCTCTCACCCTCTCTCTCTATTTCTCTATCTATATCTGTGAATGTGTGTGCGTGGGGTGTGTGTGTGTGTGTGTGTGTGTGTGTGTGTGTGTGTGTGTGTGGTGTGTGTGTGGTGTGTGGTGTATGTATGTTTAGTGTGTGTATGTGTATGTGTGGTCTGTGTGTGGTATGTGTGTGTGAGTGTATTGTTTGTGTTTGTGTGGTGTGTGTGTGGTATGTGGTTTGTGGTGTATGTATGTATGTGTAGTGTGTGTGGAGAATGCACCTGATCCCATATCCGACTAGACATCAGATATCTTCCTCTATCTCACTCCATCTTACACCAAGAACAGCATCTCTCACTGAACAAGAAGCTCACACTATGACTAGGAGAGCTGGCTAAGTTCTAAGGATCCAGCTGTCTCTGTGGTCTACTTTGCAACTCTAGTGATGCAGGTACCTGCATCCACACTTGGATTTTACACAGTTTTTGGAAAGCAATTTTGTAGAGCAAACACTCTTACACACTGAGCCATCTCCTACCCCTGAGAATTTCTTATTTTTGATAATTAATTTGAAGAGTAGATGTTACTGAAAAACTCATCTATTATTTATTAGGATATTATTTCCTCAAAATGCATAGTTCTGTCTTCTTTAAGAAGTTCAGCCTTGCATTACTAAGAAAAGCCAACATTTCTGTTGAATCTTATGATCTTTACATTCACGATATTTACTGTCATTCATGTTCATATGACATTTAAATTTTTTATAACTCAATGTTTATTTTTTAATGTGTATTTATTACTTCAGGTTACATCTCCATCACAGTGTCCTCAATGCTTATTTTAATAGATAATTTGTTTTCCAGTATCTATAGAAAAAATTTATATTATGCATGTGCCTTTTCTTTTAGTGCAACCATTTTTTTTTTTCAAAATAAATACGGCCTTTGCCAAATGTTTCCTGGTCTAAGAACCAATGGAATCAATATGCACTGAAAACACAGTCAGTGCATATCACTAGGGTGAAAACACAGGTAGCCAGGGTTGTGTTTCCTAAGTATATTCCAGGCTATTACCTGAAGTAGTTTCTTCAGGTAGATCATGGTTATAATTTAATCACTTTTGGTAAATGAGTACCTCTTACCGTAAGTCTGATCATACTCTTCTCTAAAGCATCTCTGCAATTTCTTTATTTTCTGTCAGAACTTTTGGAAAATATATTTGTGTGCTATAGATGAACCTTCACATTAACAATGATGTTCTGCAGGTTTCACTGTGGAAGAAACAGGAGGTCATTTAACTATGAGGATAGGCTGTTTACAACACAAAGCTTGAGCCCTTTCATGATTTTCTTTCTAAAGAGTAGCAAATTTAATCATACAATATAAATGAACTTTTGTGTTCAGAAGATGACAGGCATTACTATTAATTATTGTTTCTCTGTCTTTTTTATTTTACTTTTAATCGTAGTAAATTTCCACAACAAAATATAGAGCAAATGTATAATAGAGCAGAATGTATCAGGTAATGTAAGTCATTCTCAAAATTATTTTTAACATGTCTTTTACCCACAACTGTCCTGTTCTACATCATATTGAGAAAAACATTGGGCATATTATTATCATTTCAAATATAAATAGAGAAGATATTCACCCTTTCTTAAAAATGGCCATGATATAACTTTAATGTTTACAATGATTTTAGTATAAGCAAATCTTTGTTAAGTTGTCAGTAATCCTATCATCCCATACACATTGAAATTTAAAATGATTTCTTAAATAAAATTCCAAATATGTTCCACAGATTGTTACTGACTGATATGTGCTTCTTAAATCTCTTTTTATCAACCAGGCTTTTATTTCTCTCACATGAAAAAAAATCCTCCTTCTTTGCAGTTACTTGTTGAAAACATTCTGACTCTTTATGTATCAATCAATTTTCCACCATTTGGATTTTGCTGAGAGCATTGTGGGGTGTGTGTGTGTGTGTGTGTGTGTGTGTGTGTGTGTGTGTGTATGTGTGTGTAACATGTTTCTCTCTCCTCTATGCTTTCATGATTAGAAATTTGATCTAGAGGTTTGAGCAAATTTAGCTTTAATATTTGAAGCTCAAATATACCATGCCATTGTGAAGTATTCAATAATAAAATTCATCAATTCTAAACATTACTGAGTTTTAGCTAAAAAGCATCATTTTTGGAAAACAAATTCATGGTCTAATCCTGACTTTGCTTCCATCTGCATGTGAACCTTAGGCAAACTCATTAATCAGTATCTTGCTTTCTTCACTTATAAAATAGAGAAAATAAACATGATAGCTAAACATTCCAGTGAAGAATAAAGACAAACTACTTTATATAGTGCTTGGTGCATAATGAGCATGCTCAGAAGATATTTCTAGATGATTTTTAAGGAAGATATGACTGTTACCATATTGCCAGATAGCTGAAAATGATTATGAGGAGGGTTGAGTAGAAAACAAAAGCAACATTTTTGTCCATATGGCAACTACACCGACAAGTCTAGTAACAATGGGGTTTCAATACCTAATAAAAGTTGAAATGTGAGTGCACTAAAAGGTTCAAATATATCAGAGACCTGGTAATGAAAGCTACAGCCTTTTGTTTGTAGGTCAGTGATTGAACACCCACAGGTTACCAGAGCTCAAAAGAAAATATCCCTCACCAGTTCTGTGAAATGTATTATGTCTTTCTATATACCATTCTTGCTTACACCTAAGAGTATTGCCACACACACACTCGCTTTACACTTTATTCATTCCTAAGTATCTTTTGACAGCATCAAGTTAAACAGAATGGATCTCTAAGACAGAAAAAGGAACAATTCAAAACAAAACAAAACAACAACAAAAAAAAAAACCTCCAAAACAAAAAAGGGCTCATTCCCTGCCCTCATGAGCAATGGTTTCTAATGGAATAATGGAATGATATGTTTGTAAGGATTCATAAATTTTAAAAGTAAATTGGAAAAAATTTTGGAAAAAAATGCTCCATCACTAGGGGAATAAGTAGAATGTTATTTTCATCTCCTTTTTCTGTAATGTGGTATGCACATCAGGTATATAAAGTTCACCCACCCAAACTCTGAGCAGGGTTAGTCAAATATTACATTTAGTCTGAGTTTCACTGGGAAAAGTTCCACCTCCAGACCCCTGACCAAAAGCTGAATAATACCAGTATGGAAATTTGGAGCAAAGTCAATTGTTAAAGTCAGATTATGAGATTTTAGCTGCCATTCTAAAACTAAAACTACTTACCCAGCCGTTCTACACTATTTCCACTTGCCAGATCAACACCCAAGGGTCATTTTGACATTAAAAAAAAAAATCCCAATTACACATCCAACTGCTGATTTACAAAGCAAAATCCAACCTGTGATTGGGGTTTTAAAACCCCGTTTGCCTTAGGGATAGAAGATTGAAAGAAAGTCTAGCTTTCTGTTAAGGGCTAATATTCTTCCATTTCCTTATCCCCTTTAGGGCAGGCAGATTTTAGCACTTCGACTTAAGCAGTATTACTTTCTATCAGGTGCTCCAGTGGAGGAGCCATTGAGCTAGAATGGGATGATAAATGACAGAGAAGGGACTAGGCTGCTGCGGAAGCTCTTGTGTCACTTGCCAAAAGACAATGACTACAAAAAGTGAACTCATTTTTTTTCCTTCTGTGGGCAAAAGATGGGAATTTAATAGTAAAATAGTAAATTGAGTATCTGTCCTTTTATGCTTACTAGAGTATCTTTGTTGTCCTTTGCATGGGGAAGGTTAACAGCTGAACCTAATTCTTTGTGCCAAGGAACTTTGCTGGGCTGCCATTTGGTTAAGGTCTAATGGGCCTTCCGGGACTTGATAACTGAATGCTGTGCTCACTGGAGCGGGCTGCTCCACAGAGAGCCTGGAAAGAAGGTTTGACTTGGAGAGAGAGAGAGCTGCTGCTCCAACTGCTTTTCCACCTGCAGAAACAGAACCTGTGGGACAGTAGCATTGCAGTGAGCAGGAGGCCAGACTCGCTCACATGGGAAACCAGGAATGAGAAAGGTGTTAAAGTAGCCAGCTCTTCTGTTTTGCCAAGGATTTTCAGGCCTTGCTGGTTTTGGCAAGGTTTTGAAATATCCCACTTCTCTCACTCTGAGTGTTTCCCTTTCCATTTCTTAGGGAGAGCTTTGGGGATTGGGATGGCTAGTCCAAACAGAAAGACAGAATTTTAAAGGGTTGTGAGATTCACACCCCTTGGTTCCCCACAGACCTTCAGCCAGCACTTGGCTGCTGTAGGCAGTTGAGGGACCCAGCAGCACTAAGAGGATCAAGTTGCCTACCCCCTCAAACGGAGGAAAGGAAAACTCCTGAAGCCCCCAGTTGATTAAAGCACATGGAATATTAACACACACACACACACACACACACACACACACACACACACATACACACACACACAAGTATATTACCAACTGGGACAATGTATCTTTCATTCCACAAATGTTTAAAGCCCTGTTGGTATTTATTCAGGGAGAATCATCACAGGCTCCTGATGAAAGTACCTCACCACTGTTTTCTAAAACTGCCATGTAAAATCCTGAATCACCTGCACCACATTGTTGTACAACAGGTACAAAGTCTTTATCCCAAATCTATTTCAAACTGTTAGTGGTGATGATACAAAAGTACACTCAATTTAAGATTGTTTTATGTGTGCATGTGTGGGTGTGTGCATGTGTGAATGCATATTTAGTTTTTAAAAATAGTTAACTATTTATTTCAGTGGCACTAATTACATTTGCAAAGTGATTGCAGCTGTCACTACCTTTTTCTTGTGATTTTTATCATCCACAAACAAACTGTAAAAACAACTTGAAAGCAGTGTCTTGCCAATATGACCCACACTTTGGGTCCCATAATGGAAAAGCTAATCATATCACGATTAGCTCTCAGAAAGGAAGTGTTCACTTAGAATAATTAGTGGAGACATATAAGGTCACCAACAACTGAACACTAAACCTGTGTTGTCTACAAAAGTAGTTTTGATTAACTTCACTTAATTAATGAAGCATTTTTGTGTGCTGTAAAGTTCCCTGGGTAAGTAAAATCTATGACTTTAAATCTATTACTTTCATAATCATCCTAATCTTTAGAATAAATCTTTACTGAAATAAACAATAGCAAAATGCATAAACATAGGGATAAATTCTTAAGAGCAGGTAAATCAGACTTAAAATCTAGAATGCTAGAATATTATTTTAACAAATGAACAAGAAGAAAATCTAAGTACAATTTCAACATGGCTTTAGGTAAAGAAAGGGAATACACAGTCGAGAGTTCATGTATAAAGTTTACCCAGCCACTGATCAAAATTGTCCTCCCTTTCAAAAAGCCAAACTAAAATATGAAATATAGATTTGCCAATTTTAGACACAGCTAGCTTCTCATTGCACTCAATTCTTACTCATTGATTAGTAAATCCAATCAATGGCAATGACAATTGAGAAGTAAATCCTTCCATCAAATCTGAAGACTTGCACATTCCTTTCTTTGAAGTTCACCCTTCCCTTTCATCACAACGCATTGGAATGCTGTGTAGGGTAAATGCATCATTTATTTTAATCCTACTGAAATGGATGGATGAGCCTAAATAACAATGCAAGCCCTTTCCCACAAAGTGCTGTAATTCACTTTGAAGTGATAGCACTTTTCGGATTAAGATGTATACACTTTGGTTTTTGACTAGTTGTCCTGTCTTTGTGTATTATATTAATAAGAATTTAAAACAAGATGAAGTCACAAATGCCTTCTAAGTCCTAAGAGTCTTAAGCAAAATTCCACTAGAGCAGCCAACCAAGATGAACAACTATTTTGAAGGAAATAAAACTATCATTTAGTGACTACACACTCCAGTTCTCTTTAATCACTTGAGTTAGACTGACTATCGATAAAATCAGCCTTGAAAAATATTTTCATTTATTATCAGATTGCCAACATTCAAATAAAAGAACTTTGGAGTACTGCTGGAAAATGAATGAATAAACATAACTTCTCAACATGATACTTACTACTCTAAACAATTAATTCATTCCATATTTCATAAGTTTTCATGAGGGACATTAAAAGATATATATTGTCAAAAAGATATGTTCAAATTTTACTTGTTTAGACTTTTGTATGGTATGAATTCAATATGCTTTTCTGAAGAGATAAGAAAACATAAAACTCTATAGTATAACCTTGAGATATGAATTGTGTACTTATTTGACATGAAGATTAAAACCTGTAATTACTCACATTGTAGAACAGTTTCAAAACAAGGAATCTAGACAAAAGGAATTTTCCTAAATTGTGGCCATCTAAATTAAACAATCTCACTCCTCAGAACATTTCTGTCCTTAGTTATAATTTCATTCTTTATGATTTAAAGACAAGATACATCAAGAAGTACAGATCAGTCAGTAACTACAAAAATAAAATAAAAACAGTATGTAAATATATGAAAATTTAAAAACAAACATATATTAAACATTAGTTTTTGAATCTATTTGTAATATTATATTGATATCCGTTTTACAAAATGTTTTTAAACTAGAAGGTATTGATTTCTTCTATTTGAAATGTATCTAAATTCTTGATACAAAAGATATGTACAATGGAGTGTAAAAAGTGTAATAAAATACCCAGATTTCTCCATAAAAATTTATTGATTACATTGTGCATGTACCATCAATATACTGGGAATGCTTCATTCTCTCATTTTCTGTAAAATGAAGTTAACTGCTTTAAATATGATTTGGAATATTTCAAAGCAATGAGTGAGGGTCTACATAAGAATGAAGACTGAGAACTGGTTGCTAGCAGCACTCAGGTAGTCCATGAAGACTGGAGCATCATTCTTTCCTTTTCAGGCTCTCCCTTTGCTGCATTAATGATCTGCTTCCAGCTACCCCTTTCCCCCCCTAGCAAGTCCAGTTTCTCTTCCTTAGTTTCTACTTAATTGGGCCTATTCTTATTTCTCCACATTTTACAAGATTGTCTTGTTTCCTCTTTTTGTTGGTGCTACTTCTGCATTGCAATTGTGTGTGAATACATTATGTGTGTGTATATATATGCATGAGCATCTTTATGTGTGTGTTTATCCAAGCAAAAATATAGCCTTCCTGTAAGTTTTAATCAATGATTTCTCTAAGTAATATTTTCTTAGTAGCTCTAAATTAAATTCCATGATAGATAACTGAGGTCTACACCCAAGCACAGTGTTGATTAGCAGGAAAGACTCTAGGTTACTTCATGAAACAGTTATACATGGACATATTAAAGTACTTGACATTCAAAAGACTCCGAAATTCTTTTATCTTTCCAGGGATACTAAGCTACTACTTCCAAGTGTTTCCTGGAAACATAAGCAGTTTGTAACCAGCCACATATTGCCAGGTATAGAAGTGAAGGATATTGGAGGAAGAATCCAGGCCAGAAAATGTCACTCTTAATGATTTTACTTAGGAAATAAATATGTTAAATATGAATGGGGCCAGATTTGGTAAGCATTGATAATTTTAAAAATCATGGGACTTTCTAACAAGAGAGTCTCAAATTCGTAAGTACGTGAGTTAAGTACTGAAAAGGCAACTGTTGTAGAATGAATTAAGACACGAAAAGTAAATCCTGAAGACTGGGGTACACCAGAAAAAAATTTATACTTTCAAAAATATTAATTATCAGTATATGAGTATCCTTTATGATGGTAGCCCACCTCTGTTCCTACTTGAAACAGGGATTTGTTTGCATGAACATTGTTAGACGGAAGCTTCATTAATACCATAGGAAATCTGATTTTAGTTTTAATTGTAGAACTTCTGGTAACATGATCAGTTTAGTGGACAATTAGTCCTTCAATTTCCTAGGACTTACTTTTGCAGTTTGCTTTACTATACCAAAAACCAGAAGACTAGGTCATTTGCAATGAAAAAGAAATAATCTCATGCGTTCTGGAGGCTCAGAAGTATAAGATAATAGTCTAGACTAAGTTTCTTGCTCCATCATCCTTTGGCAAAGGAGAAAAGAAAGAACAAGATTCCAGACCAAACTCTTTCCATTGTTCTAAGAACATACCTGAGGAGAATAATTTAAATGAACGATAGAATGATTTGGGCTCAAGATTTGAAATGTGTCAGTCAATGGTCTTGTGGTTCCATTGCCTTGGGTGTATAATGAGGTAAAACATCATGGCTGCAAGAAAATTTGGCATAAATATGAGTCTGCTTACCTCACATAAGTTCTATTGAAGGGAAGGAGATATGGGCAAAGGGAGAGAGAATACTATGAGTAACAGAGGCAAGATCTTTTCTACAACCCTATTGACCCAGTCCTTCCCAATAATATTTTCCTTCTAGAGTTTCCAGCCCCCAACAGCCCACTCATTTATAAACCCACACATGAATGTATTAAAGGGGACACATGCTACATATTCTGATCACTTATCAAAAGCCCATCAGATGGCAAAGGAGTCGTTAATGCATGGACTTTTAGCAGTGTTTTGGAACTAAGCCATAAAGAAGACTGAACATGTAGTAACCAGAAACTTATTTTGTAATGGTAATACTCCGTTAATAAGAACAGAGTCCTCAAGGCTTGCCCATCTCCTTTAAGTCCTATATCCTAACAATGATGCTGTAGGGGTTAGGTTTCCAACATATGTTTATGGGACGCACACAATTTATGCTATTCAAAAAATAGAATTCTCATCAAGTGCTATAGAAGCATGAACAAAGAACTGGATTTTAGCCATATAGTACGGTATAACTATTCTACAGTCAACACACCAAAAGGAACAGGAACATAGATTTTGTTACTTTTTAGTGGGACACTTTGTCCAAGTGGTGCTGCCATGTAGGCACCCAGTGCAAGAGGAAGCTCTTAGGAAATGACTGCTGAACTTGTTGGGGGCTGATATGTAGGGACACCCCACTCCGGAGGAGTAGGATAGGTGGGAGAGGAGGAAGAGGATGGGATGGAAGGACCAGGAGGGGTGGAAAGAGGGCACTGTGATGGAGATGTAACTTGAAGTAATAATAAAACATTAAAAAAAAAAGAATGACAAAGAATGACAGGATAAACTACAATGGTTCAGTAGAGAATGGAGACTAAATTTGAATCTGAGGGTCAGGTGGGAAGGTATTAAACGCTGGAAAATTTGATGTACCTTTGGATTTTAATAGAGAGGTATGCGCATCAAAATTGGAAGGGTGGACACACTCATTCTCAGAAAGCTTTAGGGAGTTAATAGTTGCTGGGAGAGGATAGGCAATGTTCTTCTTCCACATTACTCTGTCTTCCAGTACTGGTGTCTCTTAGAATGCTGAAGCAATTCATGTTCATCATAGGTCCAGTATTGCTCTTCTCAATTCAGTTAAGAAACTCCAGTCAGTGAACTCTCTGAACTTGAAGCCTGATCATACTGTTTCTTCCATAATCTGAGGACATTGAAGATTATTCTATAAATTACCCATACAAAATTATACAGTCCACCTTTTTTTTTTCTGAGCTGAAATCCTGTTCAGTTGATTTCATCTCTTGGGCTAGTTAGTCCTCCGTTCCTCGGGGATGCCTTAGATGATGTTTGAAAACGGACCTAGCTATGCATTCCTGGGAAGCCCCTAGAGCACCCTGGAGCCCTTTGCAAGCAATATAGAGATTTAGCACTATAGATGTGAATCTTCCAATAAAACGTGCCTTGGGGGCAAGGACTAAGTCTACTTTACGTCCAGGATTTGCAGTCAGCCAACTGCTGTGAAAGCCTCACTGAACACAGAGTTAGAAGGAGGTTGATGCTCTTCTCTGGGGACAGAACTAGTATTGATTGGGAAGGGGCATGAGGAAAGCTTCTGGCAGCTGGGAAATCTATATCTTGATCTGAATGGAAGTTACACAAGTGCATACATGTGTAAAAATGCATTAGTTGAGTTCTTAAATGTGTTGTACCTACTAGGCTTCCCTGAAATGTGTTAGAGCTCAATAGCTTCAAGTGAAAATTTAGTACAAAGGAGTTAAAACGCTGTGTTATTAGAGATTAATATCACAGTTCTGGATGCAGTGAACTTGTCCTTGGAAACAAGTAACAGCAAACACAGAAATTATTTATTTTTATTTCATGTAAGTCTTACAAAACTTCATTAAGTTTTATGGATGGTATATACAAATTGGTGTGTAGGTTACAGTTGAAACCACTGATATACTTGTATACTTATGGTCTTCCTGTTTCTGGTGAGAGAAACAATTTTTTTAAAGCATGTCCCTAGACTCACATCAGACTCAGCTAACATTCATCCACTGTATAATCCATTTGTATGTATGTTTGTATGTAAAACTATATTAAATACACTTGGAATATAATCATACATTTATTAGAAACATAAAAATTAAATATAAATCACTACAACATAAACACTTGTGATGTTATTTTAACACATCTTTTAAGAACAATTAGAATTATTTTTAGTGTATTTTTCACTTTCACAGATCTTCTTAGAGTCATGAAAAATCTTTATAAATCCTTCTTGCATTGATCAACAACTTACTAAAGGAAGGATTTAAAGAGATATTAAAAATGAAATTTAGAGATTCCTACTGCAGGTGCTCATAAAATATTCCTGATACTTTTCTTAAAGGCAGCTTCTTAAACTTCACCCAGTTTCACTTGAATTATTATGAACAGTTTGGGGTTTATTTGCTGTACCCACTCCAATAATGAGAATTCTGAATGTAGCATCCAGGAAGAGAAAGAACCCGATTGGCCTGATGCTTGGCCCTGCTTCCATTCACTAATTGCAATGTACTGTTCGAAGTGAAGCAAACCTGTGTTTGAGGCCACAAAGCAGAAACAAAGGGTTTAGGACTCAGTCAACCAACTCTACTCCGTATCACTTGAGTAAGCAATCTAAACTGCATTTTAATGGAATAATATTTACCCAAATTTGTAATTGTATTAGTGACATCCAAGTGTCAATAAAACACTTTCAAATAAAATGTGAGCATTTTTTTTCTTAAATTCTTTTTTCTAGGTACGAAAAAGATTTATTTCCCAAAGACATGTTTTAGCAACTTGGAAGGTATTGCATTTGGAGAGGGATTTAAGGGAAAAACTTTCTCTACCAGCAGGTAAGATCTAGAAACACATCACTCACTAGTGTCAATTTGTGACAGTTCAAATTGCCAAAGGTATTTGGTAAACTTTAATCTCTGTCAGAACTGTAAAGGTTACTGAGCAGCTTCAAAACAAATCAGTTACAACAGTATTAAAAAAATGAGAGTGGGTGTGCAAGGGGATAAATGAGCAGGTGTGTCTATATTTGACATTGGACCCCTCATATACATCAATATTGCATCCAACTATTCACATTGGTAACAATAGCAGTGACACTCCACAAATACACAGGCCGAACATTAATTTGCCCTCAGTATATGATTTCTAGATGTTCTAGCTTTCTGATATGTGCTTTGATGTTACGAGAAATATAGGAGAGTCCATTAATGGAATCAGGAAAATGGGGTTCCCCTCTTGGGATTCTATGTCTCAGTATAAAATAATTTAGAATGGATTCAAAACAATGCTTGAAGATGCTTTTTATAAGCATTTAAAGAGAAACCTCAGAGAAGGGAAGCTGCAACTCCCTTCAGCTGCCCAAAGGAAGAGTTAAGTCAGCACAGAAGCTAGCATGGTGACGCATACCTTTAATCCCACCACTTGGGAGGGAGGCAGAGACAGGCAGATCTCTGCGAGTCCAAGGCCAGCTTGGTCTACAAGTGAGTCTAAGACAGCCAGGGCTACACAGAGAAACCCTGTCACAAAAAAAAAAAAGTCAACACAGAAGTCAGCCTCATGGTGGAAGGAGTTCTTTACAGAAAACAAGGAAGTTCAAAGTTCCCCCTGCCCCACCAATGGCATCCTTAGGCTTTGTTTTTCCCAAAAGAGACAACAAAGGAAAGTCATAGTCAAGCCTTTTGGAGCTGTAGAGACCCTGAGAAAACTACGGTTGTTAAAGAAGGCACAAGAGGGAAGAAAGGGTGCTTCATCTATTTAAATGATTATTCCTCTTATTGGCTTCAGGTGGACCACCTTCCTGTGTAGTGGTCCCTTGGCCAGAAGGCTGATCTGCCCAACTGAATAAACTCCTCAGAGAAGGATCAATGATATTTCCTCACCTAGAGGCAGATTCCACTCTTTGCTAACACTGCTATCCCAGGTACACTGTGCCACCTTTCACAAGATGACTGCTTGCATGCTAGCCACCATAGCCACAGACCCAGAAAACGAAACAGGATGAGAATGGGAGTCACCTTGCCTTTGAGGGTATCTCCTGAAAACTGCAAAAAAGTGCTAAGTTCTCATTGATCTCATTTGATTACACAGCATGACAGGGCTCTAAGTTTTGAACTTGGCAACGAAATAGTCAGCTAAAACTCGAGTCCTCTCTTAATAAAAAGAGAGGGAAAATTTATATTTCTGGGTTTGTGGTGGAAGCTGAGAAAACTCACTTCAGGGACAGAAGCTTATCAGTCTAGTGATCTTAGAAAACTTGGAATAGGTCTACCTCAAGACCCAGCCATACCACTCCTGGGCATATATCCAAAAGATTCCTCACAAAACCACAAGGATATCTCCTCAACCATGTTCATAGCAGCTTTATTTGTAATAGCTAGAAATTGGAAACAACCCAGATGTCCCTCAACCAATGAATGGATAAAAAAGTACATTTAAACAATGGAATACTACTAAGCCATCAGAAATAAGGAAATCATGCAATTTGCTGCCAGATGGAAGGAACTAGACAAGCTCATCCCAAGTGAGCTAACTCAGACCCAGAAAGATGCACATGGCATCTATTCACTTATAACTGGATTTTAGCCATATAGTGCAGGATAGCTGTCCTAAAACCAACAGACTGAAAGGCACAGGAACAAAGACTTTGTTACTTGTTAGCTCCACTTTATCCTAGTGGAGCTGCCATGTAGGCCCCCAGTGCAAGAGGAAGTTCTTAACCTCTCAGCCCTTGGCTGCTGAACTGAGGGGGCCTGATATGTGGGGCACCCCACAGCCTCACACCGAAGCAGTAGGATAGGTGGAAGAGAAGGGGGAGATGGTGGGAGGGAGGGAGAGTGACCCAGAAAGGGGTGGGGGATGTAATGTGATGGAGATGTAAATTGAAGTAATAAATATACATTTAAAAAATGAGAGCTTTAGTTTTTGCGTGTTCAGGAACATGGCCAGTTTGGGATTAGAGCCGCATCCCTGAAAGGGAGATTATAACATTTTTAAAGGATAGGAACACAAAGTGAGGGAAAGAACGGGTGTGGGGGGGGGTGTAGCATTGTCCAGTCATGTTTTGACACAGGAGGTTATCGAGGAAGTTAATGTTGGTGACTGGGTAATCTAATTTTAGGGTCCTTGATTCAGCTTTTACAGTCACACCCCCTCCTGGAATACAGTCACTCTGGCTGGGAATTCAGAATGATAAGGGAACCAAGGAATGGGCAAACTGCACATAGTTAAGACAAGACACAGCAACACATTTATGACTTGTGTGCCTTAGTTTAGATAACGGGATAACAGCAACTTCTCTCTTTACACACTTTGCTGGTTAACAGACAACCATGAAACATCTGAAGAAGCAGAATAGGAGTTCATTAGGAGCCTAAGAACAGGAACTCAATTTTGTCCCTGTCAGTAAGATAGAGGTTGTTCCTGAGATGGCTGGACTTAATTCTCCAAACAATATTTGGTTTGTGTTTCACTTTAGAATACAGTGAAGCAATCCTCTAGCTACTTAGAAAATAAAACTGTTAGATGATCCAATTAAATAATTAAAATGAAAACCATTTCATTAATTTAATGGTAGACACCATTAAATTTTCACTTTTTAACTGAATATTTTACTGATATCCTTAAATATAAATGAAGGAATATTTGTATATATCTAAGAGCATCCATAAACAACATTTTTTAAATAAAATGTAATAAAACAATGCCAATTATATTTTATGGGAGGCAAGGGAGAGAAGAGGGCTGATTAATGTTCTAAGAGAAAAGTTAGCTCTAATACAAATAATTTCATCCCACTCCTGAACCAGAACTAACTCTCCCCACTGGGAGTCCTGATGTCAGATTTGAGAACCACTGATTTGAACATTCTATTTCTGGAAATGATTTCTTTTTAGTAATTACTAACAGTTTATGAAAAGATCTGCAATTTTATTTTTCCAAGTGTTCAAGTAATCTTATCTCATCAAAATGCTAAAATCTTTTATATCACAGTTGTCAGAGATTTACTCATGTAAATGGCCTGCCTGTTCCCTCACAGCTGGAAACTCTCAGAGCAGTTCAGCAGCTCCAACTCTACTCCAAGACAGGGCTCTCATTTAGCTACTAAGAAGGAGCCATTGCTCTTTGTCTAACTGTAAACCTCACTCTGACAAAGCAGCCAGGGTTTAGATACAGTTCTCCTGTGCTTAGCCAGATGCCTGGTTTTCTTAGATGAGTCCCATGAGGAAGGTGTTCCCAACCTCCTAAAGAAACCATGACAAGTCTGTATAGGACCTTTCAGAAATAGGAGCCAATTCCATATCCAGTAATTTCTTGAAACTGTTCTTTAATCCATTCATTCATTTGCCAAATATCTCAACAATAAGAAACTAAAGAGAAACATAATATCCAGCACAAGTCATACAAATATAGAAGGGAAGGCAGCTTACCCTTCACGAGTAAGAGATTGCTTACTAGATGTATTCTGTGAACTCAGAACTTGAAAGCATCACTACGCAATTATGCTCTGACATATTCCTTCAATCTAATCACAGTGTCTTTTTTTTCGAAGGGGGTTTTTGTTTGTTTCTTTGGCTATTTGCCATGAATTATGACTTTTTACTTCATGTTAACTATACAAGACTTTGTAAGTAGGTGTATGTGAAGGGAATGAAAATTATTAAGAGACCTCCTAAGTCGGCAGTAGAGCCAGGCCAGCTGCCAGGTCCAAGGAACTTAGCTGACCATAAAAAGGGTGGAACCAAGAATGAAGGTCAATCGGGCCATGGGCCCCCAGGGTTTCAGGAACTGGCTGACCACAAAATAGATAACAAAACAAGATTAGATTCATTCCTGAGAAAAACAGATGTAGGATGTTTCCTGCTGACTAACTAATGAGCTGGTACATTCCACCTGCATTTCACCTTCCCCTTAGGTTGTGGTAAACAATGGGCTGGGCTGGTACTTTACACCTGTGATTTCCCCCACCCCCTCAATCTGTGGTGCTCCCCTATAAAATACTCTAATCTCTCCCAAATCAAGGTTGCGGCTCCTACCCCTGTGTGGGATACGAGTGGTGCCCTCATTGCACTGAATCCCCCCTCCCCCCCCGAAATAAACCTCTTGCAATTGCATCAAGATGGTCTCTTGTGAGTTTTGGGGTGGCTGTGATATCCTGAGCGTCAGGTGAGGAACTTCCCTCCCCCGGGTCTTTCATTTGGTGCATTGGCCGGGAATTTGTGGCCATCCCAGTCTCCACAAGAACCCACTTGGAGGTGAGATTTCTGTGTCTTGGGCCTATTTCTGTTGTCTGGTTTGTGAGATTTCTGTCTCTGTGTTCTGGGTTTGTCTCTATTGTCTGGTCCTGTTATATGGTTTGTGCAAAAGTTAAAAGTTGTCTGGTTTGTGAGATTTCTATCTCTGTGTCCTGGGTTTGTCTCTGTTATCTGGTTCTGTTATATGGTTTGCATTAAAAGTTGGCTTCGCGAAGGTTGTTTTCGGTTTGACAGCCGTTTCCGTCTCGTGAGGAGACGGATGGGTGATCAGGCAGATGTGCTAGTGGATCAGCGGCTGTAGCCCTGGGAGACATCCCAGGAGGACAGGGACCCCAGGGACACCTGGGAGGGTCCCATCTGGGTGCCGGGGAGGATACAGTGGTCCTCTGGAGAGAGGGGACGCGAGAGACCTCCCGGCCGTCTGTTTATCTGGGTGCCAGGGAGGATACAGTGGTCCTCTTGAGAGAGGGGATGCGAGAGACCTCCTGGCCGTCTGTTTTTCTGGAGTGGTGCCGGCATTTGAGATCGAGAAAGATTTTTCATAGTGTTTTTCTGTGTATCTTGTGTTTGTGTTTTATGTTACTTGTGACAATGGGACACACTGTAACAACTCCTCTAAGTTTGACACTGGATCATTGGACTGAAGTTAGAACTAGGGCTCATAATTTGTCAGTTGAGGTTAAAAAGAGACCATGACAGACTTTTTGTGCTTCGGAGTGGCCTACTTTTGACGTCGGGTGGCCACCCGAAGGGACTTTTGACTGGACCATTATTTTTGAGGTAAAAGCTATTGTCTTTAAGGAAGGACCAGGGTCTCATCCCGATCAACAGCCATACATTACTGTTTGCAAGACCTGGTCCAGAACCCACCCCCATGGGTAAAACCTTGGGTGAGAGGAAGGAAGCCAGGCTCCTGAGCCCTGGCTCTCCATGGCACAGCGTCTAAATCAAAACAAAAGCCAGTTTCAGAAACAACACCTTCAGCTCCGCCTAAGATCTATCCTGAGATGGAGGAGCCACCCAAGTAGCCGAGTCCGCTGAGGCCACACCCCCTACCCCCAGCCACCACAGGAGTCCCCACACCAGCCCCGGCTCTGGCCCGAGCCCGGAACTAGGAGGAGCAGAGGGGGGAGGGCCGGCAACTGGCACTCGGAGCTGGAGAGGGTTGAGTCCAGAGGGACCCGATTCCACTGTGGCTCTACCCCTCCGAACGGTCGGGCCCACCGTGGACCCACCAGCTTTTCAACCCTTACAATATTGGACTTTCTCCTCAGCTGATTTATATAATTAAAAAGCTAACCACCCGTCTTTCTCTGAAAACCCTGCTAGTCTTACAGGTTTGGTGGAATCCCTGATGTTTTCTCACCAATCCACCTGGAATGATTGCCAGCAGCTTTTGCAGGTTCTCCTTACTACAAAGGAGAGGGAGAGAATTCTCTTGGAGGCACAGAAGAATGTTCCAGGAGACAAGGTCTTGTTGAGCCACTGTGTGTATTCCTTGAGAGGTTGATGGAGGCCTATAGACATTACACTCCCTTTGACCCACCTCTGAGGGACAATGAGCGGCTGTGGCTATGGCCTTTATAGGAATCTTGTTAGAGAGGCAGAGAAAGTGTATCATAAGAGAGAAAAAAGAAAAAGAGAGGACAGGCAGGATTGCAAACAAGAGAGAAACTTGACTAGGATACTGGCCACAGTTGTAGGAAATAAAAAGAGAGAGAGAACAGGGCCTAGACAGACAGGGAACCTGGGCAACAGAAGACCTAGACCGAGTGGGAATGGAGAACAGAGACGCTGGTTGGAAAAAGATCAATGTGCCTATTGTAAAGAAAAAGGACACTGGGTTCAAGATTGCCCAAAGAAGAAGGGCAAGACCCCTAAGGTCCTGGCTCTTGAAGAAGATGATTAGGGGCGACAGGGCTCGGACCCCCTCTCTGAGCCTAGGGTAACCCTGAACATGGAGGGGACCCCTGTAAACTTTCTGGTGGACACAGGAGCAGAATATTCAGTCCTGAAACAACCACTGGAAAAATTAAAAAACAAAAAAACTGAAGACACAGATTCATGTTGCTAAGGAAGTGCCAGAGGTGACGTGGGGGAACTCCTACTTCTATGATATTGGCCTTAGAATTAAAAAAAAAAAAAATACTGGCTCCATGAGCCTCCTGGGCAACAAAGGGCCCTGGATATCAGTGACTGGTTAGCAGAATTCCCAAAGGCCTGGGGATGGCAGAAAGAGTTTCTCCCATCTTAGTGGGACTAAAGACCAGTGCCTCCCTTATTGGGGTAAGGCAGTATCCAATGAGTTGTGAAGCCAGAGAGGGGATCAGACCTCACATTCACAGACTGTTAAAACAGGGCATCTTGGTTCCCTGCCAGTCACCATGGATCACCCCCCTGTTACCGGTAAAGAAGCCAGGCACTAATGATTACAGGCCAGTCCAAGATTTAAGACTCTGTTCTAGATTTAAAGGATGCTTTTTTCTGCTTGAAGTTACATCCTGACAGCCAACCCATCTTTGCCTTCGAATGGAGAGATCCTGACACTGGACTGGTGGGACAGTTAACTTGGACTGGATTGCCACAAGGATTCAAAAACTCCCCTACCCTCTTTGATGAGGCTCTTCATCAGGATCTGGCCTCCTTCAGAGCTAAAAATCCTCAGCTAACATTGTTACAGTACGTAGAGGATTTACTCTTGGCAACATCAACTAAATCTGAGTGTCTCCAAGGAACCAAGAGACTGTTGGCGGAACTTGGTGAGTTGGGGTATCGGGCTTCTGCTAAGAAGGCTCAGTTATGTAAAATTGAGGTCACCTCTCTGGGATACACCCTGAGAGATAGAAAGCGATGGCTGATGGAAGCCAGAAAAAAGACTGTCACCCAGATTCCTGTCCCGACCACCCCACACCAGGTAAGAGAATTCCTGGGCACTGCTGGTTTTTGTAGACTATGGATTCCAAGTTTCGCTATGCTGGCAGCCCCCTTATTTCCCCTCACCAAGGAGGGAGGGGGTTCACCTTAACCTCTGAGCATCAGAAGGCCTTTAAAGATGTCAAAAAGGCCTTGTTAATGGCACCAGCTTTAGCCCTACTGGATTTAACCAAGCCTTTCACTCTATATGCGGATGAAAGGGCAGGGGTTGCCAGAGGCATTCTTACTCAGACTTTAGGACCTTGGTAGAGACAGGTGGCCTGCTTATCTAAGAAACTGGATCCTGTTGCAAGCGGATGGCCCACATGCCTGAAAGCTATTGAGGTTGTGGCCTTACTTGTCAAAGATGCTGCTGATAAACTGACTTTGAGACAACAAATTACAGTGGTGGCATCCCATGCCCTTGAGAACATTATCTGGCAGCCCCCTGACTGGTGGATGCTAAAATGACCCACTACCAGAGCCTATTATTGACTGAGAGGGTGATATTTGCCCCCTTTCCCCCGGCCGTCCTGAATCCTGCTACTCTACTACCTGAGGTGGATGACCACTGCCCTGACATCCTGACAGAAAAAAACAGCTTCGTGGTTGAAGGGTTGGCTGGAGAATCACCTTGTGGTATGGTCCTGCCTCAAGAAAAAGGACGCAAGTATGTCACCAATTTACACCGTCTGACTCACCTAAGGAAAAAAAAAAAAACTACAAGATGTTTGGTAAGGTCCTCTGACTATTATATAATTGGACTTTCTGACTTAACAACAGAAATAGTCAAGAACTGCAAAGCCTGTGCTCTGACTAATGCCAGACCTTCCATGCATGACATGGGAAAAAGACTCAGGGGAGATTGACCGGGGCCCTATTGGGAAATGGATTTAAAAAAAAAATTAAACCAGCTAAATATGAAAACAAATATCTTTTAGTTTTTATAGATACATTTTCAGGGTGGGTAGAGGCCTTCCCTACAAGGACTGAGACTGCCAATACAGTGGCCAAGAAGATTCTTGAAAAAATTTTTCCGAGGTTTGAAATACCCAAGGTAATTGGGTCTGATAGTGGACCCACTTTCGTTGCCTAGGTAAGTCAGGGACTGGCCACTCAACTGGAGATTAAATAAAAATTACATTGTGCCTACCATCCCCAAAGTTCAGGACAGGTAAAAAGGATAAATAAAACTCTAAAAGAGACCTTGACTAAATTAGCCTTAGAGACTGGCAGGAGGACTGGACAGCCTTCCATCCTTTTGCCTTGTTCAGGGTCAGGAACACCCCGGGGGCGGTTTAAGCTTACACCTTATGAGATTCTCTTGGGGGGGCCTCCTCCTCTTACTGAGGCTGGCTGAATGTTCGATCCTGATGTTGTCCTTTATAACCCCTTGTTCACCCGCATGAAAGCCCTTGAAGTAGTTCGGCCTGAGGCCTGGGAGCAGCTCAGGTAGGCTTATGAAGCTAGAGACCTGAGTGTGTCTCATCAGTTCCAGGTTGGAGAAACCATACTCGTCTGGCGCCATAGAGCTGGGAACCTTGAGCCTCACTGAAAGGGACCATACCTGGTGCTCTCGACTACCCCCGCCGCAATGAAGGTAGAGGACATCTCTGCTTGGATCCACGCCTCGCACATAAAGAAAGCTCCTGAACCTCCTAAGAATGAGTGGAGATTAAAAAAAAAAAAAAAAAAGACTGTAGACCCTCTTAAGCTACGCCTGCATCACAGGTGCTCTCCAGATGGGGAATGACAACCCCCATACCCCTCAAAAACGTACTTGACAGGTAGCTTCCCAAACTGGGGAAGTCGTCTGGTCAATCTCTAAGGTAGCCACCTCCCTTTCCTGACTTCTGCCAGCTAGCTACAGGCCTGGAACAGTGGGATATTCCTGAGGCAGACCCCCAGAACCTCCCTGAGAGGGACCCTCGACGAAGACACCCTAAAGAGCTAGGAACAAAGTTCGGTGTGGGAGGCCAGAGGAATGCTGTGGGCTGGCTCAACAAGATTTTTTACGTCTGCCCAAGGAAAGGTAGGGACAGGAGTATGTCTAGGCGGTGTGGAGGATGTTGGCTCTGTTTAACTTCTGGACCCCCTTACTATGAGGACATCGCCGCGTTGGGTACTTTTAATAACACCACCAACCATGATGCCTGCTCATGACATGAAAAGAACAAACTGACCCTAACTGAAGTATCAGGGAAAAGGACTTGTTTAGGAAACCCACCTGCTGCCTATAAACACTTATGCAATGAGACCCTGAGGTCTTCAAAGACTTCTGATACCAGATACTTATATCCTGACATAGATAGATGGTGAGCCTGAAACACAGGATTAACTCCCTATGTTGCCACTAATATCTTTAATGATACCAAAGATTATTGTATGTTAGTACAGCTTATGCCTAGAGTACTCTATCTCCTCACAGATGCTTTTGTGGATGAGTTTGATTTCCGCCCTAAGCAATTTAAAAAAGAGCCTATTTCCCTGACTTTAGCTGTAATTTTAGGATCAGGTGTGGCACTGAAACAGCTGCCCTAGTGCAGGCCTCTCAGTACTTTCATCAGTTAAGAGTAAGTGCCGTACAGATTTTAATGCTGAAACAACAATATCAAGGGTTACGGGGACAAGATAATAATAAATAAAATAAAACAGATGTATAGGTTCTAAGATTAGAACAACGGACTAAAAGGAGTTCGGAATGAAGGGAATGAAAATTATTAAGAGACCTCCTAAGTCGGCAGTAGAGCCAGGCCAGCTGCCAGGTCCAAGGAACTTAGCTGACCATAAAAAGGGTGGAACCAAGAATGAAGGTCAATCGGGCCATGGGCCTCCAGGGTTTCAGGAACTGGCTGACCACAAAATAGATAACAAAACAAGATTAGATTCATTCTTGAGAAAAACAGATGTAGGATGTTTCCTGCTGACTAACTAATGGACTGGGCTGGTACATTCCACCTGTATTTCTCCTTCCCCTTGGGTTGTGGTAAACAATGGGCTGGGCTGGTACTTTCCACCTGTGATTTCCCCCACCTCCTTAATCTGTGGTGTTCCCCTATAAAATACTCTAATCTCCCCCAAATCAAGGTCGCGGCTCCTACCCCTTGGGATACGAGTGGTGCCCTCAGTGCACTGAGCCCCCCCTTCCCCCTGAAATAAACCTCTTGTGATTGCATCAAGATGGTCTCTTGTGAGTTTTGGGGCGGCCGTGATATCCTGAGCATCAGGTGAGGAACTTCCCTCCCCCGGGTCTTTCATATGCGGTTTTAGGACTTTTTTTTTTTCCTTTGGACGCATTGATACATTCATTTTTTTTGTTTTTGTTTTTTAAATTTATTTTTTATTTCTTCAAGTTACATCTCAATCACAATCCCCTACCTACTACCCCCTCCAATCCCACCCTCCCACCCTCTTACCCCTCAACCCCCATTCTCTTCCTTTTTTTTTTTTAACTTTAAGGCATATCTTTTCCCCCCAACAGCTCCCCCTTTCAGTCTAACAAATAGTTCTTTCTCTTATAACAATAAATACAATTCAAAAACAACAGAAATAAATAGGCCACAATTATGAGAGTTATATGGCTTAGCATACATTCCCAATGCCCAGTCCATATGCATTTGGCACCTGACTTTAACATTCTAATATCTAACCATCTCCATGAGTTTAAAGTTCTGTATCTAACTCAGCTTTCATACTAACTTGCATCACAATTTTAAAAACATCTTCTTAGATCCAGAACACCCTCTTGATTCCTAAACAACTCAAAATTTAACTATGAGACTCTAGCTATCTATTCTTCAACCACCTCAGAGACCTGAGAGAGGGATAAATATATCTATCTGATTTTATAGGAAGTGCATGGCCCACAGCTTCCAAAGCTAAGAAATGACATACTAGTTGCTTCCTGGATACAATTATTTTATAAAACTATGTTTTAAGAAGGCTATTTACAAATGCTTGCTCCATAATGACACAGTGCTCTATATGCTGACCTTCTTGTCTTCATACCACATCACATTCTGTTCTAGAATATGCTTTTTCTCAAATTCTTCTCATGATTCTGAATGAACAGCCAATGAATCAGAAACATGAACAGACACAAGATCCACAATAAAATCATTTAAGTATGTAGTAACTAGAAAATCACACAGAATTTTTAACTTTGGATTTTATGAGTTAATTTCCTTTAGTTTTGGAATAGATATCTCCATATAAATTTAGTACTTCTTCCTGAAGTTAAAAGGATGTTGAAACGGTACTAATAACACCCAAGAATGTGTTACTTGAGGTTACATACACACATATTTGTGTAATATCATATCAATTTTTAAAGATAAAAGATGGAAAACAATTTCTGAAAGACATGCACCAAATATTAAAAGATATGTGCATATATATGTATAGGAGATTGTATACAACTATAGGATATTCTGTTAACTCAGTTAAAGTTAGTGTTTTCGAATATTTGTCATTGAATGTACACATAAGAAGAGAATTAGGTGAGCCCTACTACAGCAACGGGAAATAGAGAGCTGTGGGGGTCTAGGATATGGAGACATGGAGAAGGGCAGAAGGAGAAGCTTCAGTGTCAGATGTTGGAAGTCGTCAGTCATCAGTCAAGGTCAATAAGTGTTATTGTAAAGATTACGAGTCATTGTTCAACTGGGTATGAAGGTGTACACACATCCAGGAAGCAGAAGCAATAAGATCTGGAGCTTGAGGCTGGCTTTGGCTGCAGACTAAGGCTAATGACAGGCTCAGCTACAATACACTTTGTCTCAAAAATTTTAACAAAAAAAATAAAAATGGAAAGTAGGAATATTTTCACTTTTGGCAACTGAGTTCTGGAGTTTTGTTATTGAGAATGTCTAGTCAATTGATCAATGGGATGATTAAAATGTTTACCCAACACTTATATAACATCATGGAAATGCATTTGTATCTTTTTTTTAAGATATAGTTACTTTGTCCTCATGTACAACACAAAGAAAAAAGTTCATCTCTAAACTATAAACATACAGCCTTCATTTACTAGCAAAATAATACATTTTCTAAAATCAAACCTCAATTTTTAACTGAATACACAATTAAATAACTAAATTGACCTCTTTCATTCCAATGCTACCTTAAATCATTGATTCTGAAATAGTTTGACATGTGATAAACAGATAAGAAGAGACAATCGACAGGACATTTTAATTGAATGTAGTCTCTTATTTCCCATTATATACATAGAATATTCATCCATATTTACAAATCAATCTTATTTGCACAATCCTTCTGTTTTTGTAAAATAGAGACATCTTGTATACATTTTATACTTCCTCTATCAGTTCTGTGAATTTATTATCTGCACATGTCCACAGACCAAAGTGAAATTATTTTTAAAACTTATGCTGTAAAAATACAATTAGTAAAATTATTCCCCCAATTTTAATAATATTTTGGTAGAATTAATCAACATTTATTTCTTTCCTATGAAATATTATTCATAAGTCAAAAGGAGATTTGTGGAATTCTGACACCCAAAACCCATTCTGCTACTAGAACCACAGGCCTGGCTCTAGGTCCATGTGCTTGCCTAAACTAAGAAAAACTAATGGTGCATAAATGGAAAATATAATTTATTTACCATATTGGTTAAAACTAGGGAGATAGAAATTCTGACTCTGTCTCTAGCTTGACCACCACAATTCACAGAAAAATATAAATGGCAAAAATACACGTTGTGGATTTAACTGTAGGTTCTGTGTGGGATCAGAGCAGAACTTCTGTGGTAGGCTGTTTTCACTTTGAACACAGTATCTCATTTAAGAAGGTGCAGTTAAATTTTTTTTAAAAAGCAGATCCTAATTCTGAGAGCCTGACTCTAACATGAATGGGTGCTAATGAACAAATCTTCTCTCTGCTCTCAAACTTTACTTTGATTACAATATGGCAGGATTTTTGTTGTTTTCTATGCTTCATGGAATGGGTCTCATCCTTCTGAATATTCAGCCTAAAAACTTAAAAGTCCTGTAACAGTCTTTCCACTTAAATTTGTAAAGTTGTAGTGGTTTTTTTTTTAAATAATTGCATAGTTAATCCTTCAAAATAATGTTGTATACATCCTGATTTCATATGTTGTTGGCTGTTCTTTTTCTTCCTAGAGTAGAAAGCTGTCAAGTTGATTAGTGGAATGCTGAATGCTTTTTATTGACAGAGCCCCGCTGTTCAGCAATCTATATTTGCAGGCTGCCAAAATGAAAGCCAGGGCCGCATCTTCTTTGTTGTTCACAGTATTTTAAATTACAAATGATGTTGATTTTAATCATCTTTGGCCTATTTGCTCCGATGCTCAGTGCTGGAGAAGTCAGCACTCTGATTGCATATACAATACATTTTATTGGGCTTAGCCTTCCACAGCACTTTTCACCTTTAAAATACTTTGTAAACAGTTGCAAGTCAATTGTTACTAAGACAGAAAAAAAAATAAAGAGAGAAAAGAAAAAGAAAACAATCTGGATGTACTGAGGGGTATCTGTAGAGCAAGTTTTAAGGAGGAATTTCCTAGAAATTACATTTCAAGACCACGTATTTACCTTCAAAGCAAAAGAGCACATTTCAGGAAATGATATTTTTCTTGGAAAATAGCACACTTTAATCATACAATAGAAGCACATGAATAGTCTATAGTGTTACTAAATAATACATATAATAGTTGACATTATATGTAGATTTTAAAATATGTTAGGATACAAAAGATAAAATTTGTAATTATTACCAAGTCATACCAATAGGAAACTTCAATAGGGCAAAGGCAAGGAGAAGAGTCTTCTGTATTTGATGCACATTAAGCTGCAACCATAATTAGAATCCGACACTTTGCCATGGTATATTTTACATCAAGAAGGCTTTATTTTCAAGAATTAAATAACAAAATGTAGTAATAACTTACTAAAAGAAAAAAAACTTAAATGTTAAATATACCAAAGGGTATGTGTGTGCAAAGAAGGATTCACAATCAGGCAGCACTCTGGAGAAGTGCAGGGAGGTCTATCAGCAATGTGGCAGACAGTATTTACAAATATAAGAAAAGAAATGGCATACAGAGATAGTTTAATTGGTTACAGCTGGACACTTACCTCATTTGGAGGTGGCATGATGAGCCACCATTGCCTTATATGGACAAGGCCTAATCAGTTGGACATTGCTGATTGGATAAATTTCAGCTGCTGTGACTGACTAAGACTTAACTATGAGTTATATTAATACATTCTCCTTCAGTGTACAGCTTGCTAGCGTACTATGATTCAAGGACAACTTTAAATCAAATTTATTTTCATGATAGTCACAATTATTATCTCATGGCCAGAAACTTAAATATTAATCAGGAAAACTTGTAAACTTACTGATTGAGAATCAAGCTTCTAAAGACCTTTGAGGGATTTCATCAAGGGGAGAGGATATAAGGTCTGAAAGAAGATCAAATTCGCTAAGTATTACAATGCAAAATTGCTGGATGAATGGAAGTCATCTCCAATCTCATACTCACTCTTTTTCCTGCAGATTCCTCATAATATTTACTTCCAGTAAACTGATGGGAATGTTAAGTGCATCCATCAGAGATCATTGCCATATTCAGGACAAACCTCGAAGACAAGGAGCATGTCTCTTAACCATGTGGTAGTGTGAGAGAAGTCTTGTAATAGTTTACATGTGACTAATACTCTTAATGTCACCAGCAGCAACTTAATCATGCTCAGATCTCATTTGAACCATTATTTGATTTTATACTTTGGATCGTTGCTCCTTTATATGTTCTGTAACTACAACTGGAGAAAAAAATATATTTAAATTTTTAATATATTAAGAATACAACATATTAGCATTCTGTAAACATACATGGTCCTATGGACTCATAATACGAACTATGACTTCATTTTTTAATAGAAAATAACTGTGGGCAGACATCTCATTTTTAAATCTCTGTTTTAATCTTTACCTCCTTCTCAGATGCCAGCTTCTTACCATTTATTCGAGAAAGAAACAAAACATCTGTTAACTTTGGAAATAAGGTGAAATCAAGTGGCCATTTAGAACGTGGCTCCTACAACATGAAGAACTTTTGACTGAAAGAAAACAAACCAAAGTGTCCTTTCCTTGCAGTCAAGTGTTGGGCTCTTCTACAATCCAAGACTTTCAAGCTGGCTGCTTTGTTAAGTGGGCAATGCTCTTAGGAAGAACAGTACTTTAAGCTAAGTAACTCTAGAGCGGCTGAATGACATCATTCACTTCACAAACTCTACATCGAATTAGTCTGGTAATTATTTACAATAAAAACTTAATTCTGAATTCTAATGAGAGCTGCTCACTTTAAGCATGACTATACCTACTAAAACCAGTAATCATAATGGCAGCTCCTATTTTACAACTTCCGCATATGGAATATTGATGAATGATTGATGTTGACATAATAATATGTGAAACAGAAGGAAAATATTATAAAACCAAAATAGTAGTCTAATTTAACAACTCGCTTTTGTAATAATTTTCCTCACGTCAAACCTAATATTTGCTATCAGCTGCTGAGTCTGCTAAGTACATTTAAAGCCATTCTTGTCCAGGTTTTGTCTGATTTCCTCTTCCTTATGGCTATGACTTTGTATTTTCAGATTGCTCTTCAACCATATTTATTGGTCTTTCCTCACAAAAAAAACCTAATATTTTAATATTTTTTCCATTCTTTTACAGTTCCTGACATTGAAATATAGAAATATTAACAAGCATGTTCAAGGTTACATAGAAAATTAAAAACTCAACAGAGAATGGATCACATAGCACCAGAATTTCCATGCAGCCATGTAGCAAACTAGGCCAAAGAGACTCTCATGCTATAACCAAGAAAGAGAAATAAGCCAAAACTAGAAAATAAAATTTTAAATATGAAATATTTAAATATGAAATTTAAATATGAAATAATACATGAAAATAGAAGTTTCTTTTCCACAGACAGAAAACTCATAAAAACATTTGTAATGAGATTTCAGTCTTCAGTCTGATTTGCTCCTGTCTGCCTATCTTCAAACTTTCTCTCCCACTTATATAAAGACATGGAAGACATCAGAAAGCAGATCCTATATCTAATAGGCAACTGAGATTTGTACTGCAAAATCTCTGGAGTCCATAAACATGGACCCTCAGAGGTATTTAAGAATTCATCTCTTCAGCAGTGTCTCCTTCCCAGCTCTTTCTCTTTTAAATCAGCAATTAGGGATGACTATTCTAATTCAGAAAGAATGAAAGGTAAAGGACTTGGAATTTTAGTTTTGACAGTTGAAGCAATAAATATGAGGATATAGTGCTCATAAAATTACTCGAAAAAGAATTATGTAATTTACAAAGGAAGTCTATAGGATTAGAATTAGAAATTTGATGAGGTGAGGAAACAACAGAGACCTCAGAAGCTCCTACATGAAGGTGTTTTAATACTCTCAGTAAATATAACTTGAGAGTCTTCAGTTTTCAGAGGATCCCTCAACAAAATTTCAGTTTTGAATTAGGCTCAGACCTAAGGTCTGAGTTTGGAAATACCATTAAAAAAATCCCATTGAATAGCAGTAATCTAGTTTTACAGGGGTGTAAAAAGATTTTTCACAGAGAAATGGGTATTTTTAAATGTTTATTTATTACTTCAGGTTACATCTCCATCACAGTACCCTCTTTCCACCCCTCCCAGCCCCACCCTCCCACCCTTTACCCCCATCCCTTCCATCTCACTCCTCTGGAGTGGAGTGTCCCTACATATCAGTCCCCTGCCCCAGTTCAGCAGTCATATGAGGGCCAAGAGCCTCCTCATACACTGGAGGCCTACAAGGCAGCACCACTAGGGCAAAGTGTCTCACTGACAGGTAACAAAGTCTATGTTCATGTTCCATTTGGTGCATTGGTTGTAGTATAGATATTTTATACTATATTCTAAAATCCGACTATAAGTGAATAGATGCCTTGTGCATCCTTCTGAGTCTGGGTTAGCTCACTCAGAATGAGCTTCTCTAGTTCCATCCATTTGACTGCAAATTCCATGATTTTGTTGTTTCTAGACATGTTATTTTAATCAGAGCTTTTGAAAGATGCTAAGAGTTAGCTAGACTGAAGAGATTAGAGACTTTTCAAGAATTAGAAAACAATGCACACAGAGAAACCTAGAAATGAGAGTAGAGTGAAAAAAAGCCTAAAATCCAGAGAAGACAAAAGTATCAGAAAAGTATTATGGCTATAAGCAAGGATTAGTCCATGCTTGGTCTTTAGGGAACGGTGAGAAAATTTCTCACTTTATCCTATGGTCACAAGAAACTATGTTCTACTAGTGAAGTAATGTGACTCTGTTTCCACTTTGAAAAGATAATCAGTTTTTCAGTGTGTGTGTGCATGTGTGTGTGTGTGTGTGTGTGTGTGTGTGTGTGTGTGTGTGGTGTATATGCATGTATGTGTGTCTGTGTTTCCAGGTAAACTTGCAGGCATTAAAAACTCTGTCAAGAGACAGCATTTCTTTCATAAGGAAGATGTGGTTATCAGGGGAGTCCAATAATTGAATGATAAGAAGCCCCCTGAGCTCCCAAAAGTTCTGTAAATTTAGTCTCCAACTGCAATGAGCCAAATGGCACTTCTAAAATTCAAACTTGTGCCTTCATCAGCGAAGCAGAATGAAAAGAAATTAGACATGGAAGTAATAGGCAGCCCACTTAAAGTGGTATCTTTTATAGAAACATCATTATGGGATAACTAAAAGAAGGAAGCTATTTTAATGTGCATTTTTAAAAACACAGTTTGACAAAAACGTAATTCTAGCAAAAGTACAAAAAAATTCTGAAACAGTTGGAGGATTATACTCATAATATAACACTGAAAGCTGAATAAAGGCAGTACAAAATTCTGAAATGTGAAACGCAGAATAGTGTTCAGCTAAAATTCAAACTAACCTATTAAAACACAGTAAAATAGTAACTTAAAAGTTTACCAAATATCATAATTATTCTATACCAGGTCTTCATATTTACCTCTTAGAATGATTTATAATATGCATAAAATTCTATATATTTACTTACAAGTAACCGATAATTCCTTTAGCTCAGTTCATATGGTAGCTTTTTATTATTTTAAGTTTTATTTTATTTACCAGCATTTTAAATGAATAGAAAATATCAAAATCCTTAATTTGATTTTTAATATATTATATTTTGACTTTACTACATCTACATAAAATGTCCCTGATTTGGGGAAAAATTTTTTTTTTCGAGACAGGGTTTTTCTGTGTAGCCGTGGCTGTCCTGGACTCACTCTGTAAACCAGGCTGGCTTTGAACTCACAGAGATCTGCCTGCCTCTACTTCCTGAGTGCTGGGATTAAAGGCATGCACCACCATGCCTGGTGGGAAATTATTTTTTTTAAGACATAAACTGGGAAATTTACAACTTCCTGTGACAAAATGATTTGTATTTATAAAACGAAAATTATTTTCCATAGACATTCAAATTCAAGATAGTAACCACCTTGTATTAAGGTCACTTCATGCCAATACAATGATCAGAAATTATTTCTAATAGTGTCTTAATTTAATCCAAACTGTTTTTCTTATTATGCCAATTTATTATTATACTGGCTTATTATTTATACTAATTTCTACATAAATCAAATCAAAATGTCCATTAATCAAATCATGTCCAGATAGATATTCAAACTATTAAAATAGTCTTACTAATTTGCAATTATAACAATTATAATTAGACACTAAAACTTCATTTCATCAGAATGACAGTTTAATGAAATCATTTTAATCTTAACATAAGTAAAGTACATTCACTTCACACATGAAGTGAAATACATACCTATTGTTTCTCTTATGTACTTTAAGGAAAAAAAAACTTGTGGCTTAAGACTGAGATGCCATCCAAATAAGACAGTATAAATATCATCGAATAAACACAGTAGAATGAGAAATTCATCATTAATTTTCCATATCTAAAATCTCAGATGATACTATTCCCAATGTCAGGAATGGTCCAGTTTTACCATGGACCTCTTTTCTTTGTGTCTCTGTGATGTATTGATATCAGGACAAGAACATGTGTGACAGTACAAGTATATTTGTTTTTCACTGTCACTAGATTTCCCCTGAGGATCTGCTAATGTTTGTGTTCTTATCAATCTTCATTTATGCAGATTATGAAATGTTATGTCATTATTAAATGGGAGAAATGGATAACACAAAACTACTCAGTCAATAGATCTGGGTTCACTTCTGGTAAATTCAAGGAAGGAAATTCACAGACCACAGAAAGATAATTTTCATAAGCAAGTTTTCTTACAGGATTATTGTCAGGGGATTCAGGGAAGGATAGCAGACTACCTGCACATCAGAAATGGGATATCATATGGGCTCCCACCTTAGGGTTAATGAGCTTTATGAGTTTGAGGTACAGGGAGTAGTAAGTTGCCTCACCTGTTGGACAGTCAACAAGGCGTCCAGTGTCTCTCATCTTTGATCACACCCTCAAGCAGTTTCCAGGCAGAGGTTCCAGAATAAGGTCTGGTTTGTTGTCTCTTCACCTAAATGAGAACCTCTGCCTTTAGCTAAAACAGAATGAATAGGAGGCCAAGAGCATTTCAAGCTTCCAGTCAAGGACAGTCAGAACAACCCTCTTTGTGATCCCTGTCCTAAAGCTACCAGACAAAGAGTTATATCCCCAACTCTGCTCAGTTCCTGACTGAACCATCAGTCAACACCAACTTTTTCTAAAATGGCTTTATCTTCCTTGTATCCACAAGACCTTTTCCCCTAACACCCTACTCAATTCTGTAGAACAGGGGCTCTGTCCGTTGTCCTGTCACCTGTGAGCATCTTCCTCACTGTCCATGATGCTGCAGTGTTGACTCCTCTGGTGTCATGTTTTCTCAGTGCCTGAACAGTGCCCCGAAAATGATAGGGAAATAGGTTCTAGGAACACCACCTACCCAGAGTGGCTTCTAGTTCAGTCTCCTTAAGGCTTAAACTTGGAAATATGCTTTGAAGATTTTTTTCTCACTTTCCAACACTGTCTAAACACACAGATTTGCCTTGATTTTGATTGCCATTTGTTTAAAAAAATTAGCCTCATGAAAAAGAAATTTCATTCCTGTAGCAAGTAACCTAAATCTTGCAAAAATTTGTATGTTCAAAATAAAAATAATCACTTATCACATTAAGCACAACCACAAAGACACAAAGTCAGTCATTACTCTATTACTCGTTACTTTCCAAGGGACTGCAGGGACTTATCAGGGTTAAGAGAGAACCACTTAAAACAGACTGCAGCTCACATTTGCCTTATTAAGTCTGCAAACACCATGTGTTAGTTACTTTGATTGCTGCTGTGGCCAGATAACTATTAATACACTATTCACGGGAAGGTATACTTATGATTAAATTTAAGAAAGAATATAGTCTAGCATGGTTAGTGAGGCATAGTACCAGGATCATAAGGTAGCCAGTTACATTGCTACTCCAGTCAGAAAGCAGAAGGGCAACAGAAAGTGAGGTCAGACTGTAAAACTTATGGTCCATCTATTGTGATACACTTCCTTAAGCCAGGTTCCACTTCCAAGGGTTGCAGTCTTACCAAACAGCACCTCTAGGTGGGTACCAAGTCCCATATGAAATATCACACATATGTTTATGAGGGAATTTCAGATTCAAACCACAATACATCACTACTGTAGGCATAAGTAAACCACACATTTTGCAAGTTATACGTATATCTTTGAAACTCCTGCTCTTTGCTTACTATATAACACAGCCAGAGATCAATGAATTCCTTCTGTTATTGGAGAAACACATTGGGAGAGCATGGAGCTTGGCTCTCTCTGTTTATCCCTACTTAACCTCTTCTCGGCCATTTTCCTGGGTTGATATTGTTTGTGCTATCAAGAAAAGGAAGAATAGTTGTAGTGGAGTATAGATTTCCCTGACACATCAGTGCTTTGTCAGCTCCACTTCTTAGAAACAACGAATCACAATATTCCTTTCTTTATAAGTCCACTTTACATATGAAACAATAATTAATTTTCTGATTCCTCTTTCCAGACATGTAGGATATAAAGAGGAGTCAAAAGTGGTGGTTGGCAACTTGAATTAACTACTTAAATATCCAAAATCTTGAGTTAATGTGCTTTAACCCTTATTTTCTGTGTTCACATCTCTTCTTGAGATAAGGAAATTTAAGATTTAACTGTCTGGACAAACTTTCATTCCAAGAAGAAAATGCTCAAGGAAGACAGATAGGAATTCAAAAATTCCATGTCATCGTCGTATGTACATGGGTATTATGTTACTCCACTCAGAAACAACAGAAATTGCATAATTAACCAAATTTATTAGTTCTTTTATCTTCTTTATGTTTTCTAGCTTTTAAAATTATGTGGGATCAATAATCTGGCTGTAGGAAACAGCATGGAAGTTTGGGGAATATTAGAGTACATTAGGAAATGTGATTTTCTTTTATCCTTTAAAGGATAAAATATATAACACAGCCTTACTAAGTGAAATTCTTATTAATAAAAAAATTGATGGCTAATGTAAGAATTTTTAGCATTAAAATCGGATATATAAATAATAATATAATTGTTTGGGCATCTATATCTCAGTCATCTAAAAAGCAATGTTGAAATAAATTGAAAAAGGAAATCAGAAGTGTTGCAAATTTCTATCTCTACAAATGAGTATAAGAAAAGCTACCATTCTCAGATTTCATCATGAAGAAAAGTCATGTCATTTTCCTTTGTCTTCTGTTGCTCTCTCACCTTTGTCATAAAAATGTGGCTCTAAACATCCTGCGCTATGATTCCTTCACACAGGTATTGCCACCTCGGCATTAAACCATTGATTGATATTCACATTGCCCCTTCATCATTTTATTGAACTATAAAGCAATGACAGGGAGACGGGGCTCAAATATCTAAACCAGCACATGCTTTCTGCATCTTTAGCATTCAGTAATTGACTTACCCTTTGCTCCTCTAGAACTTTCTTAATTGTGCAGATAAAATGTAAAGCAGTGCAAATAGATGGATCAGGTCTTTGATTCCAAGCTTGCTCTATAAAGTTATAAAAATAAGACAGAAAATTTATGTTTGTTGTGCACTTAGTTACCCACTTGGCATATTTACTTATCAGTTGCTCATCTTGAAAAAGAAAAGAGAGATTGGAATACCCTTTATTAGTATAACTTTATATAACTGTGTTGGTTTCACTCTTTCTCTCTTAACCTGGCTAGCATCCAAATAATTGAGAATCTATTACATTGTTTGTTATGAAGCTTTACAACAAAAGAACTGAGCAGTTATTACTCTATTCCTGACCCCTTAAACCAATCTGGGTTTCTCCCAGTGTAAATCCTCATAGATACTGGCTTTCCTGCTTCAGCAGACTCTCTCCTGAAGTTTCCACCTCTGCTTCTGGTTGAAAATAACCTACTTCTTCTCTTTCATGCTTCCTTCCTTGGAGGGCAGGGAATCCAACCCCTTTTCTCTCCCCTGCTCAGAGACTGTATGTATGCTGCTTTATTGCATATCAGGGGACAATTGTGGAGCAGTGTTTGCACAACATTCAGACAGGCGATTCTATGTACAAGGATTGCAACCCGATATTGGGCAGGGTTGTGTACAGAAATCAGTATTTGAATTACACAATAACCTTATCCCTGTAGGCCTTATATAGATTCACCATTTTCATAAGACATAATAAAACCCATTAGACAACTTCAGTTTTGAGATGGAAGTAATCAAATGTGCCATTGAACTGTGTAATCGAGATGAAACTTGAATTAATAAAAAACTTTTTAAAAAAAGAGGAACTAGCCTTGTGTGGTGGCACATGCCTTTAATCCCAGCACTCAGGAGGCAGAGGCTGGTGGATCTCTGTGAGTTCCAGGCCAGCCTGGTCTACAAAGTGAGTCCAGGACAGTCAAGGACAAGAGAAACCCTGCCTAGAAAAACCTAAAAACAAAAAACAAAAACAATAAAAAAACATAAAATAGATGTGATATATTTTATGTCTTCATGGGTTAAATTGAAAAGGATGAATATATTATGCTGTATACTACGTAATACATCTTTTCATGCTCCTAAGATTAAACCTAAATCTCATCCAGACATTATTTTCTAGTTACTATATTTAAAAATAAAAACATGGATGATTTTTCTTTATTCTTTTGTTATTCCTCTTCTTTTCACAATGTATGACAATATAACTTAATCCGAAGGTGTTATATTTTATATATTTGTTTATGCTGATGTAACTATCTATTTTCTCTGTTTTTTAAACTGTTTTTATTTTTCAGATTATAATTTAATTATCATTATATATTTTTGTATTAGCATTATCATTTACTTATTATTAATATATAATTAATAATAAGGACTTCTGATGTAGTCTCTTAATACAGAGCATGAAGATCATCTTGGCTGTGGGCAATTGGCTTAGGAGCATATGGACTAAAAACAAGGTTTATGGCCTGGCATTGTTTTCAGCTGCTAATAGTCTTACAAAGTAGGTGGAACCAAGATTAGGCTGAAGCCAGGTGAAACAAGGAGAGACACTATTTAAGGAGGATGTGGGTGGACCCCGAGAGTTCTCATGCTAGGGATGGTGAGATGCAAGGCAGCTTTTATCATCTGATGGAGAAAATGCTGGTGGACTGAAAAGCTGATTTTCCAGAGCTAAAAAAATTACAGCCAGATCTCCCTGAGGCAGAAAGAAGCTGATGAGCAGAGAAAGCCTCAGCAAAGCAGCAAAAGGCCAAGGACTAAACCCTGTGGCACACCTTTTGCCTACAGGGGTTCAACCAGTTCAAACAGTGGCCTGAACAGTACTGTGGCCAGCTTCAAACTGAGGTAGAGCGGCTGAGTGGTTAATACAAATGGAATAAGTTAGCGTAAAGACAGCTGAGGCCTTCCAGAGAGAAGAAAGTCTCAACCTCATTTAAAGTGAAGCTGTCATAGCCAATTTATCCTAAAGGACCTACGTCTGAGATATTCCTGAAGAAAGACTGTTGACTAAGTGCCTTAAAGGATCTACTCCTGAGGTGTTCCTGACAATTGAGGGCCTGCCCCAGAGAATGTATCCTTCTAAAAGGTTAGAATTAGTTGTTAGATAATAGGTTGTTACAGTTATTAATAGGTTTAGTTGTTAGGTAACAGGGGTTTTAGTCATTCTTAGGGCTAGTAGTTAGGTAATCGTTTATATTTGTTATAAGTGCATATAGTTATTAATACATATTGGGTATTTAAATGTTTTATTTTCAAATTAATACATAATAATGATATATTATTCTCGTTTATTACTATATTGCTATTGTATGTAATATATTATTATATTGCTTATAATATTAATAATATACTTAACCCTGAATATATAATAAAACCTCTCAGTTAGGATAATGTTGTTTGTCTGTGTGTATCTTCAGTACTGACCAAGGGATAGCAATAAATATGCTAAGGTATAAGGGGGAAAGCTCTGGAGGAAGTTTCAACTTTACACAAAGAACTACAGGCAGTTGATGGATGTTGAGAGCTGGAGACATAGGGAAGAGTGTACAAGCTCCACCATCCTTGCAGCTAAAGAAAGAGAACTGGCCCCCCAAAGCATTGTTGTTAAAATGCTTAATTTTGTACATAAAAATGTAAAGCAGTAGAAGTAGATGGGTTAGGGCTTTGATTTCCAGCTTGGATCAAAATAAAAAATAAAAGACAACAAATTTAATAGGTTTTTGTGCAGTTAGTTTCTCATATAACTTATTTACTCACTAATTACTAATTTTGAAAAAAGATAACAGGACATTCTCTAAGTGTCAAATACAAGAATCAGCTTCTTTAAAAGTCTTAAATTATCAATAGGTTTTTTTTTTCAGAAATAGCTATTTTAATTTTAATTATTCAGAGTGTGCTCTATTTTTTAATTTTTTTAAATAACTTCACAATATACTCTTTTAATCCAGCTTAAGACTGTTTCTGATTGTATTTAAGATTTTGTTTCATTTATACCAAATAAATCAGCAGTTCTTCTAGGCCTCAGAGTTGCTAAATTTTCACTCTCTGCCTTATGTTTGTTTTTCTTTTGTTTTCTTTTGTATTTTTTCACATTATGTCACATGCCATATGAATCTGGTGATTTAAACAAATGTTTACATGAAAATATGACAAAATAAGCCTGTAATATGAATGCTAAAGGTATATTTTAAGAGATTTTACAATTCCATAATGATCTTACTTTATAAAGGAAAACACTAAAAACAGGAAAAAAGGTTCATTATTGTTTTCATTTCTATTAATGCATATAAAGTATTACTCAGAAATACCTGTAGTATGTGAGGTAGGATTGGTTTTGTTTTGTTTCTGATTCTGACTATTAATTCCATCCAGTTTTTGATGACTTTAATTAATATTCTCTATGTCTGGGGTTGCTCTTGAGTTCACCATGAGATTTAGGTGTGATAGATAATTTTATTTTAATTTTTTAATTGTGTGGCTTTCATATAAGAACAGCTAGCATCTATCACAAGAGAAAAATGTTAAAATCTAATTTAGCAGACTCAATAATCCTCCACAGTTTTAGCTTGAGTGTTTGTATTCTTTCCCTACACCTCATAGCTATGTAACAATTCAATTACCCAAATTCTTCATCGAGAAAGTGTCGTGGACTTCTGATAATTTTTATTCTGTTTAATTCCTCCCTCCCAATTTAGCATGTGCCAGTTGGTGCTAACTGAGTCAACGATCTTGAAATAAGTCTGGCACTGTACCAGTTCATGGGTTAAGAAATGGAAACTTTAATAAAGTACACAATGAAAGAGAACAAAAGAGAACAAAAAAGCAATAGTTCTCATTGTAGGAGTATTTTTTTACTTATGCACACAAACCAAAATAAGCTCAGTGCACCTGAAGGTGATACAAACTGAAAGATGAAAAGACAAAGGGCAAGTTCATAGAAGCACATTGAGAGCCTGGAGTCAGTTGATGAGAAAAAGTAGTTCTAAGGACCTCAGACGTTAAAAACCTCAATTAACAGATCAAGTGGGCAAGGAATGAGTACTGAAATAAGAAAATGATAGCATATGCAAAGCTGTGAGAAAAAAAAAGCAAAGTGATGAAACTTTATAGAGTCTTTGGAGATTATTAGGTCATTATTAGATAAGTATCAATCATAATAATGAAAAAAACAAAGAAAAGAAAAATCCTCACATACCTTTTTGTAAAGAAAAATCACATGCTGAAATCTGTGCACATAGACAATACTATTAGATACTTGTTTTTCTAAACTTAACTTGTTTAGAAAAACAAGTTATAGGGTCATTTATTTTTCTAATAACTTTTCCCTGTTTTAAAGAATGTTCTAAAGGTCCTTATCTCTGTACATAAAATGTTTGACACTAAAATTTTAAATAATGGAAAAGAAAGCAGGTTGACAGGGACTCCCCAAAACTGAATGGTAAATTGAAACGGTGTGACACACTGAATGATTCACAAATCATACATGTTTTACAGGTTGCCATGTATCTGATGAGCAAATTTAAATAAATACATATTTGGAGAAAATATCTAAACGAAATCTCTTCACCATTATTGATATTGAATCAAACAATGAGTTTCTACTGAAAGTAGATTTCCTGGGGGAATCTTCAAGTTAGATGATGGAGAGATACAGAATTACATTTTGAAAGGTACAGAAAGTAGGTTATCAAAACACAAAATGTTATGAAGTTGGGAAGGGAGCAGGGGGGTATATGGAAAAAGGAAGAGAAAATGGCGTGACTATGATCATATTACTTTGTATAAACACTTGCATGATTCCCCAGAATAAAGAAAAACTATAATTAAAATTTAAATATGAACATACTCTTATCCATCCTATCTTGCCCCTTCATTCTCCATGGTCTTTCCCTATCTACTTTGGGGTGCCTGGCCCTTTCCACTCACGTTTTCGTAGTCATGTTGGTGGAAATCTATACTTATAGCTTCTGACGTTACTGGAGGACTCAGTCTCACAGCAAACTTCATGATCCTCTGGCCTTTCAATCTCTCTAGCTCTACTTCCACAGGGCCCTGCAGTGTTTTACAGGTAACATCCATTGGGGTTTGATTGCATAATCCTGCTATTTGATTAGTTTCAATCTTCTCTGACAGATTTAATATGTTTTAAAGAGAAGTTTCCTTGAAAAGGGGTAAAGACTTCACTTATCTGTGGGTATAAGGACAAATATCTAGAGTGTACTCAGGAATTATGCTGGTTTATTAAAGTGGTGGTTGTAGGTTCTCCTCCAAAATCCATGACTTCACAAAATCTATGTTGTTGCTTAGGATTCCAGAACTATGAGATCTTAACCCTATGCAAAAAACTTCAGACAACTAAAAGTTTCAGGGAATGGGAGAAATAGTCTTCTCCAAGAAACAGCATACCAATTGGAAACACAACACCAATGGTCAATCCTGAAAACAAACATAAAAGTAACATTATACATACTGCATAGGTTATATTTAGTAATATCTACATATGTGTATATACATGCACATATGAAAGAACAATTACTGGGGAAAAATGCCATAAATTTGAAGGAGAGCAAAGAGGGATATATGCAAGAATTTGGAGGGAGGAAAGGAAGAGGGAAAGAAGCAATTGTATTACAACCTCAATAAGTAGATAAATAAAATATAGATGACACATACATACATACATCTTTAGAGAAAGTTAACAAGAACTAAAAATAGTAATTGTCCTACACTTGCCATAAAGAAGTTTTCATTGCAGTTGAGAACACTCAAATAGATGAAATATTTCACCTATTTCTTTTATGTTTAGCTTTCAATTAAATTGTACAAAGTATTTTTACTCATCAATAAGAAAAGAAATATAAGACTGTTCAAAATATAGAAATGGAAATGCGCAATTCTGAGCAATAAAATTTAAGAGATAATCAGCATTAATATTAATCAAGGAATACAAATTTCAATATAGCTATGGCTAGTATTAATTATATCTGGATTGGCATAGGTGGAGACAATGACCACATTCTTCTTGTTGGGAGAGGAAGAAAATAAGAAAGGGCAATTTAATTCAGAAGAGAATGGCACTGAACCAGAAACTTTGTTTCTAGAAGATTATCTGATAGAAAAGCTTATTTGTATATATATGTATATATATAGACAAGCATCAACACAAAAATAAATGAGACCATCAAATGCAAGAATAGCAAAATATATAGGTGAAAGTCTCAAAGATGGAGAAAATTTAAGTGCTACTTATGTGAAAAACAGTGAGGTTTTTTATAATCAAAATAAAGTTTGTGAAAATAATTTCAGTATTTCAGGGCACTGCCAAGGGTCAAACATAGAACCTACTACATTCTAGACAACCATTCTATGAAACAAGCCACACCCCTAAGGTATAATATATATATTTAAATATGTATTTATATATTATATATTAAATATATATTAAGATAAATATTTAATAAATTCTTTTTTAATAATTATTTTTTATTTCTTCAAGTTACATCTCAGTCACAATCCCTTCCCTACTCCCCCTTCCTGACCCACCCTTCCATCCTCTTCCCCCCCAACAGCTTCCCCTTTCAGTCCAACGAATGGTTCCTTCTCTTATAACAGTAAACACTATACAAAACAACAGAAATAAATATGCCACATTTATGAGAGTTAAATGGCCCAGTATATATTCCCAATGTCTAGTTCATACATATTTGGCCCCTGAGGGTTATATGACTTAGTGTACATTCCCAATGTCCAGTCCATATACATTTGGTACCTGACTTTAACATTCTACCATCTAATCATCTCCATGAGTTTAAAGTTCTATAACTGACTCAGCTTTCATACTAACTTGCATCACTATTAAAAACATCTTCTTAGATCTAGAACGCCCTCTTGATTCCTAAACAACTCAAAATTTAACTATGAGACTCTAGTTGTCTATTCTTCAACCACCTCAGAGACCTGAGAGGGATAAATATACCTGATTATATAGGAAGTGCAGGGCCTGCAGCTTCCAAAACTAAGAAATGACATACCAGTGACTGCCTGGACAGTTCCCATTTTCTCTCCATACATTCCAGCATCAGTCTTCAGATTTTGGTCATGTTTCTCTGACAGACATTTATTGTAGAGCAGGGATTATGAAGGACTCACCTACCCTGTCTTGGCAGAGCTAGGCTGTCGACTTCCCTGCTACCAAGTTTTGTCCTTTTTGGACAGCAGACTGTCTGCAGTTGAAGCAAGGAGTTTTTTCATGCCAAGAGATAGGCTTGCCACTAATTCAACCATCTCACACTGGAGATTCTTCGATGCTTATCATCTACTTGGAGTAGAATAGGGGGTGCTGTCAGGAGCTGATATGTCTCAATATCAAAAAAATTCTTAATTTAAGACAACATCTTTGAATGTCATATTCTGCAGATCTCTTGGGGTTTTTGAAGATGCCCTATCTATCTCTTGTATTTAGATAAGCAAATGTTGCTTGTCTCTTAACAACTTGATTTCTGAGTAGCTTAGAGAATATCTGTGATAGACTGTCATAGTAGCTAACAAAGTGACATGCTTACATGACTAGGAGTTTGTTTATCTTAACTATCCTAAACAGTTTAAGACGGTTGGTATGAAGAGGCCAGAGCTTCAATTTCATTTTCAAGTATCTGTAGGTACAAAAACATAAGGAAGCGTTACCTTTAATTTTGTATCAATATACAAAGATCTATTCAAATGTGGCTAAATATACTCTTAATTTTGTATCAATATACAAAGATCAATGCCTATGTAGCCCAATAAAATCTTAATATTACGTCCATATACAAGGGTCAATACCATTGTGGCTAACTATAATCTTAATTTTGTATCAATATACAAAGATCAATACTGATGTAGTCCAATACCATCTTAATTTTGCACAATAAACAATGGTCAATACCACTTTAGCCAAATATAGTACTAAATTTGTATCAATATACAAAGGTATAAGGGCATATTCAATAATCTGTCCCTTCCTCTTGGTCCTTACCGTACTATGTCTATGTCTCATTTTTCTCAAGTCCGTGCACTCCTACATAGGAGAGAAAGAAGGATACAGAAAAGGAAAAGAAGGAAGTCCTTGGGTCTAACCTCCAAAACCCATTTAACAAGACCATTTAACAGCTTGTAATCTCTTCCCCTAAATAACAGAGTTTTCAGTTATCCTTCAAATACCAAAAAGAAGGGTGGAGAAACACCCTCCCCACCCTCTGGGCATGGGACGTCGCTCTCTTAAAGTGACTTCCTGCTGATTTGGGTCGTAGTAAACCTGTTTAGGGCCCAAACCAAAATGGAAAAGTGGTTAAAAATGTTAATACAATCCTTTTATGTTCAGTCCTCCTGTTCTCAGCTGTTTAGATGTCCTAAGGAGTTTGAAGGCAGAAGCTGATCTTCCAGGCTTTACTGAAGTTCTGGCTGGGACAGTGTGTAGAGCTGAACGGTCTTAGTGATTTTGAATTTGTTGTGGTTGTAGACTTTTGATGGAAACAGCTATTGAGGGAGTCTGTAAGGCTGGATCATCTGGGTCACTCATCTTCTTTGGTGTCTAATTCTGTTTTCTGCTGAGGTTTCCGTTGTCCAGTTGTCCCTGGGTTCCTTGAATGGATGCTTTGAATCTCCTGGAAAGATAAGAACAGAGCCCTGCCCAATCCTAACTCTGGGACAATTACCCTCTTTTTTTTGGCAGGGGGGTGGGGGGGTGGGAGCGTTAGGTAATATTTCTCCTGAAGCAAATTTGGTTTTTTGACAATATCTTTCAATCTGGGTTAAAGAAGAAATTATTTTGTTATTTTGGAGCTAAACCAGCTTTGGTGTATATTTTGAGATCTCAAAGGACAATTTGTTTGTATTGAGTAGGCCTTTTGTAAGTAGCTTTTAAACTTAGGTCCTTCCAAATCCTATGTGTGTGTCTCTGCATTCTAATTATTGGGATCAGAGACCTGTGGTTCCCATCTGAAGGGATTAAAGATGTGTTCCACCACTCCTGGATCGAAGTTTTTCTTCATTTAGAGTTTGTTTTGTATCAGGCTGACCTTGAGCTCTGAGATCTGCCTGTTTTCCTGTATTTTACCTTAGCTCTAACTTTTTTCGACTCTTGGGGGTTTATAAAACCAGGTTGAACGGCTGTAACCTTTATTGTATTTACAGTGTTTTAACATTGTTACCTGCTTTTTTTAATTAATAAATTTATTTGTTTGTTGCTTCAGGTTACATCCCTATCATATTGTCCTCTTTTCCCGCTTCCCAGCCCCACCCTCCCATCCTCTACTCCCTAACCCTTCCGTCTTGTTCCTCTGGGGTGGATTGTCCCGGCATAACAGTCCCTCACCACAGCTCCTGAGTCATATGAGGGCGAAGAGGCTCTTCATACACCGGGGGCCTACAAGGCAGTACCGCCAGTGAAAGGTGTCTCCTTGCTACAGGGGGAAAACTAAAAAAATACCAACAAACACACAAACCCACAAAAAAAAGAAGAACAACAAAAAAGAGAGGAAAAAGAAAAAAAAGTCTACGTCCATGTTCCTTTTGCTGTGTTGGTTGTAGTACAGATGTCCTGTACGATATAGCTAAAATCCTACTTTAAGTGAATAGATGTCATGTGCATCCTTCTGAGTCTTGGTTAGATCACTCAGGATGAGCTTTCTAGTTCCATCCATTTGGTTGCAAATTGCATGATTTCATTGTTTGTGATAGCTGAGTAATATTCCATTGTATAGATGTACCACAGTTTTTTAATCCATTCTTCAGTAGAGGGGCATCTGGGTTGTTTCCAATTTCTTGCTATTATAAATAAGGCTGCTATGAACATAGATGTGGAGACTTCCCTATGACTCCATGAGGAGTCCTTTGGGTGTATACCCAGAAGTGGTATGGCTGGGTCCTGAGGCAAAGTTATTCCAAGATTTCTAAGATCTCGCCACACGGACCTCCATAGTGGTTGCACAAGCCTGTACTCCCACCAGCAATGGAGTAGGTTTCCCCTTTCTCCACACCCTTGCCAGCATGTGCTGTCATTTGAGCTCTTTATCTTAGCCATTCTGACAGGTGTGGGATGGAATCTCAGAGTCGTCTTGAGTTGAATTTCTCTGATGATTAAGGATGTTGAGCATTTCTTCAGGTGTCTCTCAGCCATTAGGGATTCCTCCTTTGTGAATTCTCTATTTAGCTCCGTCTCCCATTTTTTGATTGGATTATTTGTTTTCTTGGCTTTTAGTTTCTTGAGTTCTTTGTAGATTTTAGATAATAGCCCTCTATAAGATGTGGGGTTGGTGAAGATTTTTTCCTAGTCTGTTGGTTGCCGTTTTGTTTGAATGACAGTGTCTTTTGCCTTACAGAAGCTTTTCAGTTTCATGAGGTCCCATTTATTGATTGTTGATCTCAGGTCCTGAGCTGTTGGTGTTCTGGTCAGGAAGTTGTCACCTGTGCCAATGAGTTCGAGGGTTTCTCCTACTTTTTCTTCTAGTATATTTAGTGTGGCCGGCCTTATGTTAAGGTCTTTGATCTACTTGGATTTAAGTTTTGTACAAGGTGATAGGTATGGGTCTAATTTCATTCTTTTGCAAGTGGACATCCAGTTGGACCAGCACCATTTGTTGAAGATGCTGTCCTTCTTCCATTGTGGGGTTTGGCTTCTTTGTAAAAGATTAGTTGGCCATAGGTGTGTGGGTCCATGTTTGGGTCTTCAATTTGATTCCATTGATTCACTGGTCTGTTTCTATACCAGTACCATGCTGTTTTTATTACTACTGCTCTGTAGTACAGCTTGAAATCTGGGATGGTGATACGTCCAGATGCTTTTTTATTGTACACGATTGATTTAGCTATTCTGGGCTTTTTGTTGTTCCATATGAAGTTGAGAATAGCTCTTTCCAGGTCTATAAAGAATTGTGTTGGTATTTTGATAGGAATTGCATTGAATCTATATATTGCTTTTGGTAGGATAGCCATTTTTATTATGTTGATCTTACCTATCCATGAGCATGGGAGATCTTTCCATCTTCTAAAGGCCTCTTCCATTTCTTTCTTCAGGGGCTTGAAGTTCTTGTTGTATAGGTCCTTTACTTGCTTGTTTAGAGTTACCCCCAGGTATTTTATATTGTTTGTGGCTATTGTGAAGGGGGTTGTTTCCCTTATTTCTTTCTCGGTACATTTGTTTGTTGTATAAAGAAGGGCTTCTGATTTTTTTGAGTTAATTTTGTATACAGCCACCTTGCTGAAGTTGTTTATCAGTTGTAAGAGTTCTTTGGTGGCGTTTTTGGGGTCGCTTATGTATACTAACATACCATCCTCAAATAGGGATAATTTGACTTCTTTGTTTCCAATATTTATCACTTTGATCTCCTTTAGTTGTCTTATTGCTCTAGCAAGGACTTCAAGTTCTATATTGAAGAGATATGGTGAGAGTGGACATCCTTGTCTTGTCCCTGAATTTAGAGGAAATGCTTCAAGCTTCTCTCCATTTAATTTGATGTTGGCCACTGGCTTGCTGTATATTGCCTTTATTATTTCTAGGTATGGTCCTTGTATGCCCGTTCTCTCCAGAACTTTTAGCATGAAGGGGTGTTGGATTTTGTCAAATGCATTTTCTGCATCTAGAGAGATTATCATGTGGTTTTTTTCTTTCATCTTGTTTATATGGTGAATTACATTGATAGACTTTCGTATATTGAACCATCCCTGCATTCCTGGGATGAAGCCTACTTGATCATGATGTATGATACTTTTGATGTATTCTTGAATTCGGTTTGCTAGTATTTTATTAAGTATTTTTGCATCTATGTTCATGAGGGAGATTGGTCTGAAGTTCTCTTTCTTTGTTGGGTCTTTGTGTGGTTTCGGAATCAGAATGACAGTGGCCTCATAGAATGAGTTTGGCAGTGTTCTTTCTACTTCTATGTGATGGAAGAGTTTGAAGAGTAATGGTGTTAGTTCCTCTTTGAAGGTCCAGTAGAATTCCATGCTAAAGCCATCTGGCCCTGGGCTTTTTTTGGTTGGGAGATTATTAATTACTGTTTCTATTTCCTTAGAGGTTATTGGGCTGTTTAAGCTGTTAATCTGATTTTGATTTAGTTTTGGTAGGTGGAATCTATAGAGGAAATTGTCCATTTCGCTTAGGTTTTCAAATTTGGTGGAATATAGATTTTTAAAGTAGTACCCAAATGTTTTCTGGATCTCCTCAATGTCTGTTGTTATTTCTCCCTTTTCATTTCTGATTTTGTTGATTTGGGTTCTTTCCCTTTGCCTTTTAGTTAATTTGGCTAGGGGTCTGTCTATTTTGTTGATTTTCTCGAAGAACTAACTCTTGGTTTCATTGATTCTTTTTATAGTTCTTTTTGATTCTAAGTTGTTGATTTCAGCCCTAAGTTTGATGATCTCCTGCCTTCTGCTCCTCTTGGGAGTGTTTGCTTCTTTTTTTTTTCCAATTCACCCAGCTTAGCTGTTAATTCACTAATATGAACTGTCACAATTTTCTTTTTGAAAGCTCTTAGTGTTATGAAATTTCCTCGTAGCACAGCTTTCATTGTATCCCACAGGTTTGAGTATGTTATGCCTTCATTGTCGTTGGATTTTAAGAAGTCTTTGATTTCCTTCTTTATTTCTTCCCTGACCCAGTGGTCACCCAGTAAGGAGCTGTTCAATTTCCATATGCGTGTAGGCTTTCTGTTGATTCTTTTGCTGTTGAAGACCAGCTTTATTCCGTGGTGGTCTGATACAAGGTGTTATTTCAATTTTCTTGTATCTATTGAGACTGTCTTTCTGTCCGACTATGTGGTCGATTTTGGAGAATGTTCCATGAGGTGCTGAGAAATAGGTGTATTCCTTTGTGTTTGGGTGAAACATTCTGTAGATATCTGTTAGGTCCATTTGTTTCACGATCTCTGTTGGACTCAATATTTCTCTGTTTGGCCTCAGTCTTGTTAATCTGTCCATAGTTGTGATTGGGGTCTTGAAGTCTCCCACTACTAATGTGTTCTGATCTAGGTGCGATTTAAGTTTTAGAAGTGTTTCTTTTACCAATGTAGGTGCCTTTGTATTTGGGGCATAGATGTTCAGTATTGAGATTTCCTCTTGATGAATATTCCCTTTAGTGTGTATATAATGCCCTTCTTTGTCTTTTTTCATTAACCTCAGTTGGAAGTCTGTTTTTTTTTTTTTTTTTTTGATATTAGGATGGCTACTCCAGCTTCCTTCCTGGGTCCATTTCCTTGGAAAACCTTTTCCCAGCCCTTTACTCTGAGATAGTGTTTATCTTCAATAGTGAGATGTGTTTCTTGTATGCAGCAAAAGGACGGGTCTTGCTTGCGGATCCACTCTGTAAACCTGTGTCTTTTTATTGGGGAGTTGAATCCATTGATGTTGATGGATATTAGTGACCTGGGGTTGTTATTTCCCATTAGTTTGGTATAGGTGATGGTCCTGTGCCTCTTTTGGTTTAGTTGCTGAGGGGTTTTCTATTCCCTTTGTTTTCTTGGGTGAAGTTTTCTTCTCTGGGTTTGGATTTTCCTTCTAGGATTTTCTGTAGGGCTTGGTTTGTGGGTAGATATTGTTTAAATTTGATTTTTTCATGGAATATCTTGTTTTCTCCATCTATGTTGATAGAGAGTTTTGCTGGGTATAGTAGTCTGGCTGGGCACCTATGTTCTCTCAGGACTTGTAGGATATCTGTCCAGGCCCTTCTAGCTTTTAAAGTTTCTGAGGAGAAGTTAGGTGTAATTCTGATGGGTCTGCCATTGTATGTGACTTGACCTTTTTCTCTTATAGCTTTTAATATTCTTTCTTTGTTCTGTACATTTGCTGTTTCAATTATTATGTGGCGAGAGGAGTTTCTTTCTGATCTAATCTGTTCGGTGTTCTGTAAGCCTCTTGGATTTTTATTGGCATCTCTTTTTTCAGGTTTGGGAAGTTTTCTTCTATGATTTTGTTGAAGATATTTCCTGGACCTTGGAGTCGAGAGTCTTCTCTTTCTTCTATGCCTATAATTCTTAGGTTCTGTCTTTTCATTAAGTCCTTGATTTCTTGGATGTTGTGGGTGAGAGATTTTTTAGCCTTCTCATTTTCTTTTGATGTTGTACTGATTTCTTCCATCGAATCTTCCATGCCTGAGATCCTGTCTTCCATCTCTTGCATCCTATTTTTCATACTCACATCCGTAGTTCCTGTTCTCTTCCCTTGATTCTCCACTTCCTATTTTAACTCTGACTGGGTTTTATTTATTGTTTCTATTTCTATTTTCATGTCTTGTATGGTATTGTTCGTTCTGTACATTTTCTTCTCCAGTTTGCTTGTTTTTGTGTGAAAATCTTTCATCGCTTTGTCCTTTTCCTGATCAAGCTGGGTCACCTTGGCTTGGAGCTCTTTAATTGTGTTGTTCGTTGTTTTGACTTGTAAAATTGTGGCTTCTTTGAATTCTTTCATAGATTTAAGTTCTTCTTGAAGGGACTCTATCACTTTCCATAATGCAGAATTGTCATCGTTTTCATGTGTTTCTGTTGGTGTGAGGTCATCTGAATTGGATGAGCTAGGATAATTCTGCGTTGTTGGAGTCATATTTCCTTGATTTCTATTTTTTCTTGGACCTTTGGCCATATGGATGTGTTTAGCTGTCTGTTTTCATTGTTTTCTGGGCTTGGATCCACACGGGCGTCTTTGGTGTAGGAATCGAATTGCTTGGCTATCTGTTGTTGCTTACAGGGGGATCTCAGGGTCACTGTGGTTGTAATAGCCTGAAGCACTGTGAGCTGGTGCAGCCAGGCGCCTCTCCAAATGGGAGTTCCCGAGTCCCAGATTTAGTGGCTTTCGTGTCTGAGAGAGATGTGGGGAGAGCCTTGCCCTGGAACTTCTAACAGTCCCTTGGGAGCTGTGAGTGTTCCCTGAGGGTCTAGCCCCTCTGGTTTTTGCACAGTGTCCAATAACTCTGTGCTTTTTATGTCTCTTTTCTCCCACGTCCAAAATGCGTCAATGCGGTTCGCCTCCATCTTGGCCCTCTATGTAATAAATTCTAAATACATAAGTAGAACAACAGCTGCTTAGACTTTATGTGTGCTATGTACTTCATTGTGCCTACTTCTGGATGTTTGAGCAAAGCATAAAATATTTCTGAATTTTAAAACAATAAAATATGATTCTTTTATGAATCTTCTTTTCCTCAAGAATTCTGGGCATTGACCATACATAATTGCCTTTCTAGTCAAATTAAAAATTATGAAAGATGATGTAATTCAATATATTAGGAAAAACATATCTGAAAAATTGAACTTTGCTCTTTCTCTATATAACCTCTTTATAAAATTTCATCGGAATCTGAAATGACTGCCTACTTCTAAGTCCCGGTATGTCTGGCCTGATTTATCTTTTCCATAATCACTTCTGTCCTGGCTCAACTTCTGAAATTACTGTGGACTCAAAGAAATATGTTAGTACCACATCACAAATAGCCGTGTACTTTTATGTAGCTACAGCTATGTAGTTACTCGGAGGTGATAGGGTGGATATGGAAATCCATTCATCACTTTGTTTCTTCACTGAAATTCTTTGAGAGGTTTCACTATGATCTAAAGCTTCAGTTAGTTCAGAAAAGCTTCAATGGTCAAAAACAGCCTTGTGAGCCTGAAACTCAAAGACTTCAGTTTTATTCATGAGAGAATGGTCCACAGCCATACCACCCGGAATGTGCCCCAACTAATCTAATCTCAGAAGCTTTTGGTCAGGGCTGGTTAGTAATTGGATAAGGGAAAATGAATATTTGGCTTGTAGTTTGTCATAAGTACTGTAGGTCTTTTCGGGATGATTATAATAAACTGAAAATGAAGTTGTAGTTTATTTTTGAAAAATAAGGCCTACTGGAATCATTCAATTAACTTTATTTTTTGAGTTAAAATTGCTTATTTTTATATACATACACACACACACACACACACACACACACACACACACACACACAAGAAAGGCAATGTGCGAGTTTATAGATTATACACCACAAAAATAAATCACTTTAATTTGTTTACCTAACGTTGACCCCACACTCTTCATAGAAAGCAACATGGATAATAAGTATCCCACTGCCTGACAGCCAATGTGCTAGAATAACTTGATGGTGGAATGTAACCGAACTTTTAAATTATTAACACTTATTTATTTAACTCTTAT
>CAJQZJ010033276.1:2760817-2783476 GCA_907164525.1 Lophiomys imhausi
TGTGTGTGTGTGTGTGTGTGTGTGTGTGTGTGTGTGTGTGTGTGTGTTGCTCATGAGAGTGGTGGGACAGGCAAGGTGGGAGAGAAATGTGTTTCCTATCTGGAGGCCAGAGTCCACCTGTTGTTGCTCCTTCCTTAGGCCCTCCTCACTGTGTTTTGAGGAGTCTTTCACTGGGACCTGGGATTTGACAGTTAGGATAGGTTACCTGGGCAGGGACCCCAGGCATCCTCCTTTCTCTTCCTTTCTAACCCTAGAATTACCAACCTCCACTTCTGTACCCAGCTTTTCACAGGGATCACATTCACGTCCTTCTGCTTATACCGCATGTAACCCACTGTGCTATCTCCTTAGACCAAAGAAAACTTAAAAAACGAAACAAAGCAAACAAACAAAACATGGACGCTTCTCTCATCTCAGAGTGGGGTCAACCATAAAAACGGGCGGCTTCGCTTTAAGCCCTTTCTGTCAACTCAAGACTAACATAGAGCTACCTGGTTATTTTTACAAAAATAAAATTGAAAATAGCCAGTCCTGGAGCTCCTGAGTATTTGAGGTCTCTCTGAAGTAAGAAGTCCCAGGCGCACGAGTGAGTGCTGGCTAGTACAGAGCTTGAAGTATGGAACATGTGTAGAAGAGACAGCTGTGAGACAAGCAACCCAGCGTGGAAATCAGCCAGTCTGTAGACGACTTCGGAGGAAATGGGTATACACTGAGAGTGCCCTGTTTTTAAATGACCATGCTAACAAGATCTGCTTAGTGTTAAACTGTTCTGAGCACCCCGTGCTAATGTTCCGATCTCTCAACTTAGTGGTGTCCTTAGAATTAATGACTGGGGTGGGTAAGGAGGCATACTTCCTGCATGGATTAAGGTTCTGCTAACAAGCTAAAACAAAGAGCTTCACGCTTGCCACGTCTGAGAAAACAGAGCCTAATTCCAAAGATGCTTATCTAAACTTACTGCTCTTAAAATTGCACGTGGATAAGCTCGGAAACTTCTCAGAAGTCTGTAGCTTAAAGAAAATACACAAAACAACCATGGCCATGTTTCTAGTCTAAATGTCTTAGCTATATGAGTTTCAAAATGATATTTGGTGTAACACCTGCATGATCACATTGGGTCAGTGACATATATTAATTACTATGAAATGAAATAAAACAATAACTTTTATTAAAAATATTTGTATAAGATACTCCTGATGCCAATAAACTAAACTTTAGTGAGTTAAATTTAATAATATTTACATAAGATCTGTCAAGAAAGATAAAACTTATATGGAAATATACTATAAAATTTCCACACAGATATTTAAGCTTCTTATAAATGTTGTCTTTTTTCTTTAATTTTCCTTCTACGTAAGTAGGCTGTAATTAAGTCTTTACTAAAAAATATCTTCTCAGCTCAGTAATTCAAAAATCTTCTGTTCCTTGCCAAGTTGGAGTGCTGTGCATTAAACATTGTAAAATAATACCATTATCCATGTCACCAAACAATTATGCTGTAAGTATAAACTACCTGTTATGGAAGATGAAAATAAATGTACAAATAAATTTCAAACATTAAAAATATATGGAGTAAAATATTTTAAATTAAAAGATTTGCTTCAACAATCAAAGGCATCATTAAGATGCATCTTGGGGAAAAATGAAAGAATTTCAACATATAGAAAGCTAGCATATTTTCAGAAAGACAGAATACTTTATTAATGTTAAAATAGACATATGGGCTGATGCTGTAGTTCAGTGATTTAGGACATGTCTTGCATCTGAAAAGCCATAGGTTCAGTATCCACCCCTCCCCCCCATACATACACATACACACACTACACAAACAGACATAACAAAATAAATTGTGAATTGGTTAGGGGCTGAACTTGCTGCAATAAGAGGTATATGAGGAGGAAGGAATTAAATATCAATTTGTGTGTGATTCTGTACTTTTTACTTTGCATAAAATTGAATAAAATACCCACTTTCTTCCATTGTTTGAGTTAAAAATCCTTTCATACATACTTCAAATTATCTATATCATTAGAATTCACAAAAGACTCAAATATTCCTAAGTATATGTTTGAGATTATATTCTCTACAAACTATGGATAGCAACTGTAACAATGTAGTCAATCCTTTTTTGTTTTATCAAAAAGGATACAAGTTATGCTTCATTTTCTAAAATACATATTTTTGTATAAAAATTTATGATATTGTTATGGGTGATATTTTAGTTGCTCACCAATGCAAGAAATACTATGTATTTTTCCTATATTTTCCCTTTATATTATTATAATAATATTATAATGTATTATAAAATACTTTTTACATTTTAATCATAAACTAATTGGTGTTTTATGAAGTGTCAAACTTATGTTTTAAAAGTCATTTTCCTCCCTTCCTGTCGCTAATTGATGAAACTGCCTTGTTTTTTCTTCAGGGATTTGTTTGCAATAGCAAACCACCTTTTCACTAAAAATTTTGATTCTTTGGTAAAAAGCATATATGCCTTTCCATATCATATGGAAGAAGATCAAATTTATGTGATATTGAGGGTCTCTTCTTATCAACTAAACATTTAAACAGTGTTATGTGCTGGCTTCTAAATAAACATTCAAGTATTGTACAACTTACAAATCATTGATTACTCCACGAGTTATCCAAAACAATGTCTTAATTGCTATACTTAATAATTACAGTTGGTAATCTAACTTGTTTACTATCATAAGTTTAACAGGCCAAGAATTGATTAAATTGGGTAACTTCTTTCTTGGAGAGAAACAATATCCTTTCACTGAATGCTAACTACCTCTGAGAATTACATTTAATTCAGACTTTGATTGCCATAGGCAGAAGTAATTGATTTTAGGATGGGTGAACTGGTTTTTAATACACATGCCCACAGGGAGAATGTCATTTTAATAAGAAGCTTCTGGAAACCACATTCTACTTTATAAAGAAGCTTTTCCTTTGTCTTCATAAGCAAAAACTGAGAAGGGCTTGTTTGCCCTTAAGTTCACAGTGAAGTGATGCAATACTGAATCGACAGTCTGCAAAGAGTCTTTTTGCCAGTTCAACTATCTCCTTACAAACAAACAAACAAACAAAATCTATAGCTTTTCTAAAAACACTAAACTTGTGTTTAAAACCCAACCTTTCAGCAGCTGTTCTCTCAATTTTATAAAACCTACTTGCGGTATTGGTACACAAAATCAAAATAAGGAAACACAAATTAGTGGAAATTGTGTTAGGGACAGATTAAAACAAATAGAATTATTGCACAGATAAAAATAAAATAAAACAGCTTTTTTAAATGTTATTTATTACTTCAGGCTACATCTCCATCACAGTGCCCTCTTTCCACCCATCCCATTTCCACCCTCCCACCTTCTACCCCCTATCCCTTCCATCCCACTCCTCTGGAGTGGAGTGTCCCTACAACAGTCCCCTGCCCCAGTTCAGCAGTCATATGAGGGCCAAGAGCCTCCTCATACACTGGGGGCCTACAAGGCAGCACCACTAGGGGAAAGTGTCTCATTGAGAGGAAACAAAGTCTATGTTCCTGTTCCCTTTGGTGCATTGGTTGTAGTATAGTTATCCTGTACTATATGGCTAAAATCTGATTATAAGTAAATAGATGCCATGTGCATCCTTCTGAGTCTGGGTTAGCTCACTCAGGATGAGTTTCTCTAGTTCCATCCATTTGGCTGCAAATTGCAGGATTTTGGTGTTTCTGATGGCTGAGTAGTATTCCATTGTGTAGATGTACCACAGTTTTTGTTTTGTTTTGTTTGTTTGTTTTTTATCTATGCCTCGGTTAATTCTTCACCAAACCACAAGGATATTTCCTCATCTATGTTCATAGCAGCTTTATTTGTAATAGCTAGAAACTAGAAACAACCCAGATATCCCTCAACCAAGGAATGGATAAAATAGCCTTTTAAAATGTGAATTATTACTCATCTACTCAGCCAAATTTTATAATTTACCAATTTCTACCTGTCGCTTGTAAGATTGTCATATGAACTGAAGGGAAAATATGTAAAAACATTTATGCCTATTTATGTTCATGAATTGTCTTAGAAATGATTGGCACATGATTTTTAACTTTATCAGATAATGTAGCATATTGTACATAAATGTTCATCTATTTAGGCTTAAACTTTCGATATGATATGTCAGCAGTATTTACTACGCATTTTGCTTACAATGTACAATCTAATTCATAAAACCCTAAATAAGACCTACTTTCATTTTAAAAATATTTGATTGAGTATGGGTAAGATGTTTCACCAGATAAACAAACATATTTTTCCACAAGACTGTGACCTGAAACCCAATAATGGAAGAGGTCCTCTCAATTTCACTTGAAATTCTTAGTAGACCTATACCCACATGCATACACAAGATGATTAAATGAAAGAATGAAAAGATGAAATAATTAAAAATTTTAAAAAACATTTGCTTGTAGCATTTCAGGTCTTCCTCTTCAAAAATAATTTTTACTGACTTTAACTTTTTACAAACTATTGTTAGCAACCTGTTTTATTTTAAAATTCTTGATTCCTTATTTATGAAAATTTTATTACTGATAATAGAAAATATAGATCTTGAGCACATATTACCTGGTTTAAGAATATATTACAAGTGGAGATGGACCGATGGCTCAACCACAATGAGCATGTGTTCTTGAACAGGACCTGGGTTCATTCTCAGATCCTGTATGGAATTCACAAATACTCATAATTCCCGTTTCCAGGGCATACCATGGTCTCATCCAATCTGTGAACGCAACACACAAATAATACAATACATGCATGTAGAGAAAACACATATACAAAAAAACACATTTAAAATGTATATTGTAAATTTAACATCTTATTAACCAAATTTTTAAAAAAGGTAAATAAGAGAATGGAAAGAAGAATAAGTCTGAAATGTGTGTCTGTGTGTACAGACAGAAGTAGAGACAAAAAACTATGAGGGATGATTATGTTTAGCTGGGCCACAGCAGGTTTCACAGAATGTTCTTAGGTACTATTTTATTGTATGAAAAGAATTTATGACTAGAAGACACCCAAACTTTAATGAGGGTAGCTTGTTCAGAGACATGTTACCACAAGAAGGTTTAGACTTCTACCACAACAACAACAACAACAAATCCAAAAGGAAACAAATAAATAAACAACAACAAAAAAACCCTTCTTTATCACATATTTATGTTGTGTGCTAATGCATTAGGTGTTTGGAAATACTCTTCTAACCACTGTCTTGCTAAAATATGTTTAATTACAATAACAATAATTAAATCCACTAACCCACATCAAGAATGGGTAATCTTTCTGTTGGGGTAATTAATTTTATTTGTCAACTTGGTAGACAAAGAAAGGGCGATTGGGAACTTGTTTAAACTTTCTCCTGGATGTGTCTGTAAGGGTAGCATTATAGATGATACTAACATTTAAATTGTAGAATTAGTAAAACAGATTGTCCACCATAATGTGAATGGTCCTATGCAATTAATTGAAGATATGGATACAACAAACTAAAACACTGTCTCTGTCCCAAGTAAAAGAATTCGTGTTTGCCTCAGAATGGAGGATTAGCCTGGCACTAGCCTTTTCATCATTCATGCTTGAATCCAATCACCCACTACTCTTTGGGGAACTTGAGTTCAGTCACTGATCCTCCTATTTCTCAGGTTTTCAGACTGAGAAACTAACCATCAACTCCTTCTGGTACCCCACTGATTGATTCACCTTCCAGATCATGGCATTTAACAATAACCATGAAGCCAATTCTTTGTAGCAGCTACCGTCTGTCTGTCTGCCTGCTTGCCTGCCTATCTATCTAATTAATTTTGTTTCTCTGGAGAATCCTGAGTAATATGCCGTTATACAAAGAAACTAAAGACACCTGCGTTCTAACATGAGGACTAGGCCAGCTCAGGCTTCATGGGTTATGAAAAGATAGAAACAACACAAAACAGCAATTATCTCCCGGCACAGTATGATGGTGCTGATAACACCTGCACAATTTTTTTAATATAAAAAAAAAACTCAGTTTAAAAGATAATTATTATGTGGGCAGCCAAAAGTTAAGTCAATCTCATACATAATTGTATTTTCAATTTTCTCTTCACTAAATGATTTACTTTGCTGCCTCTAATCTTGAAAGTGCACATTAATAGACCAGTGGAGTGCAGCGCTGAAGAGACAGCCTATCTGCCATTGAACCACAACACAGAATCAAAGGCGTTCCTCACACAGCCCTTCCAATTTCCATCACACATGCTACTCAGCTCTTGGTGCAGTGGATAATTCAATTGTAAACACCAACTCACTGTTAACAACTTTAGGAAATAGGATTAGCAATTTCTAATTTCAAAGTAAACCCATTTCATTTTTGTCCTCTAAATCAAAACAATGTGTTCAGAGAGTAAGCCTTTCAGTTCTCTGAGCTTCCCAGATACAAAAATTGTTGGGAAAAAATTCTTTACTGTGTTGGTACCACTGTTGGGAAGCATCTAGTACAAGCTCCCAATAGCTTTACACTGCTTTGATTTAAAAAAATGAAATAATAATAGATTGATGTTCAAGTGAATAAATTTTAAATTGAAAATTGAAGTAGATGCTCAAAAGTAAAATTGTTAGAAGTAGCTTCTACTATATATAATCTGGAAAGAAATCTCTTCTGTTTATTTATTTATCTGTTTAGTTATTGCTACAAAGCTTTGTGTCCAAAACAAATGTTTTAGGTAAAATTTTTAGGAAAACTGTTAGACTTAGAACATAGTTAAAATGAATTAATGATTGCAAGTTATTTATTTTCTTGAATCTTCCTGTGCCTTTTCTGATTTCTACTACCAGACTAGTGACTAGATCAAATCTTTTCATAGAATTATGTGTGCTCTCAGTTCAGGGTCAGAAGGAAGCATTGGACCAGCTGTCTCTGCCTGTGGCATACATCCTAACAATTTACAAATGCCATGCTGAAATTCCACCCCTGAGGCTTATCTAATTGGTTCAAGTGAGAATCTACTAACATGCATTAGATAAACTTAGTGGGCAAGAAACTAACAGTATAGACATAGAAGAGTTCTATGGAAGAGCCTTTAGAATATTATCATTAAACAGAAAGTAGATTAAGGAGATAAAATTCCAGTGATCTCTTCAAGACAGATAAAACTATGTGTAAATATTTTCTTATCTCCTAAAAATTGAAAATCTAGGTTTTTCTGCAAGAAGTTTGACTATGTGTCCAAACAAAGAAGTTACATCAAATGTATTACACTGAGACTTAATATAAGCACTTTTCTCAGTACATCAGCAACAAACGGTGATCCTCAACAAATTTATTACATTTCTTTGGGATGAGTATGTACCAACAAAAGAATAAAGAGTATTTGGTTCCCTTAATTTTATTGTAAAAGCAGTTATATTTATATATATGTTATATATTATTATGTTAAGTATTATATTAACATATATATACTATATATGTTATATATGCATATTAGATATTGTATCCAAAAACAGATTAAACCCTTTAACCTTACATATTTATAAAATGTAATTATTATAAATTTTTTTAATTTATTTTTTATTTCTTCAAGTTACATCTCAATCACAATTCCCTCCCTACTCCCCCCCAGTCCCACTCTCCCACCCTCCTCCCCCTCAACCCCCCCCATCCTCTACCCTTTTTTTTAATTTAAGGTATATCTTTTCCCCCAACAACTCCCCCTTTCGGTCCAACAAATGGTTCTTTCTCTTATAACAATAAATTCAATGCAACACAACAGAAATAAATAGGCCACAATTATGAGAGTTATATGGCTTAGCATACATTCCCAACGTCCAGTCTATATGTATTTGGCACCTGACTTTAAAATTCTACTATCCAACCATCTCCATGAGTTTAAAGTTCTATATCTAACTCAGCTTTCATACTAACTTGCATCACAATTTTAAAAACATCTTCTTAGATCCAGAACACCCTCTTGATTCCTAAACAACTCAAAATTTAACTATGAGACTCTAGCTATCTATTCTTCAACCACCTCAGAGACCCAAGAGGGATAAATATATCTGATTATATAGGAAGTGCAGGGCCTGCAGCTTCCAAAACTAAGAAATGACATACCAGTGGCTGACTGGACAGTTCCCATTTTCTCTCCATACATTACATACACCTCAGAGACCCAAGAGGGATAAATATATCTGATTATATAGGAAGTGCAGGGCCTGCAACTTCCAAAACTAAGAAATGACATACCAGTGGCTGCCTGGACAGTTCCCATTTTCTCTCCATACATTACAGCATCAATCTTCAGCCATTTGGCCCTGTTTCTCTGACAGACATAGATTGTAGAGCAGGAATTTTGAAGGACTTGCCTACCCTGTCTTGGCAGAGTTAAGCTGTCGACTTAGCTCCTTCCAAGTTTTGTCCTTTTTTGGACAGCATTCTGTCTAAAGTTTTGGATAGCCATTACAATTAATTTATGTTAGGCAAAGAATTATATATTTAGACAAGACACAGTGATTTTTCTAAAGAAAAAAAAACCTTTACATTCTAATAATAATCAAGAAACTTACTCAACTCTAATATGCATATGATGCTGCATCATTTGTTAGTGCTAGTATATAATAACATGTTAATAAATCACAAGAATTCAAAAATCACTAATTTTTGTTAAGAGTGAGCTTCTATACGGTAGATAATTCTTTTGAAAGATTATATTTTAAGACTCTTTATGCAAAAAGAGTTACATTACAAGAAGAGGGAGGATTAAATCTAAAGCCAAAAGTAATTCAAATATGATACTAATAGAAAGTACACATAGAAATGATATAAGAAATAGTAAACAAAATATATATATGTGGATTGCTTAATGCCAAAACATAACCTAGAAATATTTCCTTATATGTTATATATATGTGTTTATACATACCTTAAATATAATAGTCTACCTTGAATATAATGAATAATAATTTGAATATTTTAAAATATTAAACAGATGAATTAAAAGAAGTTAAACCAAGACAGAATCCTTAGTTTGAAAATTATCAAGATGGTACAGTTTGTAAGAACAAGAGGTAGAGATAGGGCTATCTGAATACAGAGAAAACAGAATCCATTGGTGAGACATTAAGTAATCAAAGGATTTACTAAGCTCTATGAATGAGGATAACTTGAGTAATATGGTCTGACTTCAGATTTGGTGCTTATCACACAAAAAAGAAGTACCATTGACTAAGAATAAAATGTAACAATTGTTTAAAGGCATGAATTCAAACCTATACAAGTAGAATTTCACATGCCACTGGAAGTCAGTGGAGAAGAGGAGAGACAATGTAGCACATGTCTGAATCTCAGCACTTGTGAAGTGAGATTGGGATATTACAAATTCAAAGCCAGCCAAGACTACAAGACTGTGTCTCAAATTACAATAGCTCTCTCACAGTCAGTAGAAATACCCTACAATGTGTTAGATGACCTTTGTGGTTGATGTACGCATTTGTTATAACTACAGACCTACTAGATATGTGAGTAGAATTTCCTCCAATACCCCCCCCCAAAAAAAAAAACCCATATTGCAGTAATATTCTGGAGTCAAGATTTCTGGCAAATTTCACAGTTTTTAACATAAACATAAGTAATAAAATTTTCACTATGATGTTTTCACACATTATGGAACATGCCATACTCACTGTCCTAAGCAGAATATTTTGTTTTTCTCCTCTTCCCACCACTCCAATACTGCCTCACAGATTCTTCTAATGTCATGATTATATTTTTAGATATAGATAGCTCATTTGAAAGAAAATAATCAACATATGTCTTCTGTACTTGTCTTACATCCTTTATGTGGTGGTTAGAATGAGAATAACCCCCATAGGCTCAAATATCCACATTTTGGTTTCCAGTAGGTGTACTTTTTAGGAAAGGTTAGGAGGTATAGCCTTGTTGGAAGAAGTGTGGACACTGAAGGTGGACTTCAAAGTTTCAAAGACCCATTCCTGACACAGTGTCTTGTTCTCTGACTGCTGCCTATGGATAAAGGACAATTTCTTAACCACTTCAGAGCTGCACCTGCCTGTCTGCTGCCATGATCCCTGGCATGATGGTCATGAATGCATCCTCTTAAAATGTAATTTATCCCTCTCAGGTCTCTGAGGTGGTTGAAGAATAGATAGCTAGAGTCTCATAGTTAAATTTTGAGTTGTTTAGGAATCAAGAGGGTGTTCTGGGTCTAAGAAGATGTTTTTAAAATTGTGATGCAAGTTAGTATGAAAGCTGAGTTAGATATAGAACTTTAAACTCATGGAGATGGTTGGATAGTAGAATGTTAAAGTCAGGTGCCAAATACATATAGACTGGACATTGGGAATGTATGCTAAGCCATATAACTCTCATAATTGTGGCCTATTTATTTCTGTTGTTTTGTATTGTATTTATAGTTATAAGAGAAAGAAACATTTGTTGGAGTGAAAGGGAGAGCTGTTGGGGGAAAAGAAATACCTTAAACTAAAAAAAAAAAAAATAAGGGAAGAGGATGGGGGGTTGAGGGGTAGGAGGGTGGAAGATGGGACTGGAGGGGGGAGTAGGGAGGGGATTGTGATTGAGATGTAACTTGAAGAAATAAAAAATAAATTATTAAAAAAATGTAATCCTCCAGTTAAATTCTTTCTTTTATAAATTGCCTTGGTCATAGTGTCTGTTTACAACAATAGAACACTGACTAGCACACATTAAGAGGATGATATATGACTCTATACATTTTTCTGGAAAATGTAATAATATTCTGCCTTTTTGTGGGGTGTGGTATGTGTATGTGTGTGTATATACATATATATGTTTATATATAGTATATACATTAATATATTTGTTATCTTAAGATAAAAGCATGAAAATTTATAATTATATCATGAAGAGTAGTATATAAAAATACCACATAAAGTCTAAGAATGATCAAAAAAAATACGAAAAACAGTTTGCATAGTATGTGTAAATCCAGAGATCCAACCCCCACCCCCAGCCTTCTCTTTCCAAAGTTAAAAAAATAAAGAGTAGAGAAATAAATCATCTTAATTAGAAAAAAGAAAATTATTGTATCTACTATGAATTGGTGTTCAGAAATTATCTGTGAAATACAAATAGCCTATTAATTTATTTTGCAGAGTAATTTTGCAAATGAGACAAATGGATTTTTCAGGTACTAGTAGCAAGAGCATGAGGTAAAGGATATTCTCTCAAAAACTTCATTCTTAGTATAATAAATGATAAAATATTATTTGTATAAGAAATGTGTATAAACATTTGTAAGTGTGTGTGATGAAATTCTATCTTATTTTCTTTTTCCTCAGTATCTTCAAGAACATTGTCTCTATGTCTTTGTCTCAATCTGAATTATAAGAACCTCTAAGGTCCTATTTTGAACATGGATTATCTGTTCATTATTAGTGATGTGCACACAGCAGTGGGAAGATTGTAGAGAGCACAGATCATTATGTGTATAAATGAATACAATATCATTCACCAGAAATTGCATGTATTTTTGTATATGTGTATACACATGTATAAATTATTATACTAGATTCATAAATAAAATTATTTCATACGTAAATACATGAAGTTGTATATATATATGGTTTTATCATTCATATATGTGTATCTATAATGTTAAAACAATTTCATAAATCACATTTTACAGGATGGAGGTACTAGAAATTGTTGGAAGAAGTCTAAAGAAACTTTGAAGTCATAAAATTTATTATGGTGATACATTGAAGCATCAAAACCCATTGTGGTGATGAATTCACTGAGGAAATGGAGGTAATGAAGTCAAAGCAAGATTTATGTGCCCAACTGGAGCTCGAAGTTATGACCTCCTGTCTCCTGTTTTGTAAGACTTGGTAGTGATTCTCATAACAGTGATCTGGGCTCTGGATATGAGAACGAAATAATCCAGATGACAACTGATTTGGTGAGGAATATTCTGGATGTATGCCCAGTAGTGGTATGGCTGGGTCTTAAGGTAAAGCTATTTCAAGTTTTCTAAGATATCACCAGACTGATTTCCATAGTGGTTGTACAAGTTTGAACCCCCACCAGCAATGGAGGAATGTTCCCCTTTCTCCACAACTTCACCAACATGTGCTGTCTTTTGAGGTTTTGATCTTAGCCATTCTGACTGGTGTGAGATGGAATCTGAGTCTTCTTGAACTGCATTTCTCTGATGATTAAAAGTGTTGAGCATTTCTTCAAGTATCTCTTGGCCATTTGAGATTCCTCTTTTGTGAATTACCAGTTTAGCTTTATACCTCATTTTTGATTGGATTATTTGGTTTCTTGGTGTTTAATTTCTTGAGTTCTTGTAGGAAAAAATAGCTAATTAAATGATTTACTGTTATTTATATTTATCTTTAATTGGTCCGTGGTGTGAATCCTTAACCTGCCATTACTCCAGTATAACCCCATATATACCTATGTCCCTTTGGACTGTTATTCTCCATGCTAAGCCGATGTTCTAGGCCACGTGGAACGATCTTCTTTAATCTACCCCAGGACTTGTCTTCCTTGTTTACTCCTAGCTTCTTCTCCAGTCTTTCTTCTTCCCAAGATGCTCTCTGCCTCTGAGGCCTGGTACCTTAGTCCCACCTATCTCTGTCTTTGCCCAATCTCCAGGCCTCAGCATTTATTTAACCAATCAGAGACAAAGTAAGTAACATACAGCAAACAGGACCAATAAACATTTAGAATGCTTAACACCACCCCATCATTTCCTTCCTTTTGCCTAATAAATAGGATCAAAGGTACGTACATAATGTTTAAACTATTTCTATCAGGCAATCTTGAAGAAGAAAAAGATCATCTATCTTGGTGTGTCTAAAGTCCTGAACCTAAATAATTTCTATTACATCCTATATTTTCTTTTAAATCCTAAATAAGTTAAATTGAAATTTTATAGCTATTATGTCTTCAAACCCATCAAAGACTTAAGAAGGGATAAAGTTACTATTTGAGTGAATAGGAAGCATAGAAGAGCAGCTTCCTAAAAGAAAAAAAAATGACAGTTTACTGCCTAGACAGTCCCAAATATCTCTCCATGTTGTTGGAGCATCATCACACACATAATTGTGCAGCAGGAAATAAGGATTTTCCCATTCTGTCTCTGCAGAATCAGGACATCAACTTACCTGCATTTAAGCTCTGATCAATCTTTGGACTATATATAGTCTGTTGAGAAAGCAGGGACACTTTTGTCCAGTAGGAATTATCTCCTTATGGGAGATTTCTTTTTGATGCTCATTGTATTCTTCAAAGTCAAAGGGGAGCTATCAGGAACTGACTGTCTTAAGGTCAAACAATTCTTAAAATAATAATAATAATATTTTTAAATGCCATTCTCTGTACATATCTGAGGGTTTTGAAGACATCTATTGATTTATAAATCTCTCTTATTTGAATAAGAAAACTGTAAAAGTCTATCAAAATTAATCTTATTTATATCAATATACAAAATTATATACCAGTGTATCAAAAGATAATAACAATAGTTTTAAGTTTCAGAGCAGATTCAATAATCTATCCTTATATGTTACCAATTCTACATTATATACATATATTCCCCCTCTTTTTCTCTTAAGTCCCTTTTCTCTATATAAGAGGGAAAGAAGGAAAGAGAAAAGAAAAAGAAATAGAAAAGTCCTTGAGTCTAGCCTCCTACACCTTGTTTAAAAAGACCATTTAACAATTTGTAAACAATCTCCCTAAATAACATCTATAACATATCAAATGACCAAAAAAAATCACCCACCCCACCTTTTGGGAATGGGGTGTCACTCTCTTAAAATTGCTTCCTGCTGAATTGGGTCATAGAAAACCTGTTGGGGACCCAAACAAAATGGAAAAATGATTAAGCAAATTAATTGTAACATTTGTTGTCCAGTCTCTATTTGCTCAGCAATTTGAATATCCTGAGCAGTTTGTAGTACATTGAACTTTGTATGGGAAAGTTCAGGGCTTCATTGAAGTCCTGGTGGGAATAGTCTTTGACCTGGACCATCTGGGCTTAACTTGTCTTCATTGGTATTTGGTTCCTTTGCTCTGAAAATATATAATTTCTCACAATTAACACATCTCTCTATTTTTTCTTTCGAGACAGGATTTCTCTGTATATCCTTGTCTTGGACTTAGTTTGTAGACCAGGCTGACCTTGGTGAAGGTCAGAGATCCACCTGTCTTTGTCTTCCAAACTTTGGGATTAAAGGCACGTATCATTGTAAGGCTGTAAAAATTAATGACTATATGGCCTTCTCCTCTCTGTGGTGAGACCCTGACCTCACTCCTTCTGGAAACCTTCCACAGAACTCAGTCCTTGAAAATAACAAAGCTTGCATAGCTGGCCTGTTTGTTCAGACTCCCTTCTGATCCCTGGTCTATACTCCCCACTTGCGTCACCACCTGTGGCTGTCGCCTTGCGGCTAAAAAACGCTACTCCTTGGTGCCCCCACCTTTTTGTAGTCGCTTGTGTATTTAAAGGGCCAGAGAACCATTTTACGGGGTTCATTCCTCTACGGGGGAGTCGAACCCTGGCGCGTCAGTTTAATAAACCTCTTGTCTATTACAGCGAATCGGGGGCATTGGTGGTCTTTGGGTGTCAGGATTCGGTGAGCCCCTCTCGGGTTCAACATTTGGTGCATTGGCCGGGAAGTGCCTGAACGCCCCCAGACCCCAAGACTCCAGGATTCGGAGGTATACATGCTCGAGCAACTCCGTTTGTCTATCTGTCTGTTCTGAGCAACTCTGTCTATCTGTCTGTTTATCTTTCTGTTATGTGCGAGTCGATGTCTATAGTCGGTAGCTCCGACATTGGGGGGAATCTTGTAAGAGGCTCTCGCCGTCTGTAGTTGGTAGCTCCAACATTTGGGGGAAACCTCGTAAGAGGTTCCCATCTGTTTCTGAAGGCGATTTCGCAACTTAAGTCACGTTGTTTATGTTCTGTGTCGTTCAGTCTCCTTGTTTGTAATTTGTAACTGTTCCCCTTTCTCTGACAATCTGATGATGGGACAGACGCTAACGACTCCTTTGTCTTTGACTCTGAGCCACTAGACTACAGTAAAAAAGTAAATAACAAACTCTTTGTGCCTCAGAATGGCCTACATTTCAGGTTGGGTGGCCACCCGAAGGATCTTTTTCATTAGACAAAGTTAGACAGGTTAGGTCTAAAATTTTTAATTCCAGACCCCACGGACACCCAGATCAAGTGCCTTATGTCTTGCTGTGGGAGACTTTGTCGGTTCCCCCCCCCCACCCCGTGAGTTTGGCTTTTTGTTCCCTCCATAGATGTATCAGCGCAGCCACAGCCACGCAGCCATGCCCAGCGCCCCCCACGGCGGCCACCACCGCTGCGAACACTACAGTCACTGCTGACCCGGATCCAGATACCGGAGAGCGCCCACCAGCCATGGACACTGAACCACACCCCCAAGCCTGGGCGGCGATGCGCATTTCTGAACCGCACGCCCCATGCCTTCCCTCCTAAGCCCCCAAGCTACAGCCACTGTCAATGCTGCCGTGCTGGGGACAAGCTACAAGCCGCTACACTGAGCACTGAGTGCCGTGCGTTGCACTCTCCCCAAGCTATTCCCCGGCCCTAAAACCCCTAATAGCCTCAGAGAGTCCCAACAGCCCAGCCCTAAGCTCCGCTAAAACCCCTGCCAGGAGCGGAGGGGGGGAGCCCTGCCACAGGGACCAAAAAGTCAGAGGGCTGTCACCCCAAACTCCATTACACTCCCAAACTCCATTACACTCCTGCTCAGGGAGTGCAGACCCCCTGATGACCAGGAAAACCAGCCGCTTCACATCCTCACTATGATGCCAAAAGATAAACAGACTGGTTAAAAAAAAAAAAAAAAAAAAAAAAAAAACCTCCTCAGACAATAGATATACAAAAATTAAGTCACTATTCGCAGCCCCTGACACAGTGGTGGCCCCACGACACCCTTCCTGGGCTCTGCCACCGCCGCCTCGGTGCCCACCTACTCTGCCTGCTTGGAATGATCCGGAGCCACCACTGTGGCCGCCCTTCACCTACATGGCGCACAACACCATGCAGGCCCTGGGTGCCGAGTGCCTCCTGCTGCAGCCCTCGTGTTGCAGTTCCTCTGCCTGGCTGCTGGAGGAACTGCTCCAGCCCAATGAGCCCGGGACCCCAAACACCACCCATGATGCACCCAGTGGAGACTTCCGACTGAGAGAGCGTCGCCAGACCCTGGCGGCTGCCCAGTGCCAGATGTCCTGTCGGCACCAAGCTGGGGCCTGGCCCATAAAATAAAAAAACACTAGACAAAACAGGGTCCCCGGGGTTGGGTCAGGATGGCCAGTCGCGGCAACGCCTCAAGAACCAACGCGCCCCTACGACAAGATCCCAAGACTGAGGCTCACCTGCCACTCACACCGGTATGGGACAGTGTTCACACAGACACACTGAGATGCCTAACACTGGCCGGGCTGGCCACCGCACTATTGCTGGCCTCAGGCGGGTATGGCGCCTCCCTGCTCTACCTGCCCTACACCCTACCCAAGGACCAGCCGACGGCCCTGGATTTCACCATGGCCCTGGTAATGATAAACTCACTCTGCTTCCTGGCTGTGGCTGGCACCTACCATCTATGTCAAACTCTGCTATGGCCTGCCGAGGGGTAACTTTAAGGCCATGTAAGACTGCGCTTTAGAGCTGCCTAAATGTCTCCAACTCAGTCTGCCTTTTATTTGCCCCTGGGTCCTTCTTCCTGCTGGCTCTGGGAAACAAAAATCCATTCCCCAAATGTGGTGACTGATATGATCTTCACCCCCCAAAATGGACAAAAGAGTAACAACTCTGGTCAGTTGGTCTCTGGTCAGTTGGTCTCTTGTGCTAAAGTAAAATGATCCTTCCCTGCTGGGATGGTACTGCCAGATATTTGGGGACTGATTAAAAGTTACAATACACATATAGACCCCTGATTTCAGGATTGAAATCACTCACTTGAAGAAGAGGGGAATGTAAGGCTGTAAAAATTAATGAATACATGGCCTTCTCCTCTCTGTGGTGAGACCCTGACCTCACTCCTTCTGGAAACCTTCCACAGAACTTAGTCCTTGAAAATAACAAAGCTTGCATAGCTGGCCTGTTTGTTCAGACTCCCCTCGGATCCCTTGTCTACACTCCCCACTGGTGTCACCACCTGTGGCTGTTGCCTTGCGGGCTAAAAAAATGCTACTCCTTGGTGCCTCCACCTTTTTGTAGTCACTTGTGTATTTAAAGGGCCAGAGAACCATTTTACGGGGTTCATTCCTCTACGGGGGAGTCAAACCCTGGCGCGTCAGTTTAATAAACCTCTTGTCTATTACAGCGAATCAGGGGCACTGGTGGTCTTTGGGCATCAGGATTCGGTGAGCCCATCTCGGGTTCAACATCATTACATCCAACGATTAACAACATATCTCCCCTAGGGTCTAATATCTCTCTTGAAATCAGTTTTCCAGTGAGTGTCCCACATCTAAGGAGACTGGCTTGTGACCCTTTTGTCTTTATATCTTTAAAAATCTCTTATATCTCAGCATTGTCAAGGAATAAAAACATCCTTTTTACTTCCCGATATAGGATAATCAAAGACATCGAAACAAAAATCAAGCAAAGAAACAACATTCCAAAAGCCTTGGTCTAATTGAAATCCCATGTTGTAATTAAAGTTCTGTTCATTATTCCTGAAATCCAGCTTTGACTGTATATCCTTGGTGGGCTTTTAAAAGATACTCTTGATAAGCAGTTAGTTTTCAGGGACCTGTGAGCTCCTGCTGATATCTTTTGTAGCCGTCAGGCCTCCTTTCTTCTCCCATTGTTATTGTCAGCAGCTTAGCATTCCATATGTAAGCTCTCTCCCTTATAGATATCCTTAAGGCTTTCCTAGCCAAATCTTTTTCAAAAAGTATTCATAGAACCACAATTGTCAATGTAAAAATTATCTGTATGTTAAGAGAAACAAACTCAATTGGAATCCAAACATATTGAGACATTATAAATTTCTCCATTTAATTTAGGCGGTTAATTCTGGTTTCAAGCTCTGTTTAGAAGGCTGCCAATTATTTAGCATATAAAGAGAGCTAAGCTTCCACCTTTGCTGTAAGGCAGTAGCTTTTGTTAAAGGAGATCCCCACTCTTTGGCTAGGAAGTTACTTTTTATCCAGGCCTTCTCAGGCTGTAAGCATGGATTCTAATTGCCGATTGCTGGGCGCCATATGTAGAAAAAATAATAGCTAATTAAATGATTTAACCAGTATTTATATTATCTTTAATTGTTTTGGCGGTGTAAATCCTTAACCCACCACTATATATGAATACACACAGACACCACATGGATCTTAACAAGCCTAGGCCTGGTTTGTACAATCCTAGCCCATCTAAGCTAGCTCATAATTCTATTACCCAAATATAACCCCATGTATACATACATCCCTTGGACTGTTATTCTCCAAGCTAAGCTGATGCTCCAGGCCACGTGGAAGGATCTTCTTTAATCTACCCCATGGCGTATCTTCCTTATCTGCTCGTGGCTTCTTCTCCGGCCTCTTCTTCCCAAGATCTCTCTATCAAAAAGCCCCTAGTACTGCCTACCTCTGTCTTTGCCCAATCTCCAGGCCTCAGCATTTATTTAACCAATCAGAGACAATTAAGTAACAGACAGCAAACAGGACCAATCAACATTTAGAATGCTTAACACCACCCCATCAGATGTCTGTGTGTATTCATTTATAATGGTGGGTTAAAGATTAACAGCCACCAAACCAATTAAATATAATATAAATACTATTAAATAATTTAATTACCCATATTTTTCTACAGATTCCATTTGTAGTTTTGTATAATATCCTATTACATTCTAGCTCATTTTTACATGGAAAAATAGCAGCTGAGATTATTAGTGCCAAAGACAAACATATTATCTAGTATCTAGTTGTGAGATAAATAAGAAAACTTTAATGTGACTTCATAGAAGGTCCTGGGTTGGGATAGGTAAGGTTGAAGGATGAGGACTGCTCAGAATGCTATTAGACTATAGAATTATAGTATCCCATTAAACTAATAATACCACAAACTATGCTAAAGAGCATCCTGATCTGTCTAGGCAGCAAACTGTCATTTTTTTTTTCGTTTTGGAAGCTGCTCTTCTGTGCTTCCTATTCACTCAAATAATGACTTTATCCCTTCTTATGTCATTGATGGGGTTGAAGACATAACAGATATAAAATTTCAATTAAACTTGAGTTATTTAGGATTTACAAGAAAATATAGGATTGATAAAAATTATTTAGGTTCAGAACTTTAGACATACCAAGATAGATGATTTTTTCTTCTTCTTCAAGATTGCCTAATACAACTAGGCTAAACATTATATATGCACATTTTATATATGGTTTTCTTGATTGTTTCATATTTGTTCTTATTGTTTTTACTATATAAGTTAAAAAATTTAGCCTTATTATTAAACAAAAGGAGGGAAATGATGGGGTGGTGTTAAGCATTCTAAATGTTAATTGGTCCTGTTTGCTGTCTGTTACTTAATTGTCTCTGATTGGTTAAATAAATGCTGAGGCCTGGAGATTGGGCAAAGACAAAGGTAGGCAGGAGTAGGAGCTTTTTGATAGAGAGATCTTGGGAAGAAGAGGCTGGAGAAGAAGCCAGGAGCAGACAAGGAAGACATGCCATGGGGTAGATTAAAGAAAATCCTTCCACGTGGCCTGGAACATCAGCTTAGTGTGGAGAATAACAGTCCAAAGGGACATATGTGTATATTGAGTTATATTTGGGTAATAGAATTATGAGCTAGCTTAGATGGGCTAGGATTGTACAATCCAGGCCTAGGCTTGTTAAGATCCACATGGTATCTGTGTGTATTCATATATAGTGGCAGGTTAAGGATTTACACCGCCAAAACAATTAAAGATAATATAAATACTGGTTAAATCATTTAATTAGCCATTTTTTTCTACAAGTTCTTTATAAAATTTAGATATTAACCCTCTCTCAGATATGGGGTTGGTAAAGATCTTTTATCAATCTGTGGGTTGCTATTTTCTTCTAACAAGTGTTCTTAGCCTTACAGAAGCGTTTTAGTTTCATGAGGTCCCATTTGTTGATTGTTGGTCTTAGAGCCTGAGCTGTAGGAGTTCTGTTCAGGAAGTTGTCACCTATGCCAATAACTTCGAGGCTTTCCCCCACTTTCTCCTCTATTAGATTTAGTGTGTACGACTTTATATTAAGGTCTTTGATCCACTTGGACTTAAGTTTTGTGCAAGGTGATAAATATGGGTCTATTTGCATTCTTTTACATGTTGACATCCAACACCATTTGTTAAAGATGCTTTCCTTTTTCCATTGTACAGTTTTGTTTTCTTTGTGAAATATTAAGTGACCATAGGTGTGTGGGTTTTTTTTTTTTCTGATTCTTCAATTCAATTCCATTGATCCACTGGTCAGATTCTGTACCAGTACCTGGATGTTTTTATTACTCTTGCTCTGTAGTACAGCTTGAAATAGGGGAGTGATGATGCCTCCAGATGTTCTTTTATTATATGGGATTGATTTAGGTATTCTGCTTTTTGTTTTTGTTTTGTTATTCCATATGAGGTTGAGAATTGTTCTTTCAAGGTCTGTATTTTTTGAGATTATGATTACATAATTTTGCCTTCCCTCTCCTCCATGTAAACCCTTCCTTGTAATTCATGATCTCTTTTTCAGTAATTATAATCCAAAATACATAAACACAACCTGTGCAGTCTGTATAATATGACTCATGTATAAGTTTTCGGGATAATCTGATGTTGGAACCAATAGGTGTAGTTTTCCCTGGGTAAGAGCATCTCTATAGCTCTCAGTATTCCTTATTTGTCCCCAGTTCCTTGTATAGTGTTGAGGGTAAGTTGTCTTTCCTTGTGCTTTCCTGTATTCCTGACTTGTTCAGCCACCATCAGCAGTCATGTTGGTGACATTTTATTGGTGTAACATCTTACATTACTAGGAGACACAATATTACAGCAAACCCCGTGTCCCTTTTGCTCTAACAATCTTTCTGTCATCTCTTTTGCAATGATTCCTGAACCTTAAATGCAGTAGTAATATAGCAGTTATAGGTTCTCCTCCAAGATGCATGATTTCTCCAGGCCTGTGTGGTTAGTTAGGTTTCCTGTACCAAAATGAGGACATTCTAACATGTGAGGAACAAGGAGGAGTGTTAAATACTGAGGAAGGAAGGATAATGGTAAAGTAACATTGTTGAAGACATCATACACCGCAGAGATACGGAACAGAAGACTCTGACCTACAATTGACCTGAATCCCCCTAAAAACTAGCTTTCATTGAACCAGAAGGTGCCATTCAAACTTCTAATGGAGCAAAACAACTACTAGTCCTACCAAGCTATGACACCTATGAACCACAGCCATGGCCAGCATGGCATGATAAGCCTATGGTACAGTAGTGGTATGCATATGCTGGCATTAACCAAGAGCTTTCTATTTGGCTTTATGAACCATTCAACAAGATTGAAATCACATGTGGTACTGTGATACCTTTTAAATATACTTTTATTAATACTTTGAGAATTTCATTGAATATATTTCGATCATATGCACACTGTTTTCATCTAACTCCTTTTAGATCTATGTCCCCTCCTTACTCACTCCCAATATCATGCCCTTTCTCTCTCTTTTCTTTTTAAATAAACCATGGAGTCCAATATAAGACCCACTCCATGGATTCCTGGCACTGTAAATCTGGTCAAGAACCAAACACTGAGAGCCCACAAGTGCCTGGATTGAACCTAGTGCTATTATTCTACTAAATGAATGGAGGATCAAAGTGTACCCTAAAATAAATCTCTACACATACAGATTAGTACAGTTCTGATATCTCACCAAAGAAGTTTCTTTGTGCCGTGAACAACAGCTAACCCAGAAACTTACAAGTGATCCATGGGTAGAGAATATGTATTAGTGGAGTGTTAGCCACAAATGGGACACCTATCTTATCTCCACCCAAGGCTCAAGCACCATTGCACAGAGTAGTTGGAAACTTTATACAAGCAGGGGGGTTGGAATCAACACTGTGCTAGTATGTTTACAGCAGCTGTGGTTGTCTGCACAAAACCAAGATCAAGTTAGTCAAACATTCCAGCACAGAATGGAAAGGGGTTCATGAGACCCATTCCCCATTCCTAAAAGAAGAGCTATTGACAGTTGATTTCTAGGGAAAGGAGAGTCAGTTTTCATTAAGTGTGTGGCCCTTGCAAGGTAAACAGTGCTACAACTGGTAGCTCCTAGAGTAAATATTTTAAACTATTTTTAGAACTGAAAGATTAAATATGCTGTTATTTGTGGTGTAATGCAATGCGTTCCTCATATAGATAGAGCATAAAAAGTCAAATCCCAAATAGCAGATAACTGAAAAGCATAGGTGAGCTTTTAAACCTTCAGTTTTTAAGCTGAAATTCAAAGGCTGTGATTCAAATACCATCGTGTCTGGGCCAGTGAGAGTTAAAGCATAGGCTCACATCCTGTTCATGCCTACTGCATGCAAATGCTCACTGTTACATGCCTACTGCATGCAAATGCTCACTGTTACA
>CAJQZJ010033276.1:2783486-2806574 GCA_907164525.1 Lophiomys imhausi
AATGCTCACTGTTACATGCCTACTGCATGCAAATGCTCACTGTTACAGTTACAGCCATAGAACAGAGCAAATTGTACACAATCTCACTGGAGTTTTTCTGTATATCGCTTGACTGGATTTTCACAGAAAAATACATTTCTTACCAGAATTTGACTTTGCCTGCTAAAGATGCTGACATTAGAGGGCAAACATTCGTAACAATATTTATTGTTCTCATTTTAGGGTAAAAAAAATAGGGACCCCTTCATCCAAGCAATTCAAAGGATGGAAGAAAAATACAACTGTCCTGAAAATGGTTATGAAAAAAATTTCCAGGATCATATATACACAGCATTGTAGTCAGGACCTCTATCTGGTTATCAGACTCGCTCTCCTATTACAATGAAAACATCACTTGGGTATTAATTTTTTTAGAAAACCCTTTAGCTCATTTATGTAAACACACCAAGGACAGTGAGTGAAATGGCCGTGGTTTAATTGGAGTCAACTAATTTTCATCTACTCTTTACAGTTGTGCTGTGAGCTATAACTCCTACTCGTACTTTCTGTCTTTCATTTTAACTCTTTTTCTCTCTTTTGCTGCAAATGAGTAACATAAATTTTGAAACAGTCACTTACACACATGCACACACCACACAAATATAGAGACTGAGAAGAACACCAAAGAAAGGAAAGGGGTGCATAAAATCTGTAATTCAGAACGGAAGTTTTTCCCCTTGGATAATTAGAAACAGAATCTATTTGCCAACCTTGTTTTTTTCAATCCCTGATGTGTTCAACTAAAATGGTAATTAGCTGTGTTTCCATTTTGTTTGAGACATACTGTATATCATGTGTAGTGCAGCCCCAGTCTCGTGGGGGAAATGAATAATCAGGAGAATATTTTTCAAAGTCTCTACTCTGTAAAGATTTACTGAGTTGTCTGTAATGTGTACTGACAGCGTCTGCATTAAAATTAGAAGAAAGTAGACATCAATATTGTCAAACTAAAGAAAAATCATTCTTTCATTTTCATTCTATGAAAATTAATCAAGTCCATATCTTTTAATATTTTATTAGGATTGTTCATTTCTGAAGGTCAAGAACAAGAGGACTTTTCAAAGTTTAAAAAAATATTCCAAAAAGGTGGCAACTACTTGATAGTCTCTAGACGCCAACGAGGTTCAGACTAGAGACCGAGCAGCCATATTAATTGACTTGGTCAAATTGCCAGCATCACTTACTATTTGCATGGAATACCAATGCATCCTGGATGAGCTATGTATTTGCAAACAGAACTAGCGTATTCTATATATTTTAATAAAATTAAATTGACTTGAACAATATTAAAGTGTTACCAATGGAATGCATTAGTTATGGGAAACCAAAACTGGAAACTGCAAGAGCCATGGCGGGAAACACACTCTAAGTGGGAAAATCTACTGAAAGAAGTGAATTTCAGGTAATGGCCCCACCCTGTTTCCTTTTACTAGAGACAATGCAGAGGGAGTGATTGCTTGGCTAAGCCTAGAATTCACATGTATCCCTTGTCATTTTCTTGAGTTTTGAGAGATAGTGTCCTAAGTCAAAATACAGCATGATGAGATTCATCTCACCTCCTGGTTACTGTGCTCAAGGAGGAAAAGGTCAGTTCTCACAAGAAAATCATACTCTTCATATGAAATGGCAATTAATATGGACCAATCAAAATAGAAGAAAATTCCATTTCAAGGCTTTTTATTTGGGTAAAGTAAAAACAAAATACAATCATTCTAAAAGAAAGGATTTCAAACAAATATGCATGACAATTATAAGAATGCTTTCTTTACTTAAATGTCCCTAAATCTAGATGATATATGGTGTACTTAAATTTCAGAACAAAAATTCCCCTCAAGTGACAATGTTTATGAGTATATATTTACCACCTGGTGAATTTAACATGTTGTCATGAACAAATATTTGTTTTTCTTTCCTGAACCATTGATTGAGACTCACATTTTAGATCTAGTTAATTACTGCAAGTGGACTGTAGAGTTAGAATCAGTGCTGTCTCAAAGAAGAAAAAGTTATTGTACATATCCTGAAATGCATACTCATCCTTATAAACACCTGAGAGAAATTTGTAGTTGGTGGTTCAAATCCCACAAACATTAACATTGAACACTGCTACCATGTAATGTTGTAGCAGTTTCACATCTATGAGTTCATAAAACATTATCTTGAGCAAAAATAAATCAGATTCAGAATCAAATGGCTCCAAATAAATATGATAATAAGCAATACTGAGAACTGAGCAATAATGTAAATTCCACCTACACAAAATCAAGTCAACCAAAATCAAATATGTACCAGCAAGATGCTCAGAAAATCCCACCCTTATCGGATGGGGTATAAGTAGTTATGGGCAGCCGGGGAAGGAAAAGCCAGTTTTGTTAAGGATATGGCCCATGAAATCTGCTCCAGTCAATTTTTCCAGACCATGCACATACTGGCAACACTACATTGACTCAGTGGGCTTAAAAAAATAAAAATGATGAAGTTGGGAAACTTTGGGAAGCTATTTGGAGATTTGAGAATAAGGGTTAGTTATGATAAAAGTATGTGTATGCATATATGAAATTCACATGCAATTTTTAAATATTTAAAACTCTTAAAGTCTAATTTGAAGGTCTGACAACATTCGTATTTCCTAAACTAACAGTCGTTATCATTCAAACTTACTTTATGTAATATAAACATTATTCTTCATGTCTGTCATATGCAATGGAACACATCACTGGACTATGTATACGTGCCTATAAATTTCAATGAACAATGTTTCCCATTTTATTGTTTAATACTTTCAGGTATTTATATAATGAAATGCAGTCATTTTTACTCCCTCATTGAGTTATATTTGAAACTTATCTTACTTGAGAGAAAAGGTGAAATTTTAGCACAATTTTTGAAGGTTATATTACAAAATGTGACATATATTTGAAATGTAGTTAGATACATTTTAGTTTAAACAATATTATATTACCAATGCTCTAAGTGTACATATAATTGAAATCAATGCAAGTAAGTATAGAACACAATGCTGAATGTGAATGGTTTGCAGCATGCCTTTGCTATATGCACTATGCAATTTAAATATTTTATACAAAAGATAATGTTATTTTTACCCTGGTATTTACATTTAGACCAGAAAAAATATTTTTGGCCACTAGTTCTCATTAGAACTTCAAATATTTAATAGAAAATGAGGATATACTTACTTGTCTTTTTTTTCCTTCAACACTATATTCATAGGTCCTCACTGAAAAAAAAAAAAGAAATTCATGATGAGAATATATCAGATAAATCCACAAGTTTGTACAATGAGTATACACTAATATAACAAAGAAATGAATTTTAGGGAACTCCAGGAAATAGGGGAAATAAGAATAGAGTACAGCTTTTTCTGATAGGATATTATAGATTTCTACAACTTGGGTTTACAATGAGGTGAAAAGGTCTTGACAAACTATTATAATAATAAAAATATATTTATGTAGAAAATCATTTTTAGTTTAGCAACACATATATGAACACACGAAAAACACACACACACATATGAGGTGTGTATTTTAAAATTATAAGGAAGTTTACAGATCAACATGGCTGTTAAATTCAGCAAGATTGTTTTGTATAAGAGATCATATTCTTAAATAAATGTATTGTACACATATTAGATATGATAAAACTTGAATAGGAAACTTCTGGGTACTCAGATATTCCATTAAGAAAATATTTTTCTAATAGTGCCATTGTTTCATTTGAGTTTGGTTATAGTATTTCTGATTGTTTTATATTCTAAAATGTTTTTTTCTTTTTTTAAGTTTATTAACTATTTTGTAATATAGGTGAAGGTCAAGACATATTCATCATATGATCTTGGAATTTCTTTCTGTAATTGAATACTCTTATAATATTATCATTTCATGCTTCTATGCTCTTTGAATACATTGTCTTTTAATATCTGTCCTACTCATTCATTTGCAATCATTCCATGAGCTAAACATAACTTCCTTCCCTAAATGAATTACTCAAATAGTACTAGCAACACTTCCAAGTACAATTGCAGTGTCTGCTGTACCACTGTAGTGATATTTGTTGCTATATTCCTTTATCGTTATTTCTCATAATACCTTTCCCTTAATTATTAAGTTTATTCCAATGTAAATGAAGCAAATCCCATAGAAATAATTTTCAAGAGAATGACTTAATTCTCTACTCAGTCTTTTCTAATTTTCATTTTATTTTTTAATTTTAATTCTTTAAGAATTTAATATGGTTATTGATAAAACATGATCATATCCATACCTATTTTTCCACTCCAACTTCTTTGTATTTTGTCCCACTCATTCTCCTCCCAACTGCATTATTATTTATCCTCCTTTCTCCTCATCCTCGTTTCTCTCCCTCTCCTCCTTCTTCACTACATCTAGTTAATGTTGCTGTTTTATGCAATTAGCCATAGCTGTCATGAATTTATAAATGAAATAGACATATTGTGTCTAAAGATGGCACTTCACATCCTTCCTGCTCAGCCTTTCATATCTATACTCTGTCTGGATCTTTAATTATGTTGCCTGAGCCTTATGTGTGGCAGGGGGTGATTAAAATATCCCCTTTATGCCTGAATACTCACTGTCACTTTTTATTAGCACTCTAAATTGTTATATTTCTTCATTGAATATTGTCCACTACAGAAATTTTTCTGTCCAAGTTTAAGAGCATCCCAGGCCCAGGCACATAAACATAAATATTTTGAAGGCAGTTTTAGAGCATAGTAATTTAGCAAAAAACAATAGCTTCTACCCTAGAACTATGGCCAGGTGTACAGTAATAGGCCTGAGTTTTCTCCTGTGGAGTAGGACATAAATGCACTTAGAAACTGGGTTACTGCATAACGAACATACCACTATTGTACCAGGGAGACATCTTGAATAACAGGTTGGTACTATAGCATATAGTTTTCAATACCAGGTAAGACAAGCCATCAATTTCCTTTTCCCCAAGCAGCCTGCATAGGAACTTATAGCACCATGAAAACTAACCAGCATAGAAGAACTTTCTTGGTTGGAGATTTCAGTATTCCCTGTTTCCAAAGTGTCTTCAGCAATAGGGTCTTACCATGCAATTACAGTTGGTAAAACAATACAAAGCCAGGACCTGTGATGTTTTGGAGACCTCTGGGAGTTGCTCAACTAGTAACTTGGAGGGAGTTATTCCATACCTGTCACTGGAATTGGCATTTGAAAACCCATGTCTTCTTGAAGAAACCTTGTCCACCTATGAATGGTACCTGCTTTGCTGCTTGTTGCTAATTTTATTTCAAAATTAGCTTACTAACTAGTAAACAGTTCCACAAGTATTTCCTATATATCCTTTGCTTTAGTTAGCCCACTCACTACCTGCTCTTCTTTCCCATCTCTGCTTAAGTCCTAATATTCCCCTTCCCTTTTGTATCAAATATCCTCTAACACCTCTAATTTTATATATATATATATATATATATATTGTTTAATGGGGTTGCAAGATAATAGGCTAGTGTGCCTTTATACAACTTTTCAAACAACCTACTTGTTGGTTAACACTCTTCCACACCCCCAGATTTTGCCCATCCTCCCCTAGGTCTTCCTGGTTAAGCCCTTCCACCCACAGTGTTCAAGAATCAATATGTTTTGGTTTTGAAAAGGAATCTCAGAATGTTTCTTTGGATGGAATAAAAATTTTGGGTTTGAGAAATCCTCTACCCTTAGCCATCTTGCAATCCCATTCTATACAGGACCACGTGGATGAAGAAGCACCCGGTTAAGGAACCCTATGTTCCAGGTATTCCCAGAAAAGTCCAATGTTTATAAGTCAGATAAGAGTAACTGACCTAAGGGGATGAGAAAATGAATCGGTGGTAAAGGACTTACTACTTAAGTATGAAGACCTGAGTTAAGACAGCCAGAACCTATGAAAAAATCTGGATGTACAAGCCTACCTGTATTACTCCAGTTCAGGTGGGTCAGAAACAGAAGGACCATGGGGACTTGCAGGCCAGCTGGTCTAGCCAGAAGACAATGAGAGAACCTGTTTCCAGAAAAGCAAGATAGAGAGCAGTAGAAGGCTCTCACCTTTGACCTCTGTTCACAAATTTACTGATAAGCAAGGGAAACCACAAATACACACACACACACACACACACACACACACACACAAATATAAAAAAACACACATAAGTATTTTGAAATGAATAACTACACTAAATTTGAACTACTGAATGTCAAAGAGGTTTTTCTTTGTTTACTTACAACTTGCTAAACACAACCCATAATAGGCATGTGGAGAATCTGGATATGAGCTGGAGGCAGTAGAAAAGCTGCCATTCCCAATGCATGAAGACTTTTATAGACTTGATTCTTAGGGTAGGTTTGGCTTCAAAAATAAGGTCATCATGATCCCATTTCTGGAAGCAAGCTGCTCCCTGCATTCATGCATAAATCTAATAATGAAAGGGAAACACTTCCTGCTGTTAGCATCTTATCTCATGGCTAAGCCATTCTAACAACAGAAGCTTCTGAAGCTCCAAATTAAATTTTCTCCTATGGAAAGGGGCACTGAGTTTAGGTGTGGAATGACGTCTATCAGTATGTTGCTATGTTTTAGTTTTTAATGTGGAGCTAAATTTATCTTATTTTTTTTGGTTTTTCTGTTTATATTAAGCATCATGTCTCTTTCCTTTTGAAAAATGACCTTAATCCTGTCTTCCTTAATACAATTTATTCAAAGTGACCTTAATACTATCAAGGATTATTTTAATCCATGTAATTCATATAAATATTGGAGACAGGCAGGAAGCATTTGGTTTACTGAGTAATGAGTCACTAAGTGAAATAAAAGGAAGGAAAAATGTTTCTGCCTCAAAGACAGGCTGGTCATGATGAGGGAAACCTAAGAAAGTGTCTTAGAGTCATCCTTTTCTATGGAGCTGGGCTGCACCACCTGTCTTAGTCTGTAACTACTCTCTATGTACAAACCTGTAGAGAGCTGCGATGTGCCGCGCCTTAAAGATGGCGCCGGTTTCCGCCTTCCACCAGCCCGACGGTGAGCGCTCTCGGTGGTAAACAAGTCCATATTTGGCAAAGACCGCTGATCTGGCTTGCTTCCGCATACGTGGGCCTCTAAGGTAGCACCACGTGGCTTTACTTGATTGGCTGTTCATATAGTATTTAGCCTGTGGGTTGGGTCTGCCCGGGCATTCGGAAGACGGTTTTCAAGGGACCTGAATAAACTGCTGGAGAAGAGCTTTTGCGAGTTGCGTCGTCCTTGCTGGTCGAGGGGGACGAGACACAAACCCATTCCTACTCTCCTAGTTTTACTTTCCTTTTATTGTTTTAGTAACAGAAATCCCACATTCAGAGTCTACTTTAATACATAACACTAAAATAACAACAACAAGGACAAACTTCGTTCCCTGAGAAAGACAACAGCACTGTAGGGCCACTGAAACTGTCGCAGCCACCTCTGCATTACCAATTCCTAGAACAAGGTCTTGGAGACAATAGAAAAATGACATGTATTTGATGAAAAACTCAGTGATTTGAAGGTAAATCTAAGTCTCCACGGTATAAGCAGGTAAGAAAGACACAGGTAGGTTCTCCAGTATAAATGGCTTTTACTTTTTAAGTTACAGCCTGGACATAAGGGAACCCAGAGCAGAATGTCTAGGTTCAGGTGGCTGTCAAACAGAGCTCAACCCTTGGGATTCTACGCTCTTCCTCCCTCCAAAGAGGCTACAGATGGGCGGGATATTCCCATCCATGTAATCAATGATATTGCAGAAATGAAGACACCACAAAACCATTCAATTATAGAATGTGTCTTTTAGCATGCATAAAAATGGGTTGTCATCTAGTATTGTTTTTACTAAAATGTAGGGTTAGGTCTCATCTTATCAAAGTAATATAAAAATGCATTCCCCATTTTTTTATAACTTCCAAAAAAATTCTCATGAAATACATACTAAAAATCTCTGATGCTGTGCTGTTTTATTTTTTTTTCTAAATATAAGACCACTTATAGAGAAATACACCTGGCTAGGATGTCATAACGAGGACTCAGTACCTTTAATACTGCTGTTAATATCTCAGAAAATCCAGAGCCTCCTACTTATTCTCGTTCATTGTTTGCACCTGATGTCAACTTAGTCACAATGATTTGTGTAAAACATGTAATTTAGTAGGCTCCTCAAGAAGTAATGCAGAATGTATAAACCAGGCCTGCCTAATTTCAAGTGAAATACAAGAGAGAAATGCATATTAATGTAAAGTGACTGTAAATCAAAAGCGATTTCATTTGCTAAGGTACTGTAAAAGCCAATCCTGTTAGAAACCATAATTCTGCTGTCATAATCTCTTAGATATATTGCTGACCTTCCTGGAAAGTTCCTGCCACATAGAAGTGAATGGATCAAGAGGCATAATATTAAATGACAAGGCATTATTGTGAGCTAGGTACTTGAAGGTAATTTAGCTCACTTGAGCAAGTCCGTAACCACAAGTCACACTTTCCTAGTACAAATTCCTCTTGCTATATGTGTGCACACATTGACATAAAGTGTGATCTCTGAGTAGAATATACAAAGAAATTCATTGTATATTCCATGTCTGTGTTTACACATTTTTCCCAATCAGTATTAAACTTGATGCTCCAGTGTTTCAAGGAACAGTTGAAACATTTTTTGTGTTGTAATTCACAATGTCACATTGTCTTATTAACTTAAGAATGTATATTTTCTCTTGGTGTTTTACATTTATTATTAATAAATAGTAGTAGCTAACATGATTGCTTGGCTGCCTACTTCTCCAAAATGAATTATTCTATTAAAGTTGTGACTTTCACCGTTAAGCCTGAGGTAAGAAATGGGTTTGAATCTGAAATTATATTTTCACAGTGCTTTTAGTACAAGGGAACAGATCAATTCCCTTAAGAAAGAGGGTTGGAGAACAAGCTGCTTTACCAACTTGTGGGTATTTTCAAAGCAAAAGTAAATGAATAGTATTTGCTAGACTCCATTGTAGTTGATTGCTAGACTTTAAATAAAGAGTTGATGTTTTTATAGACCGTATTTATATTATTATTATAAATATTATAGGAAATATTTTATTATATATTTACATATATATGATTCATTACTTTAAAAGGCTTGCAGTTAGAATTTTTCTTTTAGCTTTTCAATATTTATTTTATTGTTTTATGTATGAGTGTTTTCCCTGTATGTACACATGTGCATATAGCTATGTACATACCTGTGCCTGTGAAAGTCAAAAAAAAAAAAGCATCAGATCTGGACTGGAGTTACAAAAGGTTGTTAGATGCTATGTGCATGTTGTGGTTGAACCAGTGTTTTCTGCAACACTAACAAGTGCTCTTAACCAATCCTCTAGCCCAGGAATTTTATTATGCTAGCACATTCAGGAGGAAGATGAGGGCAGAGTGCTTTGATTTCCCAGGGCTTCAAATACTTACCTCAATATCATCATACAAATAGATGAACTCATGTTTCACTCTCAGTGGATTCTGTCAGTTACTATTTCCTGATGGCTGTGTTCTCACAGAGCTAAGAAGAAAAGCCTTCATTCCAAAGTGGACTCTGTGTGTGTGTGTGTGTGTGTGTGTGTGTGTGTGTGTGTGTGTGTGTGTGTGTGTGTGTGTGTGTGTCTGTGTACCATGGCATGTATGTAGAGGTCAGAGGACAACCTGTAAGAATAAGCTCTCTCCCTTCATCACATATGTCCTGGGAAACAAGCCCAGATTATCTGCTTTAGAGACAAGTGCCTCCACTCACTGAACCATCTCAGCAGCCCAGAAAATACATTTTGTGAATCATTTCTTGTGTGTACATGCCAGACTGAAAATATGAAGTTCATGGCCTCATTTGGGAATCCCCTGCCCCCCCCCAATCCCCCCACTCTCTCTCCTAGAAAATGTGATATTCAGCATTAACTCCAATAAAATATATGTATGAGGGGACAATAAAGCCTTCAGAGGAGACTCAGCTTTGTCTTCTACATTCTACAGCTCAAGGAAACATAGTGGATAGCTCTTACATATTTAAGTAAGAGATTTTTTTTGACAAATTGAGTTTTGTTGTAAATTTGGTTGTATGTTTCTCATTTGAAACATAAGTTACTAAAATTCTATTTTGTTATATATTTACACTAAGGTCTTGTCTGATATTTATTAGTCAATACATCTGACATTTATTATTCAATACAAACACTGCAATTTTCTGCTTTCCTTGGACAGAGAGGGTAAGAAACAAAGAACTTGGATTGTGACCTGAACAAGCTCATCCTGCATTTATGTGGGTCCAAAAGCTGGGTTTTTACAGTGTATGACACACTTCATTCAATTTAAAGTCCAAAAAGCTTATCAGATTATCTGCTGACAAAATTATGTGTTTGTGGGGGGTCAGTCAGAGAGAGAGAGAAAATCTCTTATTAGTTCATACAGCTAGTTACTAGAAGTATATCTTTTAAAAAAATATTTATTACTTCAAGTTACATCTCCATCACAGTGCCCTCTTTCCACTGAGAAGTATATCTTGTAAAAGCTAGGGAATTATCCCACACCTTTTCTTTCTCTATTTCCTCAGCTTTTTGATGAGGTTTCTAGGGTCTGAAAACTCTATTTTCAGTTACTTAGTTTCCTTCCACCTGGAGAATGCTTTTAAGGATGTCATAGTTGAAGACCTCAGGCTTTGGGGCTTGTGTAGCAAAGTATTCAACCATCCAAAAGGTGACTATAGATCCCAAATCCCCTCACTAGACATCAGAATCCACTTCACTTCTGCTGTCCACACCTCTGCCTACCTTACAGGTCATTCTGTGTATTGCAGGGCGTGGGAGACTGGAAGACAGCCTGTGTAAGCCTGGAAGGAAAGAGAGGAGGATGGCAGAACTAAGATAACAGAGGTGAACACAATCATGCTCAACAACATGATGACCAATGTACCCCACATTCACTACTTTTGGCTCCAGGTCAAAATTTGCAGCCACTCAGTTATTTTCTGGTATCAGCAGTATCTTTTGTCTTTACATTCATCTTCTTCTCCTTACCTTGGGAATAGTGTGCTACATCCTGATGATATGATGTCATCCAACAGCAAGTAGAGGCACCCCAGTGTTGAGCAACCTAAGCTTTCAGTGACAAGTCATAATGAAAATCCCTAGGCCTGCAGATCATCTTCATACTATACTCGTGTCTTGGTCTAGGATGCAGGGCATTTACATTCAATATTTTTTCTCATTTCACAGAGATATCACTTAAAAGATCCAAGTTCAGATCATAACTTTCCTACTTGTTGGCTATAAAGTCTTGGGAAGTTTCTTAACTCTCTAATATAAAGCCATAATATTACATAATTATAAGTAAAATATTCACAACTGTATAATTTTGGGGACACAGCTAATACCCAATTTTTATTACTTTATTATAGCTGCTTGTAGTTCTACTTATCAACTCCATGATTACATCCACCAGCTTGTTTTTCATAACACAACATGTAAAATGTGTGGCTTAAAAGGACATAATTCTCATGGTCAGCAAAATTTTTAGGAGACTTTTCTTCTTACTCTGAATACAACTGTCTTCTTAGTTGTGATCCTATCCAGTAGAGATTTTTCTCTCTTCCTGTTTACATTAGCCTGCCCTTGCAGCTACAACAAAATATCATAGGATGTTAAATTTATAAGCAATAGAAGTTTCTCAGAGTCCTGGAGTACAGAAAGCACAAGATTACAGAGTGAACATGTTCAGTGAAGCTATGTTTTGGTTCCTAAGTAGTGTCTTATTACTATATTCCTCCAGAAAAAAAATATATCCTTACATTGAAAAAAGTATGATAGGGATGAAACATTCCCACAAAGCTTAGAGATAGGGTCTTTAATGCCATTCATGAGGACTCTAATATTGTGGGTTAATTCCTAAAGTACATATATATATCAATGCTACCACATTGATTATTTAGTTCTAACATGTGAACCTAGGAACATAGTCACATAGTAACTCTCTTCGTATTCACCATTGTAGCTGTAATACTAGGATCCCACCTTTAAGCACTCTCTTAAATAACACCTAAAGTTTCTATCTCCAGATATAGTACATTCAGATTTTCTGGAACATCGACAAATGAGTTTTAGGAGAATACAATTCAGTACACAGCAGTACTTTTGTCAAGTAACTGATGAAATAATGTCTTATAAAATTAAAGTAATGTTTCCATTATCAACATAATTACATGAGAATTAAATAGGAAAGATTTTTATATACATTTAGTGGGAGAGAGCTTCACTTCACTAGTCTCCACAGAATATTAGCAGAACTGTCCTTGTAATTGTCTCATACTGGCAACACCAGTATGCACTTTACCACAACACAGAAAGCTCTTGGATAAGTGTAGAGACAAAATATCACACTTCATATCATGTGGATTATGACTTGAAGACAATCAGAAGGCACAAGCCACACAACATTTTTTCAAATTTCTAAAGTGCTCCTCAAAGAGAAGGATGACCAAGATCTCCTCTAAACATCCTTCCAATCCCTATACAAAGTCACTCATATCCCCTCTCAGTCAACAGTGAATTGTGGAATATTGACTCAAGGGGCCTATGTACAAATCGTCAGCCATCCATGCATCAAATTCATGGAGCTACTGAATTTGCATTAGCACTGATATTAATTAATTATCCCTTAGACTTATGGTTTTCAAACTTTTATGACTTTTTAGCATTGTAAAATATAAGTCATGGTCTAATTAACTGACCAACATATTATCAAATCTAATGATATGAGTGAATTTTTGTCATCTCAACATCCCTCATGAAAGTGCTGATAAATAATTAATCATTAATCATCGCCAGAAATGAATACTAAATTCTGAGAAAACATGGTGTTCTAAAATAAATAATAAAATACATCAGGAAAGGTTATAAAGTAACTACTCAGTTTTGATCTTTACCAATTACAAATTAATTGGATGTTCAAATTATTAGTAAAGTATTAAAATGTTAACAATCATATGAAATATATTTGGAAACTTAAAAACACAAAATTTTGTCACTGTGTCAAAGCATTATTTCTTATGAAGAGATGGTTTTTTCATGATGGTATAAAACTTGAAATCTGAACTACATAAATGTTGATTTCTTTTTCCCAAACTATTTTCCACCCCATGTATCTTATTGATCTTTTAAAACATATTTAAGGGAGTAGAAAAAAAAAGTGGTCAATAGAAACCTTGATTTCTAAAGCTCAGATTCAGCATATATACTGGTATTTCCGTGACAATTTAGGTAGTTTTGGATTGATGTGGCCATTCTACACCCACTTTTTTCTCACATATCTCAAAATTAATTATACAGAGTTCTAGGAACACAATACACTGGAATAAGGAAAGACTACTTAGAATATTTAAACCTATGGTCTATCTTCCCTTAAAGCAATCATGTCCTTCAAATTTGCCTTCAAAGAAAATCTTTAGTTCATGTGCTAATCCACAGCTCACATCATCCCAGGTAGCTTTCCTATGCATTGTGATTCCAGACTCATTTTTATTGATTAAGGTAATTTACTTTACATCTTGATCATAGCTCCCCCCCTCCCCCCCCCCCCCCCCCCCCCCCCCCCATACCCACCCCTCTTTTCCTTCTCCTCGGAAAAGGGAATGCCTTCCATGGCTATCAACCAACCTTAATATATGAAGTTGTAGTAAGATCAAGCACATCTACTGAGAATAGATAAAGCAGTCCAGTTAGGGGGAAAGGATCCAAAGGTAGGCAATGTAGCCAGAGACAGTCCCTGATCCTGATTTGGGAGTTCCCAATGAAGACCCTCTGCACATACGTGACAGTTGTCCAGTTCATGCATGCTCTCTGTTGGCAGTTCAGTCTCTAGGAGCCCCTATGGGCCCATGTTAGTTGATTCTGTAGGTTTTCTTGTGGTGTCCTTGATCCTTCTGGCTCCTTCAATCCTCCTTCATTTTCCACAGGATTCACCAAGCTCCACTTAATGTTTGATTGTGGGTCTCTGCATCAGTTTCTATCAGTTGTGGGTAAAGCATCTCTGATGACAGTTATGCTGGGCTCCTCTCTGCAAGTATAGCAGAATGGCATTTATAGCATCAGGGGTGGGCTCAGTCTCAGGGCATGGGTCTCAAGTCTAGCTAGTCATTGGTTGGCCTTTCATTCAAATTCTGATCCATGTTTTATCCTTGAACATCTTGTAAGCAGGACAAATTGTGGGTCTAAGGATTTATGGCTGAGTCGGTCTCTCAATTCCTCCATTGGAAGTCTTCCTTGGTTATAGCAGATGGCTGGGTCAGGCTGCTAGGACTTATACCTAGGGTCACCCTTATAGATTCCTCGAATTTTCCATTGTCCTCGTTTCTAGATTTTCACAGAAATGCCACCCCAATCCAGTTGTCTATCCCAGAACTCTTCCTCTACCTTCCCCCACCTTATACTTCCTGTTCTCATCCCTACCCTCTCACCTTCCCAGTCCCCTCCCTCTGCCCACCCCAAATATATCTAATCTATATCTCCTTCTCTGTGAGATTCAAGCATACCCCCTTGGGTCCTCCTTCTTACTTCTTTGGGTCTGTGGACTGTAGCATGGTTATCCTGTACTATATGACTAATATCCAATTATACATGCCATGTTTGTCTTTCCAGATCTGGGTTACTTCACTCAGGATGATCTTTTCTAATTCCACACATTTGCCTGCAAATTTCATGATATCTTTGTTTTCAATGGCTGAGTAATTGTGTAAATGTACCATAGTTTCTTTATACATTCTTTAGTTGAGGGACATCTAGGTTGTTTCCAGTTTCTGGCTATTACCAATAAAGCTGCTATGAATACAGTTGAGAAAGTGTTCTTGTGGTATATTAGAGCTTCTTTTGGGTATATGCCCACAAATGGTATAGGTGGGTCTTGAGGTAAATCTGTTCCCAGTTTTCTGAGAAACTGCCAAATTGATTTCCAAAGTGGTTGTGCAAGTCTGCACTTCTATCAGCAATGGAGGAGGGTCTCCCTTGCTCCACATCTTCACCAGCATGAGCTGTAGCTTGAAGTTTTAGTCCTACACAATTTGACAGGTGTAAGATGGAATCTCAGAGTCATTTTGATTTGCTTTTCCCTGGTGACTAAGAATGCTGAACATTTCTTTAACTGCTTGTCAACCATTAGAGATTCCTCTGTAGAGAATTCTGTTTGATTGATCAGTACCCCATTTTTAATTGGGTTATTTGGTTTTATTGTTGTCTAGTTTCTTCATGATTCCTAGTATTTTGTTTTCCCCTGCTACTTACATATGAGAAATAAATTCACTTTCTGTAACTTATTGTGAGACAAAGATGGGAATTCTGTCTCAGTCATGAGCTCAGAAAGTGAGTAGAGAATAGGACATTTCTTTGCTGAGTTACTATTAACATGCTCAAAACAATTTCCTTCAAATTTAAGGTAAGGAAAGTAAATGTATAAACTCCTAAACTCAAAATTCAAATGATGACAACTTTGAATTCAGAAAGAAAAAGATGAAACTTTGACTGGACCCCACTTCTCTCATCTTCTGGTCACTGTGGATAAGCTACTCAATCTTTGTGAATTTCGGTGTCCTCACCCATGTGGAGGCTTCAAACAGAGTTAAGGTAGCATAGTTCTTATACATTACCTGGTTAGAGTTAGGAACGCAAAGTAATCAGTTAGCAGTGTCGTCTTTTTTTCACTAGACTGTATGGTTTCATATAGGTTTGTGATCTAAATTATACAAATGGCCAATTTTAAAATATACTTTCTGGAACTTTTACTTTGGTGTATTCTCTTTTATGTGCTTCATTGAAATATCTATAAAGTTGGACTCTTCAAATAAAGAGGAGTCTAAGAAGGGAATCAAAGTCTGACCTTACCTTTTTTGGGATGATTTCAACAGAAGTCAAGAGACTTTTACTTCTTTTTTCAAAAGCATGTTTTTTCAAAAGGAAACTTAACAGCCTCACGAATTAAGTTCTTGATAAAACTCTTAACTTCTTGCAACACCAACAAAGTAATAATACTCACAACTATAATATCACTTATCATACATAGTCACAATTAAACAGAGCCTCTTAATCAGCCTGATTTTGTATTGGATAAGCATAGTATGTTGGTGGAGATAATTTAAGACTGAAAGAAAAGATTAGTCATGTAGAGAATTATGCAAGGCCATTGAAGTCTTTTAGAGAGGTTGAATTAGTAAGCCCGACAGCTTTCCTGAGCAATTGGAAAGAGTTTCAGTGGAATGAAAGAGAAAGATTCACTTACATGCAACTTGATGAAAAGGCTCCAGAGAGGCGTGATAAGTGAACCCAAGGGAGAAATGTATATAAGTAGTCCATCAAAACATTCAGAAGAGGACTGGGGATAGCACACTACATAAACTGCCTCTGTATAAGTGTAAGGACCTGAGTTCAAACTCTCAGAATCCATGTTTTTTTTTTTTTAAAGGCTGATAGAGTAGTGGGGCCTGTAATACCACTACATGGTGGGGTATGGGCTGGCCGGATATAGATAGTCAAGCTAGCACAGTCATGAGGCTCAGGTGAGAAATGAGAAACAGGAATCACCTTACATCCACCTGTGGTCACCACATGCTGATATACATAGTGCCTACAGACTCATACACACACGACCACAAGTAAACACACAACACACAAATAAAACCACCACCAATCAGAAGAATAATCACTGGGTATTTCCTGAAACAAATCTAACATTTTCAAATGTGTGGAAATCAATCTAAATCTGTAAATAAAAAACTACAAGAAGTTTTCATTTAGAACAATAAAATACGTTTGAATATTCCTCTGTACATAAATTCTACATAATATCTGAGACAATCTCTGTCTTAATTTACTACATATCCACACTTATACTTGTATCACTACTGTGATGACATCACTTAGGACAGGTTTAGTTAATTGCAATTAAAAGATTTCTAAGTATGCACTCACAAATTGAAGAATTAATTATTCTACCAAATCTCTGCCTAAAAGTTTCTAGGCTGTTTCTATTCTATATATTCATATTCTTCAACACTTACATGCTTATATTTGTGAGAACAAAAATTGTTTCTGTAATTTTTGAGTTTTGAACCCATGAAAGCCTTTATAAATTCATAGCATTTTACCCATGCAGGCAACTCTCTCCCCCCTCTAAAAAAGTGTTTGGGTACTGGTGACCCAAGTATAATTTTTGGTCCATGTTTGATTTAAATCAAATCGTTTCTGACACAGTTCAAATCCTTTGGAACCTGTCTATGGTCAATTCAAACAAATAAATACTCCAATAAAAGGTAAAGTGAAGTCCTGCTGTCATGCATTTCGCTTAATAGTTGCTTCACTGATGGATCCAAAGAGAGTGTTTGAAAGGACAGTATGTATTTTCCTGTGATGTCAAAATGTCAATTCAAAATCCATCTGTTTTAGCAGAAAAAATAATACTTTGCCATAATTCTGTGCTGCCAGCCAGCATTCTTGGCACCCAGAGGAGACTGCAAAAATCCTCTATTGTCCTAGCACAATGTTAGTTATTATTTATAAGGCTTTGTGAAAAAATGTTTGTCTGACATTCATATAGTTTTCCTAGAAGAAACATTGCCCTGTTCCAACAGTTTTAAAACATAGCCAAGCATCTAAAGGTGCGTTTATTTACCTTGATATTGAATTGAATTAATTTCCTAAAGATTGCCATTTTACAGAAAAGACGCTAAATATTGATAAGGTTTGGCTGGTTCCATAGCTTCAATACCAAAAAGCAGGAGCAAACAAGTAAAATAAAACTGCTCCCACGGTGTTGCAAATATATTTTATTCAGACTGGTGTAATGTCCCCCTTGAGTCTGCATCCCACGGAATTTTAAGACTGGAAGTATATCAAAGCTAAGACTACTAAATTATTTTCAATTTAGTACAATTTAAAGTTGTGTAATCTTGTATAAGAAAGGATAAGTGGACATGCTCTCGTTTACCTGTGACATTTCTAGTTATCTTTATTGCTTCACATTTGCATGTACAGCAAATGTCTTTTTTTTTTTTTTAATAGCATGTGGCTAACCTACAGTAATCACTTGGTAGTCTATTGGAGAGTCATACTTTTCTAAAGCCACCAACTCCGTGGACTGAGGAGTTTGATTTCATTTTAATAAATAAAAATAGAGTAGTTTCAATTGTAACATTTTATATGTGATGTGTTGAAAGTATGCTGATACTTCCATTTAAGATAGATTTGACAAATAAAAACATAGCATATTTGCAGAAGACTGAAACAGGAGTGCATAGACCAGTGTATGCTCAAACACACAATGTTCTTGAACTTATTTTGAATATCCTCAAGTATGGGAGACTACTTCCCATCCCATCCCCAAGGCATAATAAAATACCTTGTCATTATAGATAAGTATCTCTAGAAAGGCCAGTCTCATCAGACCCTAAACCATTACACATAGAGTAAAAGATCAGATCATTCATTCATTTTCATGTTCCTTCCTAAGTTATTAATGACCACCATGTGTCCAGACTATGTGAAGCTGCAGCATCATCAATGAGTAAAACATATGTGGATTTTGAACCCTACAGCCTACCAGCAGGGAAAGAAGACCTGCAATATACACATGCTTACAAACAGACTTCAGTTTCAGTTGTTATTTGTGTGCTGAGTAAGTGATAAAAGATGCAAGGGGAGCAGTTAGGAAGAAAACTATCTCGACCTAGTTTATTTTGGGAAGGAAACATCTTCTAGACAGAACAATATTTTAAAAGGCCTTGAGGTAGGAAAAAGAGATCAAATTTGAGAAACAAGGAGAACATATGTTTGGAATAAAGAGATCAGAAGAAAACTAGTGCTCAATAGCTGTGTGAAGCAGATTGGGAGGGGTGTCAGGCTACATTAAGGACAAAAGCCTTCATCTGAAGAGTAAAAAATATATATACAAAATATATACAAACATTAGAAGAAGAATGCTATGATATGATCCCCTTTCTTAATGTGAATTTTTCACTCTAAAAGCCTATAGAAACATTTTTTCCTTTTATCTAAAATTGAAATAAGCAGAGTGGCTATTAGAATCCTGCTATACAAACAATGAAATAGCACAGACCGGAACAAAGGATGATAAACCAACTTTGTTACTATATTGTTAAGTTTAATTTAGCTCATTGGCCTGAATTCTTCCATGGCAGATGATGACAGTATAATTTCATGTTTGCAATTTCTGCTAGCCCAAGTCATTTCTACTTTAAATTTCAATCCATTGAGAAGAATGTACCAGTACAACTTAAGCCTTGTGATTCTTCTAAAAACTCCGTTCCCATCTGGTAATCTCTCCTTCTTTCTTGAATATAATTTATATTCTCAAAAGCTATTTGTATCATGGATCATGTGGCTCAGGACCTTTTCATTCTGCAAGTTGTGTGTAATTCATTTGTCTAACATTCTTCATATGATGCTATATTTTGCATACTTCCTTTAGGCTGCATCTTCCTTTAACCAAGGTTATGCCTGCTTCTGTTTCTCATCCTAAGCCAGGGTTCTCTTACAAAATCTCTTTGCCATTCTTAGGAAACTACGATTTTGAAAAAGAAACATAAGACCTAGTGTTTGAGATATTCTCCTCCTTTATTTACCTTTGCCTATATACTGGTTTACCTAAAGTCTTAAAATCTTTTACTCTGTGAAAGGGAACACAGGCCATTTCCACTTTTAGATTCCCAGAAATACATCTATGTTACTATTTATTTACCATCTTCCCATCACATAGACTGTGATTCTAGGTTGCCTCTAAGTTCTAGTCTCTTTTTCTCTGATCTTCCAACTGCCCATCAAGCCTGGCTACATTTGAATGATACACTGCTTTGCTTTCATATGATTCACACCACCTTCCAATCTATAGCTTATTGTGGACACTGTGCTCTGAATCCTCTAGGTTCCACTCTATATTCAGAGTCTAACTTTTGAAATTCAAACAAAACTGTTCTCTCTGAATAAACTCTATTTATCACAACTCAAAAAAGGCTTTGACTTTCAGACACCACCATTGCAATAGATTCATAAAAGTCTACCTGACAGATCAAAAGCCAAGAATTTTTACTTTTTGTTCACGTTGCATTATTCTGTGGGCTCCCTTCAGTGGGGCAATACACCTTAGCCTTTCAGACTTGTTCTATTAGCAGGAAGGCTCCAGGATATAGAGAAAAACTTGTCAAAGATAAACAATATCTGACATGTTTTCAAATTTTTGACAGTAAATAAAAAGTTAGGTGTTAGAAATATTAGTCAATCTAATCTCCTGTGTCAATTTGCAAAGACAGAAAAAAGAGTCTTTCAGTTTGCTTTCCTGTACACCTACTGTTCCAAACATACAACCACAAAAATTAACTTTCCCAGTTGACATGGCTTAATAAATGTGGAACAATTCTTAGTCATAATGATGACTAGCATGGAGACACTTTGACCTAGTAGTGCTACCTTGTAATCCTCCAGTGTATGAGGAGGCTCTTGGCCCTCATATGACTGCTGAACTGGGGAAGGGGACTGTTATGTTAGGAATTCTCCACTCTAGAAGAGTGTGATGGAAGGAATAAGGGGTAGAGGGTGGGAGGATGGGACTGGGAGGGGTAGAAAGAGGACACTGGGATGGAGATGTAACCTGAAGTAATAAATAAATATTTAAAAAAATCAAATACACTAAATAGCAAAAAAAAAAAAAATTCACCCTTAAAGGTTCACATACAATTCAAATTATTCCTCATAGGTCTGTAGCTCAGAACAAGTAGATTTTAACTGCAAAGACATGTTTTCCCAGCATTTAAATTACTTCCATTTTTATATATGGCATGACAAAATGTTTTCTTATTCAAAATATTGGGCAAGAACCACAAACTGAAACATCAAAAACTTGTTGGAAACTCAGTATTACGAATCCATTTCCAGATCTAATGAAACAGAGTTTGCACAAACTTTGCAAACCTAGATTGGGTATTTCTCTGGTAACCAACGTGTGGAACATTTTTTAAACTAATACAAGTAATTAGTAACCAATATAAGTCCGCGTTTATATGCCATTTAATGCTGAAAGGGTTACTTTTAAAATCCATAGCATTGCCGGGCGGTGGTGGCGCACGCCTTTAATCCCAGCACTTGGGAGGCAGAGGCAGGTGGATCTTTGCAAGTTCGAGGCCAGCCTGGTCTACAAAGCGAGTCCAGGACAGCCAGAGCTGTTAAACAGAGAAACCCTGTCTCGAAAAACCAAAAAAAAAAAAAATCCATAGCATTTAGTGATTATGGAGCAAAACAAAGAAAAAATGAAATGGCAGTACCTGTTCTAAAGGTATTTTATCCATGCTGACATCAAACAAGCCCATGGTCTGGCAGTCTGTCTCACTTACTAACATTCATCAAGTCTGCTCTCTTCATCATCCTGCTGTAGCAGAAATAGTGTTCTTTAAGTGTTTTACTGAGAAAATTTTTCATAGTTTCTCCTTATGTCATGTGCATGTACATGCATGATCATGAGTCTCTATGATCACAGTTGTCAAAAAATTAAGATGATACAAGGATATAAAAAAGAATCATTGAAGAAATTACTGTTTCCAAGAGTTTTAATGTGTTGATTGTAACTCATAATAAGCTGATGTTTAAGATCAATGACAATATTTTCAGTTGGTATATCAGTCACCTGACACAATGTCCTATATGTCTTCCAGTTCCCATCATGAAAAATCTCTGTGATTATTTTCCCAAATCATTTTCCTATGTACATATGCATGGTCATGTCTCCAGAACCAAAGTAAACTCAGAGTAAAGCAATTGCTTGGTAATTTCTTGTGCCAGGTGTGGTCTTAGTTCTAGCTGATGCTTATAAATGTTTATTGATAATGACTCCTTATACATATGCCATGATTTGCTATAAATTACTTAGATTGCCTTTTGGAATTGTGTATGCTCTCTGAATAACATGGAGGTTCATTTTAATTTTTCAATCCTGGCATATCTATCTTGAGTAAGTTCATAGAAACTGCTCTAAAATAACAAAATTTGAGACATTAATATGACATTCTTCTTTCAGATTCTAATCTTGTCTAATAAAATGATTTAGTATGAATGAACTATGAATACTGTACCTCAGAACCATTCTTAATCACATCTTAGGCAAAAAAGTGTCTTGTTCCAAGCCATCTATAACATCAATCTTGTCTCTTATAGCTAGTGGCACATAACAGCCAGATAGCTGCTAGGATTGGAAATAAAAGAAAAAAGAGGTTCCCCATCATTATTATTAGCCTTTTTACAAAACTTTATAATCCTGAAGGAATTTTCTGATGGTTATTCATGATTTATCATACACCAACTACCATCTCATGTCTTTCTAATTCATTATCCTATTTAATTTTAAAATGCCCTATGAAGTTAACTTATTCATACTTTTAAGTTGAAAAAAACTAGCTCAAAATCAAATATCTAAGAAGAATTTAATTCACAATGGTCCTGATACAAAGCTTCTACCTAAGCCTATCATTACTATGAAATCTGTTTAATGTAGTTCCCTGCAACTGACTTTTCATACCTACATAAATAGTATTGTTTGGGTGAATATAATCAATATTTATAGTTCTAAAAGTAAAAATATTCAAGTATTTATTTAGTCATAAATAAAAACTTAAATGGAGCTCTCTCTGAGTCATAATTGTTACACATGAAGTAAGATTCTCACTTCACATCCCGGATACAAAAATGTAAAAGAAGAGTGAAAATTTCTTGAAAATGGATACAAGTCAAGATAATCAAATTAAACAAAAAGAGTTAGATACAAAGGACAAATATCACACTTTTCTTCATCCTTGTGTCCTAAAAATACAGAGCGAGAGAGAGAAAGATATACACGGATGCACACTCTCATACATGCACTCTCTCTCACATACACATGCATACACACTCACAAACTTACATAGACACACACACACACACACACACACACACACACACACACACACACACA
>CAJQZJ010033276.1:2806584-2858074 GCA_907164525.1 Lophiomys imhausi
ACACACACACACACACACACACACACACACACACACACACACACACATCAGACAAGAATAGTAAGACCAGCAAGAGGAAAGGAAAGAGAAATGGGAATGAAAAAAAAGGAATGGGGTCAGTGAATATTGTTTTAAAAATGCTATACCTGAAAATTTCTTGATGAGTCTCAATAATATGTAAATTTAAAATATTTCAATAAAACAGTTAATAAAGTCTAAATAAGAGGTGAATTATTTTGTCACCTTTTTTAATAATATTTGATATCACAGATACTAATGCAAATGATAAATATACAATAAATTTATGATCTATATTCCATATGTAGAACACATTCATTACAAGATCCAACTTATGGGAGTTCACCCAATGAAGACACAAACACAGAAGACAGATTTTGACAGAGAACATCCTTAGAACTAATTGAATATGAAAGTCCACTTCAGTAATTTGTTCATTCCATGCCCATAGACATCATGATGGACTGAAAAGCTTATTAACTATCATCAAAAATTTTCCTTTTGGAATTATCTTCCTTTGCCTGCTTCCAAGGGAAATTATTTGTGGGTTTCTTCTAGGCAATGGTTATCAGCCAAGTGCACAGGCTCATCTTCAAATGTTCAGAACCAAATTTACTGTAATAGTGATAACTGCTCCTTCAGCATCCTGATCTTTTTAAACTGCTGTACATCTTTTCATCTATTTCCATTTCTCTTAGGTATAGTGCAGGGTAAGAAATCATCTGGCCTATTTTTCAATAATATATATCATCAGAAACAATTTTGATAATCATATTATTAGTGTGCATAACCCCTTCCTTCAGAACCCTGCTAAAAGACTCACCTAAATATCCTGCCTTGTTCACATGCTCTATTTATATCTGGAAATCTCAAAATTCTAAGAGAATCATATGCCTCTAGCTTGATAAAGGAATATAGCTCATTTGTAGCTAGGAAAAATAATTAGTACCATCTAAGCACCTGCTTAAAGTTGATCTTCCAGATTATTTTAAAATGCCCCTTAGCTAATTCAGGTGACACAGGTTTGTATCCTGGCTAAGGAATAGATTTTTAATACATGATTGCTTAGGAGAGAATATTAGATGTACTGCTTTTGGTAATGAACAGTTAGATAAAGTGGTATCAATATACAATGATTAATACCAATTTAGCCAAATGTAATCATAATTTTGTGTCCATATACAAAGTTATAAGAGCATATTCAATAATATGTCCTTTTTCTTTATAATTCCTATATTATGTCTATCTCCCATTTTTCTCAAGTCTATTCACCCCTATATACAGAAAAGAAAAAGAGAGAAATCCCTGGGTCTAACCTCCAAAACCTATTTGGCAAGACCATTTAACAGCTTGTAATCTCTCCCCCTAAACAACATCAAGTATCTATAACCCATCAAGAGACCAAAGGGGGGAAAATCACCCACCCCACCTTCTGGAGATGGGACGTCACTCTCTTAAAATGACTTCCAGCTGATATGGGACGTAATAAACCTGTTTGGGGCCCAAATACAAATGGAACAATGGTTAAGCATGTTAATAGAATCATTTGATATTCAGTCCTTTTGTGCTCAGCTGTTTAAATGTCCTAAGAAGTTTGTAGACTGAAGCTTAACTTCAGGGGTATTCTCAAGATAAGTTTTCTCGTGAGGTCAGTTCTGACTACCATATATGAATTTTCATTTCAATTCAGAATTATGTAAAGAATGAATGTTGTGGCTTTTACATATAGAAAATGAGTCCCTCAAAAATATACTCTGTAACAATTCTCGTGTCCACTGTGACTTTTGAAATGTCTCATATAGGTAGAACCTGAAATCACAATCTTTCAAGAAATTCCTGAGCCTTAAGAGGCGAAGGATGAGAAGACACAATTCTCATGCTTCAGCGTTCAATACTCTATCCATTGTGCCTATGTAGAACCAGGAGACTGGTCCACACTGAGGAATGCTTAGGACAAGAGAGGCAGTCTTCCCCTGGGGAGAACACAACAACTTGCTGTCTAGTGGTCTAGTGCCAAATGATTTGCCCTGAAAAACACACATACAAGTATAATTTTACAGAATGAATGTGTTATATTTATAAACATATATGTATGTACATATGCATACATGTATGCAATAACAATTTGTGAAAAAAAGTAGCCATGAATTTGAAAAGAGCAGGGAAGGGTATGTAGGGAGACTTGAATTGAGGAAAGGGAATGGAGATGTGTTACAATCATGTGATAATCTCAAAAACAAAAGAAAAGAATGGTCACTGAATGGGTAGAGATGTTTCTTCCATGTATAGTTCATAGCTAAGTGAATACTATATTTATATTCTCTTTTTTTTTTTTACTGTAGAATTTAAGGGAGTCAAATGTTACAGAGAATTCTTTGAGGGCCCTAATGTATATTACTATCTTTTCTACAACTTCAATAGTTAAGACAACACCACTTCTAAGACCCTTCTGTGTTATAGAACTCCTGAAATATGTTTTTGTCCTGAAAAACCTAGGCCAATGGAGATATTAAAGAACCAATGTAAATGGGCTTTTAACAAAGAAAAAGTTTGATCATATAACCCACTTGACTGGAAGAGAGAAAAAAAAAAACACATGGATTCCTGTAAACTGAACAACTCTTGGTGGCTTAATCACAATATATTGTATACAATTTGTCAAATTGATTGTCTGGTGGACCCCGTAAATAATTTAGTGCTCAACAATGCCTACCACAGAAAAATGGCGTATTTACATATTTAAGTAGTACCTTCATATTTAATATGCTTATTTTGTGTCTCTTTTTGAAAGTATCTCTTCAAGTCATTCATAATTTTTTGGTACAGCATGAGCAAAACTGGGATTAAATATTTAATTCTTTCTTCTATATGCCATGCTCACTAAATTGTAAAATGCAGAGCATAGTAAATTACCACAAAGGAAGCACACCAATGTTAGAAGCCAAATAAATTTAATTTTTGAATTACTTTATTTATTTATTTATTTATTTATTTATTTGCTTGAGAGTAGGGAGAGGCATGCTTACAGTGATGTACTTGTGGAGGCAGGAGGATATCTTGCATCAGCTGGTTCTCTCCTTCCACCCTGTTAGTCCAAGGTACAAAGTTCAAGTTGACAGGACATGTTCAAGTGCCTTTCCCTACCAAATATCAAATATCATCAACATTTGTCACCTTCTTTATTTCCATGGCCCTTACATAATTTCCAAACCAAGGTATTAATCTCAACTACTCATTATTAAAGCTCTGGCTGGAATTAAAATTCATTCCATGTGATACACTGAACTGTCATTGGCCCACTTAAGTTACTACAGAATTCTTGATGCACTCACATTATAATAAAATAAATATATACTGTTATGCTTTCTGTTCTTTGGTATATGTTAGCTCTCCCTTGTATTAGGCTTAAATTTAGCATAGAAAATAATTTGTTTTATCACCAGAATTTTCATACTTAATTTATCATTTTTTAACTTTTGAGGTTATAATTTTATTAAAGCATTTTTCTTTCCCTATCTTCCCTCCAAACTTTCCCATATACCTTTCCTTACTGTCCTTCAAATTCATGCCCTCATTTTTTAAAATAATTGTTATTGTATGCATATGTATTGTTTCCTAAATATAATCTTTTCCATCTGTATAATGTTATTTGTTTGCATGTTCTCAGGGCTGACCAATTGGAACTGGATAGTCAGTTCTTATGCTTTTCCCTAGAGAAGAATCCCTTTGCTCCTCCAAGTTTTTTTTTTATTTGCCTACAGTTCTTTGTCTAGGATTGAAGCCTCATGGGCTTTTCTCTATCCTGCGTGCCATGTTCCTTGTCATCCTTGCTCAGCTCATGTTAGAGAAGTATACTGTATTCATCAGACTTCAGTCAACCCAAGACATTTCCAATTAGACCCACATCACCCACATATCTGTTCTTCTCCAACTTGCTAATTCCACCACAAACACAGAACTAACCAAGGCAGTATGAGCCAAGATCTCATGGCAGGAATACCAACAATATAAGAGATTGAGCCAGTATTCTGACTCCAAAACCTACCAGTCCTGTGCCAATGCTTGTCAATTACAATTACTTCATGAATGCCTAACACAGAGTTTAAAATAACAATCATAACCTCTTAAAAGAATTAAAAGTGTTGAAAGAAAATATGCTTCGGTATTATTTGTCATCTTCCTGAGTAACCTTTACCTATCCATCTATCTCTCTCTTCATGTTCACACACACATATGCACACATACACATAAGTACACACACATGTATGCAAGCACATGCACACTCACACACACACACAAAGACAGACAAGAGTAGGGGACGTAAAGATGAAGTAAGAGGAGAGGGGAACATAAGAGAAGATAGGACATGGGAGGAGCATTTAGAAAATTAACACTCTTTTATTTCACGTAGACATTAGAAAGTAATTTCTGAACACATCTGATTTATATGCCAGTCCTTTATATAACTGAGGTAAAACATGTCATAAGCTTTCAGCCATCATACATATAAAAGTAAAGAGACTCACTGGGTAAAGGCACTAGCAGGCAAGTCTGATTGCCTGAGTTCATTTCACAGAGCTCCAGGGTGGAAGGTAAGAACCAATTTTGTAAACTGACATACAGTCATTGAACACTCAGAAACACTGTTCTAGCTACTGTGGGCGTAACGCTCTTCTTAAGTCACTTTTGGGTGAAATAAGTGACAAAATGCAATGTGTAATGTATGACATGCATGACATTACCTGTATCACCTTGAAGAAAGGTAATGTATTATTTTACAATGCAAATCATGATAATAATAATAGTTCTGAAGGAGAAAGGGTTTATTTGGACTCATACTTTTGAAGGTTAAATGCATGGTTGGTTGCCTCATTTCTTTTAGGCCTGGGGTAAGCACATGCATCACGGTGAGGGTGATTGGCAGGTCATCATTCAAGTCCTAGATGCTGAGAAGCAAAAGAAATGGAGATGAAAAGGCATGGCTTCCTCCTATCTCCTTTGAGGGTACATGCCCAATTAGTTAAGAACGCCCATTAAGTTCCAACTCTTAAAAGGTCTACCACCTCCTGACAGTGCCAAGCTTCTATCAAGCAATTAACACATCAGTCTTGGAGGGTCCCTCTCAATCCAAACCCAAATGAGGGATAGAAAGAAAAAGGGAAAGGGGGTCAGAACAGCTCTCTTTGTGAATATAAATTTTGCATTGAGACATACAAATATAAACGAAGAATTAAAGCGGAGTACTGACAAAGCCTTGGGGAAGAGCACTTCAACCTGAGGAAAAGCAAATGAAGAGGCTTAGTCGAGTAAATGTGTTTATTATCTTGAAGAACGGCCAGTAAAGTAATGCGACTGGGACAGAGATCATAAGCAGAACAGCAGCGCAGTTGTGCATTATCCAAAGTCAGATTCTCTGGGTATTTTATGACAAATAAAAGAAGTTGGAATTCATACTTTAGTGGTCTGGGAAGTCACTGGTTTCTAACAAAAGCTGAATACTTATTTCTCAAGTCTTCACTTTAGGTACAGTAAGTTTAATAAACTAACAAGGCTGACAGCTCAGGATCCAAGAAGGATCAGAACTTCCTTCCAGAAATGAGGTTCCGATAGTGTTACTGTGGCAGGTTTGGGAAAAAGGGCAAAGAGATGATGCAATGAACAGAGAGCTACATAAATTTGAAGGAAAAGGAAAAGGAAAGCTCAAGAGTGACTCTAAAAATGTCCTGACTGGTAAAAAGTTTACTCAAAAAGAGTAGAAAAATAAAGAAGATAGAAATCCTCTTTAAATAAATAAAAATATGTAAAATTAAAAACAAATTTGATACTGAAGAAGAGGTGTCATGAGTAGCAACTTGCTTGAAAAGCTGGAACTGGAAGAAGTTACCAAATCAAGAGGTTATGTATGGTGAGGAGAAAAATCAAGAAGAGAGGGAGGAGAAGGAAACTGGAGAACACATAGCTTCCTTCTATTCCTTAAATTAACTGTTTCAGCTATTTCTTAACCCACCACTAGCACTAGTTTAAAACGGAAATAAGCTGTCAGTAGACTGATAATCTTGGGTTGCTAAAACAATGTTAAAAGGGTTTACACATCTCCATTTACTTGTGGAAATGAAAGTCAATGAACCTTTAAGACCATGTTCATTGTCACTGTAGTAAAGTGTGAATTCTTAAACCAAACTACGATTCCTAAATTTTATGGGTGTGAAGCTCTGTGATACTGGTGGGTTATGAAATAGCTGGAACAGTTAATTGAAGGAATAGAAGAAACTTATCTATCTCCAGATTCCTCCTCCTCCCCCTCTTCAGCCTTTTTCTCCTCTGAATCTGTTTCTTCTCTAACTTCAAGTACAGTTGAAGCCTTAAGCACACCCTGGAACCCAGCAGCTTATGTGGGGAATGCTTTGTGACTCTATTCTGAAATCCAGAGATAAGACCACAGAATTGTTGTCCTTATCATTTAAGATATTGTCCTTAAATGTCATTTTCAAGAAAGTTGTAACAATACTATTTAAAAATGTTTTCTCAATCCATGTTCAGGTAAAGCACAACAATTAGCATTTCCTGGCGCATGGATTTTGAATAAATACTCTGAACAATAAGAAACCATTTCAATTAATACTGTGCTAATTCCTCTTTGAAGGAATGAGTGGGGAATTATAAGGATGACTGTCTGTGTTATTCACCTGCACTTTGCCTCAGCATTTGGCAGATGCAGGAAGAATAATGGAGGATTATGTTTATCCTTTCTGTTGACATCTGGCAAAAAGCTGCTGGCAAAACTCAGCAGCCGTTAATTCAAATAAATAGAATGCCTTTGACACTACAATTGAACGTTTTGTTGTTTTTTTTTTTTTTTCATTTGAAACTGTGAATTCTCTCTTACCCATCATATCTAAGAATTGCCACATAGTAAATACATTAGAAATATGTAAACATGACAAACAACATTCTAAATATTTCCTCTGTTTCAAATACAAGTTTGGTTATGAAACAGTAATATTTGTATCAATCCAACTTTGATTTCATTTGTACTTAACAGAAACACTTGTCATAACTTCCACATATGCCTTGAAGTGAATGTTGAATATTCTAAATACTGGAATATACAAGTCATTAAATAGCCTAGTTTTTTAATCATAAAAAACTAAATCTGTTTCTTCTCAAACATCTAGTACAGGTGAAGTGTTAAAAAGTATAGCCCAAGCAAATTGAGGTGTTTTTGTTATTGTTGTTGTTTTATTTGTGTTATTATTTAATTGTGTATTTGTTAGCTTGGAAAGGCAATGTTCATTCTTATTCGTGACCAGTGATTTATAGCTCCCATCACCTGAAAGGTCAAAATGTTCTACTTGCCAAGTGTGTCAAAGACAAATTCAGCCTGCTTCTAGCAAAGTTCTTGTAACTCAGCTGCCTGTTATACAACAAACAAGAAAGACAGAGATAGACAGATGAGGTGGGGGAGAGGGAGAGATGGAATAATTACCACCTCAATGGCTTAGTTTTATTTCAGGGGTTACATTTTCATAGAGCTATGAAAAACAGTATTTTAAGGACGCAAAACTGTGCATTTTAGTCATTTATAATAAAAGTAAAATATTTCTGCCTTTTCCCTAAAAGAAATGATCAAACATAAACTAGTTATATCATGTGAATGTTTCTAAGAATCTCAATTATTTGGATTAATTGTAATGTTTTCACATAAAGCTAGAAAGCAAATAGCTGAGCTCTCACAGAATACTTCTGAAGCATCTGAGGGTATGTTTAAACATTCATTGCCAGAGTTCAGGGGAAGCTTCTATTAGTAATTCCTACTCCAAAGAACGTTTTCTTCAACTCTGTCACTAATCCCTTCACCATCACAAACGACAACATAAGCTATATCTCTCTATAAGAATGAGCAGTTTTACTGTTCTGTTACAAGTACCCATTAATCCTGTGTGCTTTTAAATAAGTAACAATGTTATATTCTAATTATTTGGTTAAAAAAAAGACACCCTGGAATATTTTGAAACAGATAGATACAAAGGCAAATGACTACATGTTTTGTTTTGTTTTGTTTTTGGTCTCAGCCATATGCCTTTTTACTTTTAGTAGTGGGTGGGAGGAAAGAGAAGGTAAATGCAATTAAAATCTCAAAAAGAAAATTTAAATAAAACATCAATACTCAGTAGTGTACCATTTCACACCAAAAAAATCATATTTTTCTTTTTTTTTAATAATTTATTTTTTATTTCTTCAAGTTACATCTCAATCACAATCCCCTCCCTACTCCCCCCTCCAGTCCCACCCTTCCACCCTCCTCCCCCTCAACCCCCCCATCCTCTTCCCCTTTTCTTCTTTTTTTTTTTTAGTTTAAGGTATTTCTTTTTTTCCCCCCAACAGCTCTCCCTTTCAGTCCAAAAAATGTTTCTTTTTCTTATAACTATAAATACAATACAAAACAACAGAAATAAATAGGCCACAATTATAAGAGTTATATGGCTTAGCATACATTCCCAATGTCCAGTCCATATGTATTTGGCACCTGACTTTAACATTCTACTATCTAACCATCTCCATGAGTTTAAAGTTCTATATCTAACTCAGCTTTCACACTAGCTTGCCTCATAATTTTAAAAATATCTTCTTAGATCCAGAACACCCTCTTGATTCCTAAACAACTCAAAATTTAACTATGAGACTCTAGTTATCTATTCTTCAACCACCTCAGAGACCTGAGAGGGATAAATATATCTGATTTTATAGGAAGTGCAGGGCCTGCAGCTTCCCAAACTAAAAAATGACATACCAGTGGCTGCCTGGACAGTTCCCATTTTCTCTCCATACATTACAGCATCAATCTTCAGCCATTTGGCCCCATTTCTCTGACAGACATTGGTTGTAGAGCAGGAATTATGAAGGACTTACCTACCCTGTCTTGGCAGAGCTAGGCTGTCGACTTATCTGCTTCCAAGTTTTGTCCTTTTTGGACAGAAGTCTGTAATCATATTTTTCAAACACAGAAGAAAAAGTCTTGAGAATTAAAAAGCAATGTCATTTCATTTTATTTTTTAATTCTTTATTTTATTTTATTTTATTTTGAGACAGGGTTTCTCTGTGTAACAGCCTGGCTGTCCTGGATTTGCTTTGTAGACCAGGCTGGCTTCGAACTCACAGAGATCCACCTGCCTCTGCCTCCCGAGTACTGGGATTAAAGGCATGTACCACCACACTCGGCAGCAATGTCATTTTATAATCATAGTTTGACACTGATTCTGTTTAGTTTATGTTATTTCTGCATCTTATTGTGAGGGATCCTCTGATTACCTAAAGGGGCCTTCATCAACCTAAGCTATCACAGAGACAACCTAGTAATGGACAATGGACATTTTGCCCAGCTAGATGCTGAAGCCGCTGTATCCAGCATAGGATAAAAGAAAAATGAAATTTATCTGACTTTCAAGTAGAAGAAAACAATAAAATATGAATGCAATGCTTCATTTGTAGAGTTCCAATGAGTAAAAATAAATGTATTACTAGTTTCAAAATAAATTTGTATTCAGAAGAGCAATATTTGATTTCAGTCTCCTGTAACTTCACACTACATTAATGATAGATAGTTACTTCATGAGAAGTTATTGAAGGTAGTTTAAAACATTATCTTTGCCTAGCACCATAACAATTATGGACATTATAGCTTCTTCCATATTTTAAATATCACACTATCCATTTAAAAATAAGTGACAGTTCCTTATTTTCTCTATTCTAGAAAGGGATATTCTTTTTCTAGAGTATTTGGGCAGCATGACTTTAGGATTCTATTTAGCTATGACGTAGAGGAAGTAATGCTTAGTTTGCAGTGGGAAAGGACAAGTCAGGATCAGAAGTGGTCTCCCTCCACAACCTCCCCGACCCAGGGTTACATCTGCCAAGGCACATCCCTTTAAATGTTTTGTTTTCTAAGGAAATCAAAATAGCTACCTAGTCTGCAGGTGTCTTTAACAAGATGTTAGTTTTAAAGAAGGCAAATATGCCTATGCGGAAGGTATAATATACACCAACATGTACACAGGCCAATAGGGGAAATTTATATATAAAGCTACTCTTTATAGCATCCACTTTTTTCACAAAGAAAAATTGGACACTTTTTACTTAAAAGATATGACATTAAAATTTTTTACCTCTTATTAAATTTAAGTGCCATTTTGACCACTGTTTTATAGCAAATTACTTATCATTTTTATGCCTTCAATCATGTATATACATGCCTTGCTTCCTTCACAAATTGTATTAATAATGAGAATTGCAAATAAATGTGAAACTAATTAAAATAATACTCAGTTCATATTCGAGCCTACAGAGAAATATTAGCTGTGATTATCATCAGCATCATGTACAGCAAGTTAATTATACCACCAGATATTAACTAACTGAGAGATAAAGATAAAAAATACACTTTACAAATAATATGTTGAATTTGTCATTGTCTAATGTAAAAAACTGCGTGCAAATCTCAATTCATTATGATATGTCTATATACACCTACTTCTTATGGGGATGTTCTAAACTTCATCAGGTTGAATGGCTTTATGCTTTTCCCACTATTCTGCTTTCAAGCGCCCATGATCTCCACCCAAAATAAAGGACAAGTGAAATAAATTGAGAACAAACTTAGTCATTTTTATTGAAATGGTGACTATGTTTGAGTAGGTATGACAAAAGGTACATGTGACAAATAAACCTCCTCATGCCTAGAAAGGCAACAACTCCACGGAGTTCATCAGCTACGTTTGCAAAAGGAAAACAAATAGTGTGTGCGAGAACTGACAGAAAAGATACCTTGCTAGCTATTTAGAAGTATCCCATTTAGAAAATATATGTAAATTCAAAATCTAATGTTCATGTAGAAACATGTGTAACAGACCTCATTTATACTGCTCTAATATAGATCTTAACAGACATCAGCTTTTCAAGTTAGAAATGTGAACCCATAAAATTCTAATTAGGCATTCCAAATTTCAGCTACAAATGAGCAACATTAGTAGTTTTGCTTTATGTTCCAATCTTTTTTATTATTTTTTCTTTAAAAAAAAACCCAACTTTATGCAACATATTTTAATCATGTTCTCATCCCCAATTCTTCCCAAGGCCTCCCTACCTCCCTTCCCACCCAACTTTATGCTCTTTTTCTCTCTTTCTTTAAAACAACAAAACCAAAAGCATAGCAAAAACAAAAACAAAAAACCCACAAGCCCAGAAATCGAAATAAATGAACAACAACAAAAACAAACAAACAAACAAACAAAGATTAAGCAAACAAAAAAAATTCTCAAAGTAAAATGAGAAAAAAAAGTCTATCAAAAGTAACATTGAGTTTGCTTTGTGTTGTCCAACTACTCCATCTTAACAGCTTCTTGTGTTTACTGGTTAGGATTTCTCTATTTAGCTCTTGCCAATTTGCTTATGAGTTCATAACAGAAACTATGCTTGTAGGAATCATAGAGAGATAAGGTAATTTTTCCCCTAAACATGGTTTTAAAACTTATTTAAAGTTCTTAAGCATTTTAGAGTTTACATTTAAACTAAAACTTCATGTATACTGTATATATTTCATATAAATGAGTAAATGAGTATATATGTGTATATATATATATATATATATATGGACTGCTGAACTGGGGCGGGGGACTGTTATGTAGGGACACTCCACTCCAGAGAAGTGGGATGGAAGGGTTAGGGGGTAGAGGGTGGGAGGGCGGGACTGGGAAGGGTGGAAAGAGGGCACTGTGATGGAGATGTAACCTGAAGCAATAAATAAATAAATTTATTTTAAAAATTGCTTTCAGATATGGTTGCTGGAGTCTGTGAGTATACTAAAAACAACCAAAAAATGAACAATTTAAGTTGGCCTATGTAATATAAAATATCATGACAAACCTATCTTTTAAATATATTTGTATTTATTATTTTGGTGCTGTCGATTAAGCCCACATTTGCACATGCTTGCATAGACCCATGAATAATGCAGATTCTAAATAAAACTGAAATTTATTTGGTCTTAGTGATATCTTATTAAATTTGCAGGAATCCATGCAATATGTTTTGATCGTATTCACCCCCATGTTCCCTATATCCCACCCTCTCTAACCTTATTTTCATACCCACCCAGCTTGGAGTTTCCCTGTGTTCTTTTCCTTTCCTCTGGTCACTTTTCCTTTACCAACAAAGCTCTGGAGTGGGGTTTGCCCTTGAAAATTGATCCTCCCTATCTCAGCAAGTACCAAATACCAGCACCTCCTCAGCTTGTGGTGGGATATTGTGCCATCAGCTTCAGAGTTGAGACTTAATGCTCTAAAGGTCTACATCTCCCAACAGCCATTCTTGGGTTTTTCTGGCAAGCCTTTTGTATGTTTTCACAATTACTGAGTGCACATGGGCAACTGCTTTGTTGTGCCTGAAAATAACTATTTCCTTGATGGCATCCTCTACCTCTCCAGTTACCATGGAGACATGTAGATAGTGTTGTCAGTTGTGATGCTGAACAATTTAGTGACACTGTAAAGGAAATATTCTCTGGGGAAGGAATTACTAATATGTAGCTTCTCTTGGGCACCTAGGCAATGCATGCATAAGTATGACCATGGAAGCTTCAGGAGTGTGCTGAGAGCACATAGCTCTATGCTATATATAAAACATTATAATTAATCCAATTGATCAAGCGTTTTAGCAACCCTCACACTTGTAAGCGGTATGTGTTTGGGTATTTTTTTTAGGGAAAAGGTCAAACTACTATACTTTCATTACAGGTGACTAAAATGCAGGGACTTAGATCCTTAAAATACTGTTTGTCATAGCACTGTGAAGATGTAACCACTGAAACACAACTAAACAGTTGCTATGGTGATTATTCTCTTCCTCTCCACTCCTCATAAGGTGCAGAAATAAAGTAAATAATTAATTGAAGTCCACTTACTATTTTTACTATTAGACAAAACCAAACCTAAACCTAAACTCTTATTTGTAAATTATATTTTTATCTTGATTTCCAAGTTACTTAATATCTGGTAGAGTAATTAACTTGCTCTACTTACTGATGATAATCATAGATAATATTTTTGTGTAGAGATGAATATAAACAGTATTATTATTAAAACAATTTAGGTGGGAAATTAGGTGTGTGTGTGTGTATTTAATGTACTTTCTCTGTTAACATTGCCATAAATGGAGTCGGTTCATTTCATGGAACAGGATATCAAAACAGTAATAAGAGCTCATGCGGGTGTCTTTCAAGGGAGCGAATACAAAATACAATGGTATATGTATACAGTGTTAAGGGGAAATAGTGGGACAGAAAGAAATGAATTGGGATGGGGAGGCTAGAGAAGGAAATATAAGGAAAGATAAGTGAAGATAAAGACCTTTGAAAAGTCCATCTGGAAGCCTACTATTGTAGAAGCTTCCCAGAATGTGTACATATAAATAGAGAGAGGTTATTTTAATACAGCTACCCTAAAATGGAGGGAAAATACCCAATTAGCAAATAAAAACTCACTACCAGAAATGCCTCTTTGGGAGTTGTTTGCCAATGGGATCCTAGAGACCTGAAAGCATTACAGGCTATTGTTACTACTGTGTTTGCCCTCCAGAACTTGATGGTATGACCTTATTTCTGAAGATACTGCATGTTGGATCCTCAAATCATGGAGAAATCAAGCTGGTACTCACCTAAAACCTTTTTCCTTACCAACTAGTTCAAAGTGCTGGGAGGAAATCATATTATTAGAGAGAGAAAAAGCATGACTCCCCCATCTGTATACCATGAAAGCTACAATAATGGATGGCCTGATAGGATTTGTCCACTGGTGCATTGGTGGCACAGATACCATTGGAGTAATCAAAGACTGTCTGATTGAATCTAAGAACTGCAATTTTAATACTAATTGTTCATTGTTAAAGTAATAGTAGCAAATTTAAGCAACATTTCTTTTTTTTATGTATATTTATTACGTCAAGTTACACCTCCCTCCCTCCACCGCTCATTCCCACCGTCCCACCCTCTACCTCCTCTCCCACCTATCTTACTCCTCCAGTGTGGGATAACCCCATATTTCAACTCCCCTCAGATCATCAGTCATATGAAGGAAATATTTCTTTATCTTTAGCATGTTGACCTTTTCTTTGGAGGTTGTTCATTCATGCTCTGCAATCTTAAGTAAGTCTTCTAAGTTAGTGATCTTATAACTTCCTGCTTAAAGATTATGCTGCAGGGCAAAGGGGGCTTGCTTATTGTTACATAGCTACAACTGGAACCTATATTACCTTCTCTCATTAGATTTTTGTCATTTCTAGTAAGCTTGATATTGCATTCCTGATAGCTTGATTATACACTCTTATTTATTCTAAATGTGCACTGATCGTACTTTTTTTAATATATATATTTTATAAATATATATTTATAATTATTTCTAATATACATGTCTTGGTTTTTAACTGTTTTATTTTCATATATTTTAATATATGTTGATATAAATATATATGGTACTTTATTACTTGACTATGCTATTTTAAAATGGAATGTTCTCACTCTAAATCTGGTAGTTAAAGATGGTAAGACCACATTGCTAAATCGAGCACATACTTTTGTTCTAAGACATAAAGGATTCAAGCTGGAACTAAGATGACAGCACCCTCCCCTCACTGGAAAACATTCATAGTGCTAGAACGAGCTTTATAGCTGCTGGAGAAGAAAACATCAACTTTTCACAGAGATATGAACCTTGTACTCACAGTGTACTGTTAGGCACGATGTACATGCTGTTAAATGACCATATTACCCAAGCAAGACTTCCAATGGAAGGACTGGAACACAAACCAGCTACAAAACATTAGACCCACAATTTGTCCTGCCTACAAGATCCACAGGGGTAAAAGATGGAGCAGAAATTGAGGAAATGGCCAGCCACCAATAACTGGCCCAGCATAAAGCCCATGGCATGAGAAAAGGCCCATCCTTGGCACTATTAGTGTTATTCTGTTGCACTTACAAATAGGAGCTGAACTTAAATGTCACAGAGAGGCTTCATCCAGCAACTGAGGAAACACATGCAGAGACCCACTGTCAAACATCCTGTGGAAGAAGGGGAGGAAGGATTGAAGGAGCCAGGAGTGTCAAGGATACCACAAGACAACCTATAAAATCAACTAACCTGGGACCATAGGGGCTCACAGAGGCTGAACTACCAAACAGAAAGCATGCATGGGATGGAACGAGGCCCTCTGCACACATGTTACAGTAATGCAACTGGGTCTTCATGTGGGACTACTTAAGTGAGAACAGGGACTGTCCATTACTCCATTGCCTAGATTTGGTTGCCTCTTCTAGCCTAAATAGGAGATATGAGCCTAGTCTTACTGCAACTTGATACTCCAAGGCTGGCTTATTTCTATGGGAGGCCTCTGCTTTTTGGAGAGGAAAGGACTGGGTGGAGAGAAGGAAGGGAAAGCTGCCATAGGGATATAAGGCAAATAACTTAATTAATAATAATTAAAAGAAGATGAGTGTATGACTAGAATGGTCATAATGAATTTGTCCTCACTGATTTTACTTAGTTATGAACAATGTTATTAAAACAAGTATTATATATACAAGTGTATTTAGCAGAATACAAAGTAATATGTACACATACTACTCAACATGTGTACACTGCTGCAATATGGCATGACTGTGATGGGAATAATCAACTTCTTTTTTGAATATATTAGTCCATTGAAAGATGGATCCATCTTTCACCCCTGTATCATACATTTTAGTTTCTACTTTCTACCCTAATTCTTATGAAGATACATAATGTTCTTCCCCCTTAATCTAGTCTGCACCTTGGATTTTGTTGATCACCTAGCTTTTCTAATATCCCTCTCAGTTTTCTGAATGCTGCCCTTCTGCAGATTTTTGACCTCTGGACAATGCATCTTAATTTTAATTAAAAGTATATTATAAATTTCCCTGAGATATTTATTGAACATGAAGTATAACCATATTCAATGCTTAGAAAAAATAACTGAGGTATAAATATCATTGACAATGTTATCATGATTACTCAATTGTTAGGAGTAAACAGAATCTAGCCCTACTTGAGCACTACCATTGATCACCAACTTAAATTGATTAGTATTGTGTTGGAACACGGTCAAAAGAATAACCCATGGTGAATAATGCCTTGAGGAACTGTGAGAAAGGCTCCAGTAAAAAAAAAGTAGAGGATCTTTTACCTCAAGTACATTTTGTTACCTGGCTTGTCAATTGACATGATTTCATGTCTCCTGTGTTAAACATTTACATTAAATTTATGAGACATGTTTATTCTTGTTGGATGACAGAACATAGCTATAGAACCCAATCTGGTCAGTGTATCCTGAATCTGGATATGGCCTTCTGTCTCATTTTCATGCTTTTTCAGATATAACCTATCACATGTGCGAGGCAATTGTGTTTAAATTTCTCTGTTCTGAGAAAGTTCAGGGCAAGGGCTGCTCTGTCAATATTTAGTATGTGCTTAGTGACTCTTATTTACATATTTTTGTAATCATGTTTTTCTGAACTCAAACAACCTTCCTTGGATCATTGCTTTCTTTGTTACATTCGTGTGTAAAAGTACACCGAAACTGAAGTAAACTTGCCTATAGCATTAGACTGTAGTCTGCCCTATTCGTTCAAGTCCTCAGATCCCAGGTCTCACAAACACAGATCTGTATAGGTTGGCAAAAGTCGAGAGCACATTAGAAATCAATGTCAGATTTCAAACCAGAAAACAGTTACATACAACACCACAGACTTTAAAATCGATTACAATATTTGGCTTCAATGACATATCTTTAAATTTGTAAAATCTGCTCACAATTAAATGTGTTTTATAATGTTGATTAAAAGGTTGCCTAATAATGGTATATTTTGTTACATTCTCTCAAGGAGGAAACATGTCCTTTTCCCTTCCCACCTTTTTATGCCCTCTACCAATTAGCACTGATCTACTTTACAGTCTATATATACTTTGTATCTTCTGCTAAAACACTTTTCTCAAGTGCCTAATCCACATCTGAATTTTACTTCCTGCACCAATGAATCTAGGCAAGTTATTTGCATCAAATGATACTGAGTATTAGTTGTGGGAGGATACACTGTTGCCATCATGACAGTGGGATCCTTTCAGAGCTGAATACTATAAAAGTGTGCAAGCATATAGCCTTAATAGCCCAGGAGCTCCCTAGTTCAGGTGTTAAAGCTGTGTGCCACTGAACCTGGTCTCCAGGGCTGTAAACTAAGTTTAATAGCAATCTCTTTATTTTAAAGGTACCAACATCTTCTCAAATAGATTAAAATAATCTTTATTATCAGAATTAGGGAGGGAATTTTCTCTAGGTTTTCTTTTGATAAAAAAATGAAGAAGATACATCTTCAAATCTCAAAAATATCACACAGTTAATCATTTTCAGAGCTTCTCATAGTATGATTGCATAACTCTACAGAGATCACACTGACTAGGACAGATTCATGGATTTCTCTGGAACGACAGATAACCAGCACGGAAAGGGAACAATTGGTGGTCTGTCAGTTGAGGATGTACCTATTATTTAAATAAAATCAGTTATAAGAACTCAGAAATTGCATGAAATAAATAACATTGCCAAATTAATGTAAAGTCTTTATTAGTCCTCTATTGCTTAATGAACCAAACTTGGCTAAAAACCTACATTTAAATTTACACTGTGCAACTTAAAAGCTGTGAAATATTAGGATTATTCCACAATGTCTCCCTGCCATAGAAACAGAAGGAAATTACGGGTGAAATGTAGCTATGAGACGAACAGGGGACAATACTCATGAGGTTCCCTGCAGTCCCACTATGCAGTTATATGTCTGTATATTTTGAATTGAAAATAATTATTTTTATACAATATATTCTATTCGAGGTTTCCCATCCCTCATCTCCTTCCAGATTCTTCCCACCACCTGCCTACTCTTCCAACTCCAAGCCTTCTTTCTTTCATAAGAAAGCAAACAGGCAAATAAAACAACAAACAATAAGAAAAAAACCAAAACTACAAAACAACAATGACAACAAAAAAAGAAACAAGAAAGTAGACTAAACACATACACACATGGACAGGAACACACATAAACCCCCCAAAATATACAAAATTGGTAATCCTGATGTACAACCAAAAGACCACATAGGGAAAAATAAAGAAATAGGAGAAAAAAAATCAAAAATGCTGGAAAAAATACTCCTGGCCATCTACTGCTGGGCACGGAGCCTGCCCTTACGTGTGTGGTTATACTGAAAATAGCATGCTAATTGAAAGCTTTAAAGCTAACATCCACAGATATTTTATTACAAAATAGTAATATAGGATGGATAAGTTAAAAATTTGGTTTCAATTTCATTCTGAGCTTTAAAACTAAAAAAGTTTTCAGTAAAATAATTTCATATAATGTTACTATTTAGCAAATAATATATTAGAAGCACCCAGTTATTGTAGGTTTTCTAACTTTCTTGCTCAAATAAGATGCAAATTTTTAATGCTGCTGTGGGAAAGGCAGACTGTTTCTATAGTGTTGGGTGAACAGCAGTCTCCTCTGTTGAAGATCATTATCTTTGTCTACTTATTTAATTAAATAGGTTGGTGCAGAGAGATGGGGCGAGAGATAGTAGCAGTAAAAAATACATGCCTTCAGTCAGGTAGGACAACAAATTAATCAGTCAATACCAGATCTCTAGCTTGATGTTTCCTTATCTCACCACCTGAATTAACTTTGAAAATACTCAAAGAACATGTATTTTATTCATCAAAAAGCTTCAGGTAGGTATCAGCAACAGGTAGACAGATTTTTAGGGGGATGAACTAGAGCCTGCTGTAGAAACCAATCCATAAAATAAAAGTTCTAGCAACGTGGATAAAAAAATAAGAGAGTAGAGACTGCCACAAATCCATCCCTTCGGAAGTATAGTATTTATGCTTGAAAGCTAAAACACAAAGAAAGAAGGAAATACCGAATTCAGACAAGGACTGGGATAAAATTTTGAAAATGATTTAGTAATAAGTTTAGATCCTTGGACATCCTGAAATTCCACTAGCACAAAGTAAGTGTAGTCTGAATAGAACAGCCAAACTGTTGCTGAGGGTGGAAGTCAAATGCCTCCAAAGTGAGAAGATAAAGGCAGGCCTGTCTGTTGCCTCTCCTCCTGAAAGGGGAAGCCTGACTGTCAGAATTCTGAGCAAGAAGAAAATTAGCTAGCAGCATCTAGTGGCATATCTGTGTAAATGCCCCTGGACTCTGTGCTATAGAGTGGAGTGAGACCTTGGATTTCTATTTTCAGAGTCCGTAATAGGCATAAAGACATGGTTCAAGATGCCATGAGAAAGCGTCTTCAGGAACATGAAGAAACAGAACATTTCTAAGTAAGAGTTCATTGCATTTTTCTTTTAGTAGTTTGCCCAGTTAGAATAAAATCAGCAGCGTATAGATTTTTTTTGTGTACTAAACTATTTTGTAGAGGAGTGGATAGAAAGAAAGACAGACAGACAAGCAGGCCGGCAGGCAGGCAGACAGACAGATAGATAGAGCATAGCTAGACACAGAAGTAAAGCAATAAAGAATTAAATCAAAGAGAGGAACACAGGGCATATTTACATCCCTAAAGAAAAATATGGTTATCAGGCTGAGTTCGATTCTATGTCTATATCGACAACTAACATTTTAAATCCCTCATTGAAGGAGCAGTCTCTATTTTGCAATCCTAAATGAAAGGGAAAAATTGTCCTATTTACAATTTATCTACTTATCTAGACAGTTTACCCTTATCTATGATGACCTAAATAGTTCTAAGGATTTGTTAAGCAAATGATTTGGATTAATAATTCTATTGAGCAGACAACTCTTTACAACTGCCAAATATGTGGGAAGGATAAAACATAACTATTTTTTTTCCACAGAAATGTGCATCCAACAAACTCTCAAAAAGTCTTGAAAGGATAGGAACATCCAGTGAATAAAGTCTCTAATAACTGAAAAAAACTTGTCAGTAAGTTCATGTTGAAAAGTAAAAAGAAAATAGATGTTACCTTTTGTTCATACTATTACCTGCAACAGTTTAGCTAAATCTTTCCTTTAATTGTTGCATTAGAATATTTATTTGTTTATTTTATATCCCAATTGTCACCCCCACCTTCCTCTCTTTCCAGTCCCCCCCTCCCACCCATATCCCCTATACTCTGCCCCACCCTGCCTTGTACTAACCCACTGTTGTACATCAAACCACATCAAGACTAAGTGCCTCCTCTTCCACTGAGACAAGAGAAGTCAGCCCTGCTAGGAAAACAGAATCCAGAGGAAGGCAACAGTATCCAAGTCAAAGCTAGACCCCTCTCCAATTGTTAGGTGATCTACTTGAGGACCAAGCAGTCCATCGGCATCCTATGTGTAGTGGACCTAGGACCGGTCCATGCATATTCTTTGATTGGTGGTTCAGTCTCTATGAGCCCCCATTGTCTGAGTTAATTGGCTATGTGGGTCTTCTTGTAGTGTCCTTGACCCCTCCAGCTCTCTCAAACCTTCCCCTAACTCTGCCTCAAGACTTCTTGATTTTTGCCTAATCTTTGCTTGTAGGTCTATACATCTTTTTGTATTATCCCCTGGATATAGCCTCTCGGATGGCAGTTCTGTTAGGTTCCTGTCTAGTTCCCTCTTCCATTCACTTCCAATGCCTATTTTATCTCCCCTACTTAGAGGGATTCAAGCATGATCTCTTGAGCCTTTGTTACTTTTTTACTTAGTTTTACTTACTTGTTACTCTTTCTTACTTAGTTTCTTTGAGTCTGTGGGTTGAGGCATGGCTATCCTGTACTTAACGGCTAATATCCGTTTATGAGTGAGTAAATGCCACGTGTATCTTTCGGGGTCTGGGTTACCACACTCAGGATGATCTTTTCTAGTTCCATCCATTTGCCTGCAAAATTCATGAGGTAGGTCCTAGTTTCTAGTCCCTTAGTAGTATTCCATTGTGGTGTCTACCTGTCAACCTGAGTTTGATCTCTGGAACTCATACATGGTGAGAGGGAAAAAAAAACCACTCGTGCAAGTCTTCCTCTGATCAACACAGGACACTGTGATGACGGTGACAAGTGCCCTCCCTCACCAAGCACACATCAAATAAAACAATTTGTTTTAAATAAAAATTTTTAAAGATAAGAATGTATGTTTACAGAATAAGAATCAATCCTTTTCTGAGTGCAATATGTTTGCAAGCTTCTCTTTAAAGTCTTGAGAAGGCAGTTCTTTTTATTCACAACTCACTTTTCTTCTTAATTAGTAGCTTCAGTGTGATTTTTCTCTCTTTTAAATTGAGCTGGCTGTGTAGCTAAATGGTGTTTTTTGACATTCCTGCCCTGGGGACAGATTCAAAATAGAGGCAGAAGACAATAGAGATTGACTACATACTCCGTGGACCCAATCGAGGCAAATGCCGGTAATTACAGGAATCCGGCAGCACTTTGTCTCTTGGCATCTGCACTCAGAGCGACAATGAAATAATCACGGACAAACATGATGTGCAGTGTGCTTATGGAGAGGCATGTTTTATTAACACTGAGTACTGTGGAGGGTTAAGCATCACTTGCTAATTTTAAAATGTCTATGAACTGTGACAATTAAGCTTAATAATTATTTAAAGACTATAGTAATGATGAGGCCAGTATGTCCTGCATTTTAAATGAAAACAAAATAAGTGGGATGTTCAGATTCAGTTTCTATAGAGTGCTTGCCACCTGGCAATTTTATCTATTGCTACCTGGGATGATTTGAAACTAGAAAATTTCCTGACATATTATTCTGAAATTAAATGACTCTTAAGTTCATAGTTTGTTTTCTTGGTACCATTATGCTTTTTTTTTTTTTCTGCTGTTGTGGCAACTCTATGCGGGAAGTCTTTTGTTCCTACATGTAAATGTTATAGAACATCTCTAAACACTCTGTGTGGCCACCAGGAAACAGTGGGCCCAATTGAATAAAATGTTGAACATACTGTTTCTTAAAGAACAGTCATTTTTCCTATTATAGATTCTTCTAAATAACAACCTAAAAGAGCCATTTATTGTTTTTAGGGTTTTAATGGAAAACAATTTTCTAAAAAGAGGCTTGTTAGAACCCCAGGCAGAGCACAGCAATGTCTTCCACTGTGCTAGCCGCATGTTAACAAACACAGGCTGAAAATTAGAACAGCCAGAATGCACAGTGCTGCAGTGAAAACATGAACAAAAATGAGAGAATTAGTGAGCATCAGTAAAGATTCACATGAAAAAAAAATTAATGTATTTTAACTTGATTTCCAAAAAGAAGGTAAAAATTTTAGTGATAAGTATACCCTCTACTTCCATTGTTCTACATTCTTATCCTTTCTTTGTTATTTACTTTCATTTCTTCCATCATAAAAGATAAGTTTGACTATTTTACTCTGTAGACTGAGAATAGAGTATGCTGAATATCAATTCTCTGAGCATAGCTGGGAAGTGCCAAGCTTCAGTCTTTCTTTTCTTTCCTTAGAGAGTAGGTTATTGTTGCATTTATGCTGAAAAGAAAATAGTATTAGGAACAGGAAGAGGATGCTGTTGATAATTATATCCATGCCAGGTTTATGTCAACAGCAATGGAATATAGTTGACCCACAATATTTCATAGCAAAAGACTAGATGGAATATAGGATATATTCTATAAATGTAAAGGATCAATTTCCTATTTTATCTGAAACATACAAGAAAGTTATGCTACAAAAGAATGTAAAAAGTAGACTATTCTAATAGCTTATTTTCAATGACCCTCTTTTTTGTTTTATTTGTATCCATATAACCAAACCTTTCAAATGTCCAAACCTCCTCCATCACATACACAACTCAAATTCTATTCTTTGTTTTAAGGCAATCAAAGCCTTTAGAAATATGCCATTTTTTTAAACTCTAAGCACAAATAAATCTAAATTTTACACTGATATATTTTTTCAATTAAATTTCTGTTGTATAATATATAATCAGGCATACATGTACAGAGAGATAGATGATAAGGGTAGATAATCGATAGGTAGATGAATGGATGGATGGATAGATAGATGATAGAGGATAGATAGATAGATAGATAGATAGATAGACAGACAGATAGATTGCTACTGTACTGGCTTATGTTATGTCAGCTTGACACAGTTGGAGAAATCTGAGTGAAGGCAACTTCAATTAAGAAAATGTCTCCACTGCTGTCCAAAAAGGACAAAACTTGGAAGCAGGTAAGTCGACAGCTTAGCTCTGCCAAGACAGGGTAGGCAAGTCCTTCATAATTCCTGCTCTACAATCAATGTCTGTCAGAGAAACGGGGCCAAACAGCTGAAGATTGATGCTGTAATGTATGGAGAGAAAATGGGAACCCTCGAGGCAGCCACGGGTATGTCATTTCTTAGTTTTGGAAGCTGCGGGCTCTGCACTTCCTATATAATCAGATATATTTATCCCTCTCAGGTCTTTGAGGTGGTTGAAGAATAGATAGCTAGAGTCTCATAGTTAAATTTTGAGTTGGTTAGGAATCAAGAGGGCATTCTGGATCTAAGAAGATGTTTTTAAAATTGTGATGAAAGTTAGTATGAAAGCTGAGTTAGATAGAGAACTTTAAACTCATGGAGATAGTTAGATAGTAGAATGTTAAAGTCAGGGACCAAATACATATGGACTGGACATTGAGAATGTATGCTAAGCTATATAACTCTCAGAATTGTGGCCTATTTATTTCAGTTGTTTTGTACTTTATTTATTGTTATAAGAGAAAGAACCATTTGTTGGACTGAAAAAAAAAGAATTATACATTCTGGAGGAAGGGTGAGAGGGTAGGAGGGTGGGGCTGGGAGGGGTGGAGGGAGAGGGCTGTGATGGAGATGTAACTTGAAGTAATAAATAAACATTGAAAAAAAGAATACAAAAAAAAAAGAAAAAGAAAATGTCTCCACAGAACAGGCTATAAGTCCACAAGCCTGTAGGACATTTTCCTAACTAGTGACTGATAAACAAAGACCCAGCCTGTTGTAAGTGATGTTATCCCTGGGCTGGTGGTACTGGGTTCTACAAGAAAGCAGGGAGCAAGCTATGAGGGTCAACCTAGTAAGCATCATTCCTTCATGGCTTCTGCTAAATCTATTTTGAATTTTTGGTCATGGTGTTTCACAAAGATGTAGTAACCCTAGATAGGACAAGTTACCCAGTTAGCAAGACTATAAGAAGGACATATTTATTTGCAAAGAAAAGAGAAACCAAATAGTGAAAATGAATTAAAATCAGATTTCTTGTAATTTAAGTCAGGAAGGTCCTCTTGATTTGCTAAAGAATCGTTTAAGCCACCTCTCTCACTATTTCTGATACTAAACTTGATTTAGTTGTATCAGAGAGTAGAAGAAAAATATAGAGAAAAATGGGAAGCATGTGAAAGACCCCACAGACTTATTCTCAAGCTTCTACAAACCTGTACAAATGAAAAGAGAAAGGGAAAGACAAGAGTGAAATGAGAACAAATAAATGGAGAAGGGGGCCAGGTAAGGAGAAGAGGAGAGAGCAAGGGAAAGAAAGAAGAAAAGAAGAAGTAAGAGAGGAAAGGTAAAGAGAAGAAAGTAAAGATTAAGAAGAAAGAAGAAATGAAAGCGGGAATGCGGGCAGGCTGGCAGGAAAGAGGGAGGGTTAAAAAATTAATTTAATTATGTTGAAGTATTTATATTATATTTAATTGGTTGGCAGCTCTTAATCTTTAAGCAGCCATTATAAATGAACACACAGAGACCACATGTATTTTCACAAACCTTGGCCTGAATTGAGCAATCTTGGCCCACCTAAGCTAGCTCTTAATTCTACTACCCAAATATGACCCCATATATACATACGTCCCCTTGGACTGCCATCCTCCACACTATGCCGATGTTCCTGGCCATGTGGAATGAGGTTCTTTTTTCTAACCCATGGTGTGTGCCTCCTTCTTCCTGCTGCTTCTGGCTGGAATACACTAATCCTCTGTCTAAAGCACAGACTTCCTGTTCAAATCTCATGAAGTTCCACCTTTCTGTGTCCTTGCCCAATCTCAGGCCTCAGCATTTATTTTAACCAATCAGAGTCATTGTAAGTAACAGGCATCAAGCAGGACCAATTAATTAACATTTAGAATGCTTAACACTACACCATCAGGAGGGAAAGAAGGATGGAAGAAAGGACTACTCTTTGTGCCAAGGGCATAAAATGGATCCCAACCTGCAGTATACCCTGTTCCATTCAAGTGCTAGACATAATTATTATATTGTCTTAGACTGATGCCCAATGATGTGTAAAAATATCCTGAAATCCATTTGGAGACCTAGGGCTTGGTTTGCTCATTCATTCTGTAGGAACTTCAATCCAACTAGTCTTGCTATACTCAAAGCCAAGAATAGGGAAAAATGAAACAGTGCTTAGAGCTAGTGCTCAACTCACTTTTTTCCATTCTAATCTAATCTAATCCTATTCAGGGAAGGGGGCCACATACAGTGGCATGTCTTTGAACTAATCAAGATAATTCCTAACAGTCATGACCAAAGGTCAAACTAATTATAGAAAATCTGTCATGGAGACTCTCTTCTCAGTTGTTTCTAGCTTGTGTCAGGTTAATGATTAAAGCTAAACATACCATTCATTTTAGAAATTTGGTTTGGAAGTCTGTATCATTGCAGTCATATAGAATCATTATTACTTTGGAGAATATGTCAATCCATCAAGAATTACCCAGTTATATTCTTCCAGAAAGTTCCACAATGTCCCATTATGATTTATCACACCACTGTCTTGGAAACAGGTTATTATCTCTTATTGATTACTACATTAAGGTTAGGATTAAGTTGTGCAAAAGTATTAACTTTGATCATTTTTATATTATATTACAGTGTGTGGACATTTTAATATATCCACACTCTACAAAACATGAAGCAATAGAATTGGAGAAAAGGTGGCATTTCATCTCAAACTATGCTGTGGACAAGACAACCGAGTGGACTGGATGGTAAAATTACCTAAATGTGCAGTAATTGAATTCTGAAGCTGCAATGCTAGAGAACAGGTCTATCTACCTCTACCTAGTTTGATGACTTGCCAATTATCCCACCGAGAGGTCCTATGGATTCTTGGCATTTTTAGTTAATCTTGAATGTCAAGTTGACTGAATCAAGAGACATGCTCAGAATGGATATGTGAGGACATTTCCAGGAAATATTAAGGAAAAGGTGGACCTTCTTCTGAGTGGGTGGCCCCTTCTGATGGTAACACAGACATAAAGAAGTCAGAGGAGAGAGCAGTGCTATATGCTTGCCAGACTTCTCTCCTTGATGGGAAATACATGTATCTCTTCCATGTCATTCTCCAGCTTCTTCAGATTCCAGCCTAAAGTGAGCACCAGTAGTATCTACATGTTTTCCAGGATATCAGCAATGGTGAAGCATCCAGCTCTAAGGACTAAGAAGCTATTGGGCTCTTGACCTCTTCAGCATGCAGATGACCATCATAGGACTATGTGTCCCCTATTGTATAAGCTAATATAATAAATACCTTTACACCATACATATTCTTTCTAGGAGTTCTGGCCTTCTAGATATCTGTGACTTGTATAACTAGAACTAACTTCTTTAAGGTTCTATGTACTTCAGGAAGAGGAAGCATGGGTTACACTCTTAGACAGCTTCTGAGATGAGGCGATGCATGACAGACAAGCCATAACAAATAGTAGGAAGACAGGAACATTGTAAAATCTCAGGCATCAGATTTTAACTAAAGCGCTAAACTAAAGGAATGAGGAACTGAGGGGTACTGATGTGTAACTCTTCATGTTTTAAAGTATATTCTTATTTGTATACAGATTAAGTAATAAACAGTAGGAAGTAGTCTGTCAAGATAAGCATAGTTGTAAAGCATTGATTAAATAACAAATATCACCATATTTCAATGCAACATCAATAAACAGCATAGTTTCATACCATTCATGCATTTTTATAAATATGGATAGTAATATATTTACTGAAAATATATGATAAATTACTATTGTTTTAATTTGTTTCATAAAATTTCAGATACTTAGTATATGTTCTTCTAAATGCTCTTCTCACTGTTATTAGGTCCAGACTATTTGAATTGTATATGCTTCACCATAACTAAATATACATTTATAAGACTTTCATAAAGCTATATTTGAGCATCACTGAGATAATTAATTTGAGCTCATTAAATAGCCATAAAAATCTCTTCAAAATGAACACACCCCTGTGATTTATTTCTTTTTCTTTGTTTGACATGCGGCACAGGCTGGTTTTAACTTTGCTATGTAGTTGAGATTTCCCTTCAATTCCTGTTCCTTATTCTACAACTTCTCAATTATTGGGATTAAAAGCATACAGTGATATATCTAGGTGAATTTTATATTTCTAAGAAAACATATACATATGTTTTAGCTCAGGGATTGCCAGTTTATTGCATTTGTTGTGAAACAAGCAATGCTCTAATTCTTTAGAGCCACAATGGCATATTTTCCACAAATGTTATATGCTGAGGATGGGAACTTCTATTTGTCATGTATTTGTAGGTTGAGTGAAGATATCACTATCACGTGAGATACCTTCTTTCATGCAGTGCTTTAGGTATCCTGAATCCATGTGACTTACAGCGTATCCATCACTCACAGCTGTCTAAACACCTGCATCCAACAGGTGGAAGAGGAAATGTGGAAATACCGTCTTTTTCTGAAAGAGTGACTTAGAAATGATACAGTATTACCCTTACAATTCCATTTGTGTGGCTATATTTGAATGCAAATGGGGAGCAAAGATTGTGTTTATGTCAGGTAGCCACATCCCAGACACATGACTATAATCACTTCTAGTTAACATATTTTCTGGGCATTCAACTACCTTGGTTACAGTGTATAGCACTTTGTAGACCATTATTCTAGTCTTCCCATTTTGTTTGAATACCACCAAAGATGAACTCTAGTCAATACTTCTCTCTTGTCTTTTTTGTTGCAAATCATCCATTTCTTTCACTTCATATTAGGAGAGTAAGAACACAGGCAGTGAGTACCACTTATCTTCCCTTTAACCTGATGGGAGGGAGAATGTGCTGGAGTGCTTATACTCTGTGGACCTATGTCTTTTTAGTTGTAACATAAAGGGTTACAGGATGCCCAGACTCTCTACCACAAAAGGCTATGTTATCAACCCAAACTTAGAGATTAGAGTATAAGAATGTATTTATTAAAAAATGCCCTGTACTCATGAGAGGTCATCTCATGAGTATAATTTTACTTATTCATTTTGAAGTATGAGATTCCATCTTACACCCATCAGAATGGCTAAGATCAAAACTCAAGTGACTGCACAAGCTGGTGAGGATATGGAGAAAGGGGAACATTCCTCCATTGCTGGTGTGAGTGCAAGCTTGTACAATCACTTTGAAAATCCATCTGGCGCTTTCTAAGGAAACTGGGAATAGATCTACCCCAAGACAAAGAAGCTGCATCACTCCTGGGCAAATACTCCAAATATGCATCAACAAATAACAACATAGTTTCCTGAACTATGTTCACAGCAGCTTTATTCATAATATCCAGAAACTGGAAACAACGCAGATGTCCCTCAACAAAGGAATGGATAAGAAACTGTGGTACATCTACACTATGGAATATTACTCTGCTAAAGGAAAAAGGATATCATGAAATTTGAAGGAAAATGGTTGGAACCAGATAAGATCATTTTTAGTGAACTAACATAGACCCAAAAAGACACACATGGTATTTACTCACTCATAAGTGGATGTTAGTCAATACATACAGGATCATTATACTACAATCCACAGGTCAAAAGAAAATAAAAACCAAGTAGGGCTCAAGGAATGATGTTTGAATCCCTCTAAGTAGGGGAGATAAAACAGATGTCAGAAGCAGATGGAGAGAGGGATCTGTACAAGAACCCAACATTACTGCCATCTGAGAAGCCTTATCCAACAGATAATAAAAACAGATGCAGAGACCCACAGTCAAACATTAGGCAAAAATCAAGGAATCTTGAGGAAAAGCTAGGGGAAGTTTTGAGGAAGCTGGATGGATCAAGGATACCACAAAAGACATAGTCAATTAACTAGGACACAAGAGGGCTCATAGAGACTGACCTACCAACCAAAGAACTTTCAAGGACTGGTCCTAGGCCCATTACAAATATGAAGCTGATGGGCTGGGTTGATCCTCAAGTGGATCTCCTAACAATTGGAATGGGGTCTATCTCATATTTAAATGATGTTGTCTCCCTCTGGAGTTCATTTTCCTAGCAGAACTGCTTTATCTTGCCTCAGTGGAAAAGGAAGCACTTAGTCTTGATGCAATTTGATGTGCCAGAGTGGGTTGGTACTGGGTGGGGGATATAGGGGGTGGGGGGGGGGGGGGTTGGACTGGGTGGAGGGGAAGGAGGGGGATAGTGATTAGAATGTAAAATAAACAAAAAATCTTAAATAAAGAATAATAATAATTTAGAGAGCTTATTACTAACATTATACTGCCTCTACAAGTATTACTGCTGCAATTTGAATTAAACTGTCCATTCAGTGAGTAATGACTATCCTGTATTCCATACTTTCTTCTTGGCCATATGTGTGTTGGGGGCTACACACACACACGTGTGTGTATGTGTGTGTGTGTGTGTGTGTGTGTGTGTGTGTGTGTGTGTATGTATGTATGTATGTATGTATGTGTATGTGTGTGTATGTGTGTATGTACACATGCTTTTGTGTGCTCATGTATGTTCATGTTTCAAGTTCAAATCTAAAGAAGAAGCAGGACCCTAAGACACAAAACCCAAACCAACACTGAAATAAGAGTTGCTATAGAGTGCTAGGCTGTGTTAATCAAGGCTCAGACGCTTCTGTGAGAAGCTACTGTATATTATGAATCCTAATTAGGTCATTCTATTACATCTGTGCAACTGTGAACTCAGACCAAACAGTGGAAAACCATCATTTCCTACCATTCCACAAAGTGCCCTTCTTCAGCTTCAATCCCCTAGGTCTTGGTTTCCTTACTGGAAAGTAAATTTATATAGCTTAACCAGAGCTCCCTAAATGCCTTAAGTACCAATTAAGTCATTGCTCCAAAGCAATAAAATACCTCAACTTCTGAGAACTAACCATATGAACATAAGGTAATGAAGTCAATTCAATTATCCATGGTAAGCGATGACAAGGGAGGGAAAGTAGGGCTAAATTAAATCTACAGGTATCTCCAAACTCCATTTACCATTCACATCCACTCTTAACTAGCACTGTTAATAAGCTACAGCATAGATAGATTTGAATTTTATCACTTTCCCTCTCCACCCCCTACTCTTGTGTGCTTTAAGTGCTAATGGGCAGTCAACCACCCTTCAAAAGACAAGAAAAGCAGAGGCTGGACCATGCAATCAACAGACTGGATAATTAGCCCCTGAGTAATTGAGAGTTAACTGTCTCATATTAACTTCACCTCATTACTCCCAGAATATGAACAAGCCAGAGCAAGATGGACATGGTATGAGAGAGCTGGAGCAAAAGAAGAAAAGTAACAGAGCTCTATGCCTTAGGGTTATCATATGATGTGAACTCTCATGACATAAAACCAGGTGAGGATGGCAGCCAAGCATGACAATGGGCAGTTCAAAACGTGACAAGATGGTCTGTAAGAGCTGTAAAAGAGTTGCTCCCCCCAGCACCGCATTCTGTCTCTCTCCCTCTCCCTTCCCCCCCCCTCTCTCTCTCTCTCTCACTCTCACACAACAAAGATTCACTCTAAGCTTTGGCTGTATTCCCGAAAGATTGGGTAATTAAGCAGGTATGATTTCCAAGGAGAAATAAATATTTTTCAGTTACTAGACACTATCACTGGGCTTTGATTCAAATGTGCATAATGTTTGAACAGGAAACATAATGAAAGGAATGTTTCACAAATTAATATAAAGCCCAAAGTCATACCTGGAATTCTTTTACAAGAAATCATTGTTTTTCATAAGCCAGGAATATCAGCTGAGTTCCAGTTTTGGAAAATGCTTTTCTATTTGCAGTACCAACACTTGTTTTAAGAAAGAAAAACAACCCTGAAATCATACATACACATGCACACACGCATGGATACACACACCTATACACACACACCCTAGACTCAGAAAGTTGTATTTTGCATACATATACACTACAATCATATGTGTGTGACAATAATAGTCAAAGAAAATAAATCTATAAACCTAAGAGGGAAGGAGTGCAAGAGGTTAGAGGGTCACTGGGAGGGTTGGAGAGGAACTGAGGGGCGAGGTAATGCAATTATATTTTAGATAATTTTTTAAAGAAAGAAAAACTAAAATAAAAGTAGTATAATATATGACCCACGTCTGCTTTCTTTTCTAAATCTGAGAATTTGTTAATTTCCTTAAAGAAAAAATAAACATTATTCATATGTGTATATATATATGTATATATTTATTTATTGAGATCATAATTATATTATTCCCCCTTTCCTTTCCACCCTCAAAATGTTCCCATATACACTCCTTGCTCTCTTTAAAATTCATGACCTCTTTTTTCATTTATTGTTAATATACATATGTATGTACATGTATAACAATTCAACAATACATATGTATGTATGTTGTTAAATATTTCAATGCAGTCTGCTATTGAATTACTTTTCTTTTTAATGTGGCTGAAAAGAAGCAAGTAAAAGAAGGAAAGAGTTATGCAGGCTCAGAGTTTAATGAGATACAGTCCATTATTATCAGAAGAAATGACTGGGTGTCCATTAGCATGCCTCAGCTTCCTATTCCCTGCAGACTAGAAAGCAGAACTCAGGCAGAATAAGTTCTGGACAATAACACACTAGCCCCATCTCTATGCTATAGCCTGGTCATATTGGCCACATGTACAAAAAGACCACACTCAAAATAGTTTGAGAAGCTAAAAGAATCTTCTCCATACATAATTTTTATATGACTGTGAGTTTCAATGATACCTTAGGGTGTCAGAAAGTTATTGAATCATCAGCTAGAAAATTAAACAAAATTGTTCCTTTTTAATGGTAATAGGTTGAAAGCAACCACTCTAGACCCCAGTTTTAGTTCTATCTATATCATACGTAGATTTAACAATGATATGAAAAGTATGGCTGTTAAGATAATCTCTGTATGAGCTCCACTTCAGAAATATGAAATAGTGGTTTGTTTATAATGTAAGAAACTATTTCATTCATAATATAAAATGTCAAAATATTAAAAAAACAGTATCAAGAAGTACTTAATTTGAACAGGAGTAAATTTAGTAATATAATTTACTTATTTTAATAAACCTCCTTTATTTCTATATACAATTATATTTATTTTAGATATAACTTTATGCTAATTTGAGTTTATACTGTTGCTTATTTTAATATTTACTATAGCTTAATAAAATATTAGCAATAAATTTTCACTTTGCACAGTGAATATATGCTATTAATAAATAATTATAAATGTAAAAGAAAATAAAAATACTATAGCATTTTTATATTACCAATTTAGGACTCCCAGTAAGTATACATTTTAAATTAGCAATAATTTTTAAAGCAATCACCTATTTGCCATATCCATCTTTTATAATACCAGAGGTAGAAACCTTGGAAATCAGTAACTTGGTAACAAGAAGCTGAAAAAAATATTAACAAAGGCTGTGTTAGTTGTTATCTTATTGTTCCTCAGTTCCAAACACATAAAAAATAATGAGAAGGACTTTTTATGTATTCTTTTCTTTTTTTTTCTTTATTTTCTTTTATTTCTTTTCTAGATAAGTAATGGTAGTTTTGCTCAGATACTGGCTTAAAAACAAAAAAGGCACATGTAAAAAGGAAGTAATCACTCTGTCCCTGTGTACTCCGCGAGGACTCCCGCAGCAACTGCAGCTTCTCGGCATAGCTCCCTGAGGAATCGCAGTACCCGCTGCTTCTCCATCATCACACCTCTGCACCTCAGGAAGGTGCCTCTGTTCCAGGTGCCTGCAGTTTCCTACTCACCCATCTCAGGTGGTTTGTGGCTGATGGTCTCTGAAGAGATAATTTCCAGTGAGTCTCTTTCTCCACAGCTTGGGGTGGATTCTACCAAGTTCAAGAGGACCTGTTTTGAGAAAATTCAGCCAGCATAGAACTACACTAACTTTTCTGCCATCCAGTGAGTCAAAGCTGGATCATCTCAGCAAGGTCTGTACCTCTACCTTGGAGTGAAATCACTTCGGAGAATTTCTAATTTCCAATGCAATATGTCACCCTTTCTGTTTTACCCTCAGAAAGAATCCTTCTTGTCCTACACAATGCTTCATCCATGTAGTTCTCTGCCATAATGAGCCACTTACTATAATTTCTCATGTTCTCACCACTCTGCAGATTTTCTCTTTAAAATGAACTCTGATACAAACTGATCCAAACTATGTATCAACCACTGTGCTCCTCCCTGGTGTTGACAATTGAAAAGATAAATTCAATCATTTGAGAGGAAGTGCTGTGAAAACATTCTTAAAGTGCTAGAGTTGAATGTATATTCTTTTTAATGGTATTTTCCATTTACATGGATTCTTCTAATTTTGTGATCATTTAAAATTAAACCTCATCCTCAAGAAGCCAGTCCTGTTGTGTGACACTCCTACATAAATGTATGCAAGCTTTCTAAACTATGCTCAAAGTTTTGTCAGTCAGAAAAGCTCACTAAGTTTTGCATCAGAAATTTTTGCTTAAATATAATACATAATATGCAAATGCACACAAAATTATTACAGATATGAAGCCACATTACCCCAAATTACCAAATGGTTAAAATTTTCTAAATTAAAATGAGTTACTAATTTATTTTCAAAGCAGTAACACGCTTTAACACATCCCCTATCATCCCCTACCAGCATCATGCCAATCTTGTCTACTCAGTCAAGTAGCTTTTCCTTTGCACAGAAAGAGAGCCACGGGGGAAGGGGGGAGAGTAAACTGCTAGTCAAAATGGAACAGCATCCGGCTTGCAGACCACTGTGAATATTTATAGAGCATTTGAGCATTGTTAGTTGAGTCTTTATCTGAAAGTACTCTTCAGTTTAACATGTGACCAGAATATCTAACTGTTGCAACATCTGAGAAAAGAAAGTCAGTGCACATGTGTGTGAATGTGCATGTGCGTGCGTGAATGTTATATGAGAGTGGATGTGACTGGATATATTTCAAAGTCATTTTCCATTTTCTTCTTTTGTATAATTCTGTGATTCATATCTCCTTTTAGCTTTTTTGCAAAATCTGAGAATGGTTATCCTCTACACACACATTCTGTGGTGCATGACAAATGGAAGCAGAGTTAAGTCGTTTGGCTAAGGCAAAGCAGCTCAGAGGAATCAAGAAACACAGATAATCAAAAATGTAAATCAGATCCATTGTTCCTTAAGCTTCAGCAAGTCAACTGTAACTGTCATCTTGGATGTACATGGGATATGTTTTCATATTCATATGCAAATCAAATTCTTTAGTCTATTTTACTAAATATCCAAAATATATTCCTACTGTTTCTCTAATCAAAATTATTTATTTTGGCAGCATACTTCATTTCAGTAACTCAGCACTTAATATTGCACAAAAAAGCAAAATTAAGTGGTTACAAGTAGAATATGAAACCCAAAAAGAGAAACAAAAGGGCCTGAGAAGAATCTAGAACCAGGAATAAAAACAGGCAACATAGCCACAAGTCATTAAAAAAAAAAGCTTAAACTGAAATGTTTCTTTTTGTTGGTTAGGTTGTGCTTTTTTAATGTTTATTTTTTACTTCAGGTTACATCTCCATCAGAGTGCCTTCTTTCCACCCCTCCCAGTCCCACCCTCCCACCCTCTACCCCCTATCCCTTCCATCCCACTCCTCTGGAATGGAGTGTCCCTACATAACAGTCCCCCACCCCAGTTCAGCAGTCATATGAGAGCCAAGAGCCTCCTCATACACTGGGGACCTACAAGGCAGCACGACTAGGGCAAAGTGTCTCATTGACAGGTGACAAAGTCTATGTTCCTGTTCCCTTTGGTGCATTGGTTGTAGTATAGTTATCCTGTACTATATTGCTAAAATCCGATTATAAGTGAATAGATGCCATGTGCATCCTTCTGAGTCTGGGTTAGCTCACTCAGGATGAGCTTTTCTAGTTCCATCCATTAGGCTGCAAATTGCATGATTTCCTTGTTTCTGATAGCTGAGTAGTATTCCATTGTGTAAATGTACCACAGTTTTTTATCCTAAAACAATATCAAAAAGAGATGACATAAATATGAACATTCTAAACATAAGGTTATTAAAAGACAGCAAACAATTAATTCCTACCTATGAATATTAAGTAAACTGTGGTTTAAAATCACATTCTGAGTGTACTTGTTGTGCATTGCTGTATTTAAAATTGGTCATGTTTACTTAATGTTATCAGTACCAAGTAAAAACATTGTGCCAATATAAGTAGACAAAAAGCCCTAATGGTTCAGCTTATTTCCTTTTAAAAATCACAAAATTCTGATTATAAGAACTCCTGAGATTAACAGGCAGTTTTTCCTTAGCACCTGGTTTACACTAGATTTAAAGTATTAAAGTTAATGCTGGAAACCATCACTCATTCAATTATGAATATTTAAAAATCTTAAAACTTGTGAGAAAATATAGAAATTATAAAATTAATTTAAATCACTGATGTATATAAACTGAACTACTGCAGAGTATATTCAAAGTTTAAAGTTGTATACAAAATACAGCCTAGAATAACCATGAGTCACAGTAAATCCTACCAATGGTAAATGCATAGCTGATGCATCCAAATACTATTGAATAGTTTTCTATTCCTTCCCATGAGGTAATTTAATCTTACACACACACACACACACACACACACACACAAATTGTTAAAAAGAAGGGGCAACAATTTTGACTCTAAAAAAGTAGAGAGAATAGTTTAACAGGATCCTTAAAATTTAATGTGCAATTAGTAAAAGGTGGACTTAACATTGCAGGTAGTTTGGGGAATTATTCTGTGATCGTGCAGTGCCCTGTTCATTTGCCATCACTGAGAAGCGTTCCAGACTTTTCCCAGCTCTGAAGGCTGACTGTCCCTTGATACATTTTGAAGTGAACCACGGCTGACAGTTTTATTACAAATATGTTGCACTTGTAATTGTTGCGTGAAAGAAAGTGATTGAAAAAATTTGCAAATTCATAAAATCGGACTTCAGTTCTGCAGAGAATAGTAAAAAATGTTATATTTAAAACTAATATCCTGGGAGATGTATATATCAAGACAAAAATCAAATTTGATTTATTATTTACTTTGGATATAGCTCTCTATGATCTGGAAAAAAGAAATACGTGAATTTATTCCACTTTACATCAGTGGTGACAACTCACTACTTAAAGGTTTCTCTACGGAAACTTCACTGTCTGAGGTGTATAAATTGTGTGCAGGGTTCCAGGTGTTGCTATTTTACAACCTCCCTCTACACTGTACAAATGCCACTCTAACCACTCTGCCTTTGGGGATTTCACAGAGCAGTTTCTTTAAAGGTTACAGGTGATGCTGTCTTCTAAGAATGTCAGCTCTCTTGACACTTCATGATGTCAATACAGTTGATAGTAAAATTCAGGTAAATATGGTTAAACAGAAAGGAGATTTGACCATTACTATTTCTATATTGGCTAATCGTTTCATATACTAGTTTCATTTTTTTAATAAAACCTATACTACATGTTTGTTTCAGATGTTTAGCTCTGTTCCACCTTTTTTATTGGAACAGAGCTAAACAGAGTTTTATTTTAATATTCTATGTATTGAACCATATAGATATAAGGAGGGATCCCTAATGGCTGAGAGACACTTGAAGAAAAGCTAAGCATCCTTAATCATCAGAGAAATGCAACTCAAGCCCACTCTGAGATTTCTTCTCACACCTGCCAGAATGGCAGAGATCAAAAACTCAAATGACAGCACATGCTGGTGAGGTTGTGGAGAGAGGGGAACCCTCCTCCATTGCTGGTGGGAGTGCAAGCTTGTACAACCACTATGGATATCAGAATGGCAATACCTTAGAAAACTTGTAATAGCTCTACCTCAAGATCCAGCCATGCCACTTCTGGGTATATATCCAAATGATTCCTCACCAAACCACAAGGATGTTTCCTTATCCATGTTCATAGCAGCTTTATTTGTAACAGCTAGAAACTGGAAACAACCCAGATGTCCCTCAACTGAGGAATGGATAAAAAAAAACTGTGGAATACTACTCAGCCATCAGAAACAACAAAATCATTCAAATTGCAGCCAAATGGATGGAACTAGAGAAGTTCATTTTGAGTGAGCTAACCCAGACTCAGAAGGATGCACATGGCATCTATTCACTTATAATATAATTTTAGCCATATAGTACAAGATAACTATACTATAGCCAATGCACAAAAGGGAACAGGAACATAGACTTTGTTACCTGTCAATGAGACACTTTGCCCTAGTGGTGCTGCCTTGTAGGCCCCCAATGTATGAGGAGGCTCTTGGCCCTCATATGACTGCTGAATTGGGGTAGGGGGACTGATATGTAGGGACACTCTACTCCAGAGGAGTGGGACTGAAGGAATAGGGGATAGAGGGTGGGAGGGCGGGACTGGGAGGGGTGGAAAGAGGTTGATGGAGATGTAACCTGAAGTAATAAGTAAACATAAAAAACTCTGAAAATTAAGCACCTAAAACCCTCTACTCAAAAATTAGACAAATGATGAATAGAGAAGAGTTTAAAAACACACAAATAGACAATAAATACATGGAAAATTCTTCTCAAAATCCTTTAACATTACAGAAATGTAATTCAAAACTGCATTGAGATTCTATGTTATTCCAAGTCAGAGTAGCTATCATCAGAAACATAAGTGGCAATAAACACTGGTAAGGATGTTGGAAAATAAAACCCTTATTAACTGAAGTAGTTTAAAATCCACTGCAGATGCTGGGGATCAACATCATAGTTCCTCAGAAAACGATAGCAAAACTACGCTAGGATCCAATTATATTACTCTCGATTATATATCCAAAGAACTAAGTTTGCATACCACAGTCTTACATTCATATTCAATTTTCATTGCAGCATTGCTCATGATAGCAAGATATAAAATGAAACCAACCTTCCATCATTCCAACAGATTGTTGGATGAATAATACATGATGTATACATAGGTTTTATTTAGCAGTAAAGAATAATTATATTATCTCATTGCAGAAAAATTAATGGAAGTGAAAAGCAATGTATTTAGCAAAATAAGTCAGACTCGAAATACAAATATATATTTTGGTCATTTATAGAATCTAGATATAAAAGACAGAAACTAACATGTGTTTGACCTGAATATAGAAAGAGATGAAGAGGAGACTAAAGGGAAGGCATCAAAAAAGAAATAATGGGGTGAAAGAAAAAAATTTTGGATTTTTTTTTGTTTGTGAAATCTATATCTACAAGTAACTTATATGTGAAAGCATAGTAACTGAGACTGGCTACCTAAAATGGAAAACCCAAACTGGCAGGACACAATGCAATAATTGCAAAAGTATGAAGAGTTGTCTGAAACATTATTTTGTACCCTAATTAAAAAACTAAATATATAAAACTGCAATGTCATCATGGGAAAAAGTATGTACATAGCTTAATATAAAAAAATCTACAAGTATACAGGAAAAAGTATATAATATAAAGCTGACAATGTCTCTGTGTACATGTGTTCTGCTGTGTGCAATGTATTAACAAATTAACAAAAATAAAATTCACTTGGCTGAATGTGAGTTTCTTTTCAGAAATAGTATAAAAATTACCATTTTCTACAGTTTCATTTTGCAATCACACATTTGATTTACCCAGAGGTCAATTTCCAACATGGTAAAAGTAAGTTTGGATGATACTTCTTCTTTATGGCCTCCTTATAAGTCAAAAAGCAAAACAAAGCAAAACCCCCTGTTTAAGGAGAGCTTACAAGACAACAGTCATTCTGTTGTGATAGTCACATATTCTTTGAATTTTTGTAGTAAACGAAAGCTATTTTTGTAGAAAGTGGGCAAATGGAGAGTGCTGGGTTAGTGAACAGGATTGAGTTGGTTTCCTGGTATGTTAAGTTGAGTACTTAGCTCTAAAATGGATAAGTTGCTAAATTAGTCTGTGCCTTGGTTTGCTCATCTTAACAAAAGAAATAATATTGTTTCCATCATGGGTTTGAAGTTTGAGGTCTATATATCATCCATGCTTATCTTCAGAGAAAACAAGTAACAATCTTAAAGCACACAACAATTAAAGCTAAAAATAAATTCTGTCAGTCTCTGTCCCGTGCGACTGCCCTGAATATATGGTGCAGTTTTAGGTATCGGAGATTTGTCAAAGACCAAGATAAGCAAATTCTCCTTCTAATTAACTTATATTTAAGTAGCATGAATACAATAAGCAAATTTATTAATATATGATTTAAGCTACTTAGAAAGCTTAATTTTAAAAAATGAAAAAGAGGAGATAGGTATTTAGATTTTATTTTGAACAGATATTGTGACTGGTTACATTTTTGTAGCAAAATAATGATTCACTAAAAGCAATCAGTGGGGTTTCAAGTAAGAATTGGAAAATAAAACTCTATCCTATGTCAACATTTACATAGCCACTGGGAGAGTTCTTTGGCATGCCCTTGGCAATAAGACAAAAGAGGCAGAGGAATACAGATAGCTTATGGCAATCACTGAACACAGAAAATTTCCTCCCCTGAAGATGGTACATGTGCCCTATCATTTTCCACGAATGATTGGAACTGCTGATTTGTAAAAATCTCTCATATTCTGTGGAGAGACAAAAGGAATTAAATTTTGTATCCAATGAAAGTTAATCGGAAATGGAAAGAGTAGAAAACAACCAGACACATTGCTTTTCCTTAACTGCCTAATTCAAAGAATTGCCCCACCATTCAGTGAAATTGTTTTCAGACTTCTCACTCAGACCTGCAAGTCTTCACTGCATAGTAAAGAAATGAATGTTGAGTGTGATTTCCTGAAAGTCAGAGATGAGGCAAGACAAGTTGGATATTTATGAGTCGCTTACACTGTCAAGTTTGAAACTACAGAATGCTAAGCAGACTACTGATTCACTGGGGAGAAACCCAGTCATCTCAGGTTTGTTTACAACAACATACAAAGAAGGTACATAGCTCATAACTCAGCATGTCATAAAATAGAGACAGCTCACTGCCAAGAGCAAAGTTAGAACTATGAATGAAGAAAGTATATTTACAATGCAGAGCGATTACCCTGAAATCCAAATGAGGAGGAATGAATGACACAATTAGGACTGAGGATGGATAGTACAGGAAATCTCACATTGAAAAAAATCTGAATACTACTGTTGTAATTAGAAATTAGTAGGATAATATGACTAAAACTTTCAGAATAAAAACACCAGTCAGAGGGACCTTATTGAGATGATGTGCCAAAACAATGATTAATTGTCAGAGGACCTCTGCATGCAGCAACAGAAGATATTTTAATTGTGTATGTACCAGTGTGGGATAACAAATTTATAAATCAATGAGATGCAGTTAGTTCACAAACTTTTATTGTAGTAGAAGTAGAAACATGAAACCTGAAAGAATAAAAAGCCACAGAAGAAAAAAAAGTGCATTATGAAATAAATTAGAGAATTTGTCCAAAAAAATGTTTACCAGAAAATTTTCTAACACACTAAGGAACAGATAATTAACAAGACACATACAAGACCAGCAATATAGGAAAGTCACATTGTTGGCTGGAAAGATTGGCAGAGCAACTGATATAATATTCCATTTTAGAAATAAGTAGTTAAATTATTTACTAGAATTTATATTATAATTAATGGGTTGGCAGTGCTAATCCTTAACCCACCATTATAAATAAACACACTGACACTGGATGGTTCTTAACAAGCCTTAGCCTAGATTGTGCAATCTTATCCCCATCTAAGCTAAGGTGTGAGAGCTTTGGAGCAGAGAGAATCATGGGAAGAAGAAGCCAGAGGAGGAAGGAGAGGACACACACATGGGTTAGAGATGCAGAAACATCATGCCACATGGTCTGGACATTTTAGAATGTATCCCAACAGCATTTGGTCTCTTGCTCTAACATAAAGAACCACATTTACCTAAATGGGACCTCTGGGCTTTGGAAACCTCAATCCCCACCTTCAGTGACAATTCCAACAAGGCCATATCTCCTAATCCTTTCAAAGCAGTCTACCAACTGGGGACCAAACATTCAAATATAAGAGCCTGTTGGGGTCATTCTTATTCAAACTGCTTTCCACTCCCTGTCCATTCCTAATTAACTGTTTCCCTGTGCCTCACTCTTGTATGTTTTTAACTACAAATCAAGTGTCAAAGCTGCCTTGCCTGCCATTGTACTTCCTGCCAATGGTAGTCATGGACTCTAACCTCTGGAACCATAAGCCTCCAATTAGATCTCTCGGTGGTAGTTGACATTAATTCCCAACTTGACAGGATATAGAATTACCTAGAAGATAAGCCTATGTGCTTGCCTCTGAAGGGTTCTATAGATCCGGCGAGTTGATGTAGGAAGTCCCACCTTAATTGTGGGGCCATCATTCCATGAGCTGTGGCATGGGCTGAATTCAAAGGAGAAAGCTGCTGAGCAGGAGCATCCATCACTGTCAGCTTTCTGAATATGGACACTATGTGGCCAGCTGCCTCAAGTTTCTGATAGCATGACTTCCGTGATAAACATAAGTAATTATCTGTGAGCCAAATAAATGTGTTCTTCCTCAACTTGCTTCTCACATTACATTTTATCACAGTAACAGGTAAAGAAACTAATACACTACAAACTGTGATTTAAAAATTCTACTAACAGCAAGCAAAACTTTCAGAGGATCCTTACAAAAGTATAGAAAACTTTGACATTTGAATAATATATTAGTAATTCAGTTTTCATAAATCAGAAAAATTATTTCTATACAAGTAAATGTTCTTTCAAAATTTACATATTGACTTAATGCCACTGCACATAGTAATATAAATTTTTTCTGAAATTGCCTTAATCCTTTTCCACAAGAATTAACACATTAAAAAGTAAATTTGATGTCTGAATATTCACCAAAAAAAACTAAAAAACAAAATTAGAAGTAAAATAAAATTTTAGTAAAATTGATCATAATTAATAACTTTGATGTAATGTAGATATATTAAGCCACGTTCTTGATTCAAATGCATGGCAAAGCATCAAAAAGACCCATCATCTCATTGTGCTTGGAAACCTTCAAAAGGCCCATATAAAAAGATTGTGATCACTGGGCTGAGTCAGCTGCATCATTCACGTGGCTAAGGTTTAACTTGTCGTGTTTCCTGCTTATGTAAAACTCTTTACATAAAAATACTCCAAGAGGCAATGAATGAACCAGTGAAGCGGATCAACAATCACAGTTACTACTCTTGCAGACAGCTGTGTCGTAAGTAGGATTCTTCGTTCAGACTACGGGAAGAAAGTAGGACAACAAAGTAATTGCATAAATAATTGAAACCATGTTAAAGCTGGAGATCTTCTAAGGGCAAGCTCATCTCAACAGCTGACACTTGTTACTGCATTTCATCTGGAGCTCCTGTGATGTCATCTCCTCAATCAAAGAAGGACCATCTCACATTAACCCCTATTTTATTGCTCATTCTCTCTAGAGAGTCACCTCCTACCCTTTAGTCACCAGACTCCTTGCTTATAAATGATCTTATAGAGTGAACTCATTTCCTCCGAAGTAAAATATACACAACAGTTTGGCCTACACAAGTTCACAGGATAAAATGCAATTGTGGTTCTTCTACTTGTACACTTAAAAAAATGTTAACCCACAAAAAAATTCTCTTAAAGGTGTGTGTGTGTGTGTGTGTGTGTGTGTGTGTGTGTGTGTGTGTGTGCATGCGTGGGTGTATTGTGATGTGTTTTATTTTCCTGTAGAAACACAGTACCTGTAGTAATCTATTTGTAGGGAATACGTGCAAAATCATAGGTCACTAAATTTCTATGATTGAATGAAGTTTCAAAAACTCTGTTCAAGTCTGATCTAAAGGGACTACTGATCTAGGCCCTTTGAGAAGTGAAACTTTTCAACAATACAAAGTAGGAAATTGTGATCACTAAGCCAGAGTTTCCACTGTGATGTTCCCTGGGTATAGCTTATTCAGAGACCTACAAAAAAGAACACAAAGTAAGCCGGGGGCCTCTGAAGCTCCTGCCTCATGCTTCTTCAAGGCTGCAAACCTGTGAGCTATTCTTGCAGTAGCCTTTGATATAAAATACTGAAAACACTGGATTATCCTAAGAATACCATTTTAAAAGGAGGGATTTCTAGGATTGCTTTTTTTCTACTGCTGACCCAGAAAGACCCAACAGTCCATAGATAATCTGACTGAAAGTGTGACAGGACCATCAGAGATTCTACAAATACAATCAAGAACTTGGAGACACCATGTTCCACAGCAGGGATAAAGAAATCCTCGTATTCATAAGGCAAGAATCAACTGTGGAAGGTGAGAGCTAAGTATGGAGGGGAAATTCAAGTGTCAAGTCATATTTCCAGCCTTGCTGAGCTATCTCCTCCCTCCTGGTTAACAGTGGTAGAATTCTTCTCACCACCAATTACTGATAGGTTCACATAAAAAGACATAATTGTCTGTGAAAACAATTGTCTTAAATGTAGATGTTTTGATCAAAGGTCTGACTTACATCATTTCAATTAACAGATGTGTTCACATTTAGTGCTGTGACAATGCTATTTTTTAATCACCACCCTCAAAACGTTACTAATTTAATCTTCGTTATGATAACTACTTTGGATTTCTTAGTCTAATGCACTTTGCATTATGTTCCCAATGTTCCCAACCACCAAGTCCTGGCTCACAGTATAATATGTCACCCAACAATCATCTCAGAGATTTCCCCATAACAGGTACTAGAAGGTAAGAGAAAAGAAACAATCCTTTGTGTCCGCCCTGGAGACATGACCTGTGGAATTTTCCTCCACAACTCTGCAGGCATTCTGGTTACTTGAACAATGTTTCAACCCAAGCCATGTCGTCTCTTCTGTGTTTACAGCTTATGAGGAGAATTTAGGGTACATGACCTTAAGTGAACACAAACTGCCCACTTGAATCTATTTCCCCCCTGTATTTTGTCTTATTGTGTTCTCTTGCCAACCGCAGCTGGTTGCTATCCTAGAGTTCGATCTCCCTCACTGTCTAAAGTACAGGATTTATTCCTGCAGTGGGGGAAAAGGATTTAATTGGTGAATAATAGTCACTTTTGCTCTCTTATATTCAGTGAATTTACAAGCTATCTCAATATTTCAAAAAAATAGACCTTCAGGCAGTAGAAATATTTGAATCTGAACATCAACCATCTATCTATCCAAAGTACTCAGAGCCCAGTGACATTCAGTTGTTACTTAGAAAACCTTAATGGGCACCATGGGACCCTAACACATTGGCTGTCTCACATATAGAAGTATTCTGTCAGCTTTCTAAAGAACAAAGACCCAATCCTGCAAATCTCCAGTTACCTATTGAGGTTTGTTTCTATTTCTTAAGTTCTGTGTATCCTGCATTAAATTTTAAAGACATTTTCTCTACTAAAATTACAAATAAACTGTTGATTTAAAAAAGAAATATCTGGCCGTCTTTCTCAGAAATATGAGAATTTATTTAAAGGGCAATACTATTAAAAGAATAATGATATTGCAAACCAAGATTTTAAGAATAAACAGCTGCATGCCGATAAAGAGAGAGACCCCAAATAGATGAAATGATTCAAGCTCCATACAAATTGCATGCCCATAATGCCCCAGGTTCCCTTCATCTATCACAAAGTGATATAAACAGTGCATTGTACTAAACTGTGGAAAGTCTGTTGTAAATACTTACAGGCTGAGACAATACAAAGTCATATCCTTTGACTATATTGACTGGGGCACAACATTTGTTTTGTTCATACAATGGGAGGACACTCACACTGAAATGTTAATAGGGCTTCCTGAATGCTATAACTGTGAAATGTGCAACATAGAAATCTGTGAGCACGTGTATAAATCAGCAACAACTAAGTCCTTGAGAAACTGAAGATTTTTCTGTCCAAAGCTCATTCTCACTTTCATCAGCTCTGTAGTCATAGGCAAGTCATAAATAATAATAACTTTTAAATTTGGTGTAAAGAAATAAACAGAGATAGAGTTTACTTCAGGTATCACTAGTTAGATAGCACACCTTTTTTTTTCCTTGTTGTTTTTGAGACAAGGTCTCACTATGTAGTCTTGGCTAGCTTGGAACTCACTATCCAGATCATGTTAGCCCTGGTCTTCCTGTGATAGCTTTTCAGCTGTAGAAATCATAGAAACAAAGCATCACACCGCTAATTTCTAATATTTTAATTAAAACTTTTTCCTAAAATATATTTTCCTGTTTGTATGTAAACCCATGAGAAAACTGACTACTGCCTGTTTTCTATTTCAGCATGAATGGAAACAGAATTGAGAATAAGTAGCAATAGTAGGAAAGTCTCTTTAGTGGTGATGGTGTTTAATTTGATCGATTCAGTATTTTATATATATATATATATATATATATATAGAATATTAGAATAAACCAGCAAACTGATTTTCTTGTATGCATGAAACTGGCAATTTTACAGAAAATAAACTTGTAAATCACTAATAATTAGGCATACAGACTTGGATACAAGAGATGAGATGAGCAACCTGTTATGGGGGAACCAAAAAGAGAGTTTTGTTCCATTTTGAAAGGAAGGGAAGATATCTGGGGAAGTTTTATATGATCAGTCTTCAGGAGGATGTTGGTCAACGAGTGATAAAGTCAGTATTAGCTGAAATAGGATGAAGAGAAAATACAAGCATACAGACGGTGCCTATAGACTGTCCATGCCATTAAGATGTGATTTGAGATTAGAAAGTAAAAAGTTGTGGAGGATGTTGAACAAAGCAGGAACCTCAGTTTTGCAACATGTAAACTAGAAGTGATTCACTTTCATGCATAAATGCATGAAGCAACAATACATTATAGAGTAGATATCCATAAATAAAAGCCATTATTATTATTGAATATAGAAATGAGATATTTCTAGTGAAAAACCAATGGACAATGTTATTTATTCACACAAATTTTATAATAAGCAAGACAAGGTTTGGTGTACCCTAGACATCAGTAAACATTTGAAAACATTTAAAATGAAAATGTCTCCATAGTGGGAGATTATGAAATTAGAAGAAATATCAGAATATGGCAACAATTCTACATTCTAACAACTTTAGAATATTGACTCAAGGTGTTCTATATGGTTAGGCCATTTGCTATGGCTGAAATTTCCCTCTGCACACATACAGATTTTCAAGCAATAATACAGGACTTTTATCAGTATGTCTTACCTCTTGTATTCCTGCCTCATGTGTGGTTATGTTTGTTCACTTTTCATTCTTCTGTCTCTTTCCCTCTTTCTGTTCTTAGTTTTTTAATACCAGATGCATAGATCTTCAGCTGAATTCTGAGGGACAACACGGGATGGATTTCTGATGTCACTGTGCCATGGAAAGCAGAGTGAGATTAAGAAAAAAAATGTCCTAATTTATCCAGCTTGCATCTCTTGGAAAATACACAAATGTACATAATTGAAACAAGAACTTCGTTTCTGCTTTTCACTTCAACACAAAATCTATGTAAATGCTTATTTTTTACACTAGGGAATATATTAGAAACTACAGGGGGTTACGTTCTTTACTCTTCTGAATGGGATCATTTCACACAAATCATTCTAATGCAAAAGTCCAGAAAGTTATGCAATATTAAACTGCATAAAATAACTGTAGCAGTAATAACATGTGCTTAATGCATAGATGATATAAGCTATCAACATTAAAATCTACAGGAATGATTTATCATTGTTCCTTAAAGTTCAGTTTATAACATATTGCAGAAACATGATTATTCTAAAAATTTTATTGCATGCTGAAGCACTCTCTGCCATCAGTTCCATAAAATATAAATTTATAGGTTGGCAAAAACATACAAATTTGTTGCAATATTCATAAAGATAGAGAACAAATATTTCCTATGACTGACGAGGTCCATTAAATGAAAATACTGATTTCATTCCTTAATAAAACTACATTTGTATATTTTCGTGCTCTAGAGAGTCTTCTTGAAGGGATAAAAAAATGAATATTTGGCGGAGAATAAAACAAACAATAAGAAGCACATGCAAAGGGTTCAAAACAGACTGGTATTTGCAGGAAGAAAAAGAAAAGAGAAAAGGTTCTGTTCTGAGAGAATCATTGACCGATTTCCCTCCCTAAACACGCTCTGATTAGCTCAATAGCAGCCTTTATCTCATCCAAGGCCTTCAGCCTTGAAAAAGCACTCATCTCTATGCAAAGCAATTAAGAAAAACGTGTGTGCTGCTCAAGGTAGGTTCTCAATAATGATGTTTTGACCATCCAGAGCAACATGAAAAGGAGAAAGGTATTAATGAGCCCCATATGCTGGAAGTAGTACATACCTTAGAAATAAAAGGCTTTGGTTAAAGGGCTTAATTTTATCTGTGAAGGCCACAGAGTCCTCCACAATTACTTCATTTCTATAGATCATATGCTGAAATTAGATAGTTCTCCTAAGCTTGCTTAGTATCTGCTGAATCAGGGCAGCCAAAAGAAACCAACTTTAGCCTAATTTGAAATTCTAATTGTTTCTATGTCGGTCATTATTTTTGCAGAAATTATTGCCAAAGAGCATACTTATTTAATTATCTCTATTTAATGTTGCTTGTTGCTATTAAGCATACGAGCCATGCTGGAACTCACTAAACAAAAGGTTTAAACTTTAAATTATTTCAAATAGTTGAATATAAAACTAAAATAATAGACTCTCAATCAAGGCTTTACAAGAAGCCTCGTGATAGTTCTGGTGTCATATGCTCCTTCCTATTTCCTTTCCAAAAACTGGCTTTTGTTTCAGCCCCTTGAGCAGGGATTTGTGACCGTCCTAACAAATGACAGGTGACGTAACTTCTGAAGCCAGATTAAATACAGTAACTCCATTTCTAACGGAGCAAGCTTTGGGGGCCCTGTATAAAATTCTCAGCCTCCCTGAAGCTTTCGAGATCTCACAGAGAGGTAGGGGGAGAGGGAGAGAGAGAGAGAAAGAGAGAGAGAGAGAGAGAGAGAGAGAGAGAGAGAGAGAGAGAGAGAATGATGGAGACAGAGGTGGAGGGGCATGTTCATGGAAATCTGTAGCCCATTTCATGCAGAATATCCAGCTGAGGTCTAAGAGATGCTATACCAGAGATAAGCTGACCCATAATATCTTCAAACAAAGTTCCCGCAGCACAGAATATGTGCAATTAGTAAATGGCGATTTTGGACAACTGCATTTGAGTATATTTTATTTTACAACCACAACAAAGGAATGTGAAGAAAAAAAAACAAAAAAACAAAAACAACAACAAAAACAAAACAAAACAAAAAACCCAGAGAAACAGACAGTGGACCTGAGCATAATGTCACAGTGAGTATCTCCCTTTTCTATATTGTCTGTAAGTATGCTGCTACCATGTTCATATCAATATTAGAGTCCTTTAAAAAAAAGACGATGAATCATCAATTCACAAACATAACAGCTATGGCCATTAACCCCTTTGACTTGTTAAAGTCAAGTGAGGTGGAATATGTTTCCAAATGTGTCCAAGATATCTGTTCTCTGTTCACTTTTCCTTGGGTTATGGAACTATGACCATAAACACAAGCATTATTTCTTTTCTTTTTTTTAATTTATTTTTTATTTCTTTAAGTTACATCTCAATGACAATCCCCTCCCTACTCCTCCCTCCAGTCCGCCCTTCCCACCCTCTTCCCCCTCAACCCCCAATCTCTTCCCCCCTGTTTTTAAGTGTAAGGTATATCTTTCCCCCCAACAGCTCCCCCTTTCAGTCCAACAAATGGTTCTTTCTCTTATAACAATAGATACAATACAAAACAACAGAAATAAATAGGCCACAATTATGAGAGTTATATGGCTTAGCATACATTCCCAGTGTCCAGTCCATATGTATTTGGCACCTGACTTTAACATTCTACTCTCTAACCATCTCCATGAGTTTAAAGTTCTATAACTAACTCAGCTTTCATATAACTTGCAACACAAATTTTAAAAACATTTTCTTAGATACAGAACACCCTCTTGATTCCTAGACAACTCAATATTTAACTTATGAGACTCTAGCTATGTATTCTTCAACCACCTCAGAGACCTGAGAGGGATAAATATGTCTGATTATGTAGGAAGTGCAGGGCCTGCAGCTTCCAAAACTAAGAAGTGACATACCAGTGGCTGCCTGGACAGTTCCCATTTTCTCTCCATACATCACAGCATCAATCTTCAGCCGTTTCTCTGACAGACATTCAAAACACAAAATGTCTTTACATTACATCAATAAAAAAAAAACTGCAGAAAAGTATTTCCAATAATCAATCAACAAGTATTTATAGAACAACTAGAATGATCAGAGGAAATCATGACATTCTGAGGTATAAATGAAAAATTGGGAATTTTAGTATAAGAGGTAAGTTCTCCCTTAAATAAGGTAAGAAACAGTAAATTACAGGAAAAGCATACATGTTTTTTTTTTTCAGAAATATGGAGGATGATTTCCGTATGTAAGAGGGAAAAGTTATGAAAGTTCTCTTCAATGAAGAACAAAAATTAGAATACTTAGGGAAGAGGAAAAGTCTATGTAGAAGAAACATCATGTTAAAAGTTTAGAATTTGGCCGGGCGGTGGTGGCACACGCCTTTAATCCCAGCACTTGGGAGGCAGAGGCAGGCGGATCTTTGTGAGTTCGAGGCCAGCCTGGTCTACAAAGCGAGTCCAGGACAGCCAGAGATATTCAGAGAAACCCTGTCTCGAAAAAAAAAAAAAGTTTAAAAAGTTTAGAATTTGGAAATCAGTTTAAATCAAAAGTTCATGAAAGACAAAGAAGAAAATTTTGGAAAGGCATGTGAGTAGAATTCACATGAAAGCGGAAGATGAAACACGTGAGTAGAGGTCACGTGAGGCGGGAGATGAGATACCTGAGTAGAGGTTACAGGAAAAGGAGAGCTGAGACACCTGAGTTCATTTATCACCTTGGTATCTGATGATGTCAGGCTCAGAGACATTGTGAACTTTCAAGGAGGGCAGTGAGCTAGGTGGCTCCAACCATGAATAAATGAGAGCAGTAAGGTGAACAAACAAGGTAGCGGCCTCTAACGCAATCCACAGGAGAGATACAAGCAGGTCTAAGCCATGGATGGCCCTGTCATGCAGGAAATAAAATCTTCCATTTAGAAGATGTTGGTCTCTAGAAAGCAAAGACTATGCAACATTTCACTTAAAGATTTAGATCTTATTTTATCTATTCAAGTGTTTGGCCTGGATGTATGTCTGGCCTTTGCAAGCCTATGCATAACGTGTGCCTGAAGAGGCCAGATGAGGACATCACATCCATTGAAACTGGAGTTATAGACAAATGTGAGCTAACATACGGAGTCTATTGCAAAAGCAATCAGCCCAAAGTTTGTGAAACTTCACATTTCACCCCACATGTATTATCTAGTATAATTTCTTGTAATAACAAAATTACTAGCAAATGATTATTTTTAGTAAAAAAAAAAAAATCTTAACTTAAAAATATAGCATTTTTGCCAAGAGAATGGCTTACCACCTTTATTTATTTATTTATTTATTTATTTATTGCTATTTTTTGTTGTTTTTTTTTTAGAATTTTTTTATTTATTTATTTATATAGTGTTCTGTCTGCATGTATGCCTGCAGGCCAGAAGAGGGCACCAGATCCCATTATGGATGGTTGTGAGCCACCATGTGGTTGCTGGGAATTGAACTCAGGACCCGAAAAACCACTTGCTTCAACTGTAGACAGACTTCTGTCCAAAAAGGACAAAACTTGGAAGCAGGTAAGTCGACAGCCTAGCTCTGCCAAGACAGGGTAGGTAAGTCCTTCATAATTCCTGCTCTACAACCAATGTCTGTCAGAGAAATGGGGCCAAATGGCTGAAGATTGATGCTGTAATGTATGGAGAGAAAATGGGAACTGTCCAGGCAGCCACTGGTATGTCATTTTTTAGTTTTGGAAGCTGCAGGCCCTGCACTTCCTATATAATCAGATATATTTATCCCTCTCAGGTCTCTGAGGTGGTTGAAGAATAGATAGCTAGAGTCTCATAGTTAAATTTTGAGTTGTTTAGGAATCAAGAAGGTGATCTGGATCTAAGAAG
>CAJQZJ010033276.1:2858622-2882574 GCA_907164525.1 Lophiomys imhausi
GGTGTTCTGGATCTAAGAAGATATTTTTAAAATTATGAGGCAAGTTAGTATGAAAGCTGAGTTAGATATAGAACTTTAAACTCATGGAGATGGTTAGATAGTAGAATGTTAAAGTCAGGTGCCAAATACATATGGACTGGACATTGGTAATGTATGCTAAGCCATATAACTCTTATAATCGTGGCCTATTTATTTCTGTTGTTTTGTATTGTATTTATAGTTATAAGAAAAAGAACCATTATTTGGACTGAAAGGGAGAGCTGTTGGGGGGAAAAATAAATACCTTAAACTAAAAAAAAAAAAAAAGAAGGGAAGAGGATGGTGGGGCTGAGGGGGAGGAGGGTGGAAGGGTGGGACTGGAGGGGGGAGTAGGGAGGGGATTGTGATTGAGATGTAACTTGAAGAAATAAAAAATAAATTATTAAAAAAATATATATAGAATTTTTAAATTCTTTAATAGTAGGTGATGAAAATGTCACACTAGTATTGTTAAAAATTGGAAATAACATCAAGACTAAGTAATATAAAAAGTTTAGAATATACATTTATTTATTCATTTATTATTGTGTTAGGCATCAAACCCTGGCTTCAGGCATGAAAAGTAAAATGTTCTTTGAAGTTATTCTCCTCCCTGTAAGGAAAGTGACTTCCAAACACTAAGATAAAGCACTTCTTTCTTTCTCCTTCTTATAAAACTTAAATCAATCATGAAAGGTCTATCAACACTTGGGATATATAATACAGATCTAATTAAAAAGCCTAGAGGTGAAGGCTAAGCTTTAAGAATTTGTAATTGTTAGAAATCAATAAGAAATAAACTAAACTTGGTCTTGAAGATCTTTGAAAATTCATAAAACATTTCCAATTTATGTTTGTTTATTCCCAGTACTCAAAGAAAGAAAAAAACATGTTTTTTCTGCATAATTATGTTTCCCTATGAATAGTAACAAATCTGTACCTATCTTGTCTTATGAATTATTACAGAAACAAAGCAATAGTTTATAAACATGAAATAACAACAAATTGAAACTAGGACAAATGCACATGCCATAGTACTAAGAATGCACAGGGCAGAAGGATACCCCAGCATATATACAAAGAAGATACAGGGCCATATTTTGTAGCAATTTGATCAGAAAGTAAAGGAAAACAATCAACATATTGATGAATTTAATTATGATATAGAATTACCTTGTTTCCTTCTAATTCTATCAAAGCCGTCCTCACAATCAAAGTTCCAAGGACATACTTCACAGGCAAGCTGACAAACAAGAACAGCTGCATAGGTTTGACACCCCAGAAACTGGCAGTGTTTAGCACAAAGACAAACTGGGATCAAGATTTATAAAATAAAGACAACATTGATCTCCCTATTTCCAGAAAGATGTTTGGCCAAAGTCTGCGAACAAAGAAAAGAGACATCTCTTTCCAGAATAAAAGTGTTCATATCAGTACTCAAATAAAGCAAGCCCCTTTTGTGACTCTCATCTTATCTTTCCCAGATGTAACTTCACAAGCAGGAAGCGCCTTGCCTCATACTGGATATGCTGAGTGGGCCCTTCTGCTTGTAAGAAGGCCACCAACTGTACTGCGGAAGTGCTGCCACTAAGGAGGAAGAGAAGTGCCCTAAGTGTTCCTTCCCATATGGTAATAGCATCAGCATCACTTCACCAGCCAAACACCATTTGAAAAACAAACTCAAACACTGCTGAATACCCTCTCTTGTCTACAGAAAAGTATGCTGATTTGATCTCAATGGCTTAATCTTTTCAGTGTTTTAATCTTAAGGGTCTTTATTTGGCTCAGACTTTTCCACTAGGAAGGATATTTATAAATGCTGTATATATTCATTAAGCCACTTGTTGGTCTTGAAATTCACTAAGTCTATGTAAAAGTATTTCCGATTTCAAGATGCTAAAAGGTTATAAAATTGCCAATGCAAACTAAAACTGACAAAACCTTAATATTTTAAAAATAAAACAATAGGTCATATGCACATTTTAACTCCCCCCCAACTTTGAATATGTGCATCTGATTCTTTTCCAACTGGGTATCGAATAACGAACTATTCTCTACGTGCACAGAAAATGGATTGTAGTATTTATAAATTTCCCATACAGGATGTTGTCTTTGTTCACAACAATAAGTGTGGTGTCCTTAGAGAGACATAAATATCTTAGGTGACTTGTCAAGTAAGTTTTAAAAATATCTTGATTAAATAGTTTAGTTCTTTAATGCTACTGACTTATTTTTACATAATATATTTTGCCATATTTTGATACCATCAGAAACTATAAAAATCTAATATATTTAGTGAAGAAGAACATTGGGTGACATTTTTGCTTTTATAGAGAAGTGTTTCTGAAAACTATTGCAGTAAAATGTGTTAATTATTTGGTGAAATTGTGACTTTGTTAACAGAATTAGAAACTGCAGTGTTTTTATATAATGATGCTTTCCTTGTCGTCACCACACAAATATTTGTCAATAATGATTGTGTGGCATCCTTCAGTATTATACCAGGGAGTTTCCACACTTCAGTGTATGGAGTATCTTCACTAAGTTCCTGTGAACTACCATCTTTTCTTCCCTCACACTTCTGCACATAAGTGTAGGGTCCCTGATAGTTGTCTCTGGAGTAGTCTCTGAGCATGAATATCAAACATTATGGATAGGGAAACAACAGGATGTGGGTAAGTCAAGCCTTGTCACAAGAGGACTCTGAAGGAGGCTCATTATTTTCAGGCTAACATTCTGACATTCGAATCACCCAAAGTCCCATGTTTCTTCCTCCTTCAATCTGCTTTGACCTCAAGTTTTTCTACACTCTAACTTCTTTTCGTGCTTTGACCAAGGCAGGCTTCTTTCAGCTTCTCCAACAGCTGTAAGTATACAGTACACTGCCAATACCACCTTGCAGGTAAACTGTGTCCCGAGCTCTGCCACATCATAGCTGAGTGATGTTGACTCATTTATTTAAGATGTGAAAAATAATAGTAGCTACATCACTAGGATTCTATAATGATGAAGTGACTAAGACTAAGAAAAGATATCTGCACATAACACATACTAAGTGGTTTATGAGTTGTGCTTCACATCTACAAATATACATATTTGCATAATCCCTTCTGTAGGAAATGTCATTTTATTTCCTAGTTCTCAGCAAAAAATGTCTACTGCCTGGAGCAATGCACTCACCCAGACAGGCTATATCTCTCTAGTTACTTTATTGTTCTCCCTCACCATTTCATACTCATATTTCATTTTCAATTTTCCCTTTATTATTACAAAGCTAGCTCTATGCAGGCAGAAACTTTTACATTTTACAAAAATATAAAAGTGGCCCAAGCAAATAGCCTTCACATTCTCCTCGGCTTTAGTAAACATTGGACTGTAGTCTCTACCCTAATCCTCATCTCTCTTTCCTTAGAACATTGGCTTGAGACAATATGAGATATAGACTCTCTGTTGCTTTGAGATATAAATCCCTTCTCTTGGTCTCTTGCCAATGTCACATCCATGGCATTCTCGTTTTTTCTGGAACCTAGATGCTATCTGTTTGAAAGGTCCTTGCTGCTGTATGCTCACCTCTGAGGATGAGAGGTCTAATGTGATGAGTGACAATTAGCAAAGAAAGGTATAATAATCATATCAACAAACACTCTCTAGTATCCTTACACTAGCTCATCCTAAGGCATAAAAATTGCTTTATGATATATTTCAGTAGAAGTGTATTCAGTCTTCCTCAATTGTAGTAGTCTGTAATAAAGCCTTCCTTACCTTCTTAACTTATATGATAAATTTTTGTGACAAATTTCAGTAGATTAAACAATGATGAAGATAATTTTGACTGAGCTAACCACAAAATTCTACCAGTATACATTTGGATCAAACTAACTTGTCTATGTCTCAATAATCTCCTCTGCTTACATTGCTGCTCACTCCTTATCTTTCCAGTGTCCAGCTATATGTGGAGGAAATTTATCTAAGTTTCTCCCTATAACTGAGGTTTACATGGACTTGATGAGAGTAATTTCTTGCCTAACTTTCACAACCTTTACACTGGTTGGAATTCTTCCCATTTGTCACTTCTGAGTCTAGTGTCTACTTTGTGAAATTAATGGGTTGCATCAGATAGTTGCTTTTCAGTTCTGATATTTGGTGAGTCTGAAATGTTATTTGCTTTATCTTAATATTGCTCTTAAAGGTCATATGGAATTGGATATGAGCTTTCTCCCTAGAAAGTGCAGAGGCAACTTTCACAGAAGTTTTTGAAGTTTGAGAAGCATGGCTTATTTCTTTTATTTGTGTACCATCATCACGTCTGTACAGACACTGCATTTACCCAAAATCTACTTAAACTCCCGTGGGCTAAATGTGGCTCTGTATGACATGTGGTGAGAGCAATTTTAGATATCTGATGTAAAGATTAAATCAACAGGAAATTACGACATTGCTTTAAATTCCCGTAGTTATTTTTGTTTTTACTTTTGTTGCACTTTTTGAAAATCATCAGCCCTGTGAAATATCGCATGTTAAAGAACATTTGTACTAAGCAATTTTAAATTTATTGATCTACTGCCTTTGATACGTGGATCACTCTCCATTCATCCAATTCCTGTACTCACAATATCCACCAATCCTGAAGTAGTCAAGAGTCCACTTCCACTAGCTACATTTGTAATCATATGAATATGCAAAGAGTGACCCATAAAAATCAAAAGCAATTTAGGTTTGATTTAGAGACTGGTTTTCATTTAATCCAGTGTCTTATTTCTTTATTGCCATCTACAGATATTTCACTGTTTAGCATCCTTATAACTCTTGCTTTAAAAAAAAAAATGAGTGACTATGTGGTATTCCCCAAAATAGATATCCATTTAAATTTTATTAAGTATGAATTTAATTGAAAATCATAAGATGTTTCTTTGTTGTTTTGCAAAGACAGAAGAGTAGATTTAAACCAATGAAAGTCTCCAGTGTTTTACTGTGCTTGCTTTTGATATGTTTAATAGCAACTGTTTTCATGAAGCCACATACACAGAGCACATAGATATGCCAAACATTTATTTTCAGAAGTAAACATTATTCATCATTTTTCTGAAAACTAAGCTAATATAATAAAGTTAAACATATCAAAAGATTCGAAACACTATAAAATTTGGCATTGTATTATTATATCCAAAGAGTCAACCAATGATTGTTTATTCCTTTAACATCAATTATCTTAAGAAATTTGTTATAATCCAATTATTTTACAAGATAATATAATTATATTCTCTTGCAGTGACAGTTCCAAAATAAAAAAAAAAGAAGACGAACACTACAAAAGTACTGAGTATTGCCTTCTTTAATCCCATAACAGCTTTGCAAGGGAGAAATTGTTTCTATTTTGTAGTTAAAAAAAATAAGATTGGAGTATCTAAGAAACACTGATAAAAAAATTATGCAATAGAAATGATAGAACCACAATTAAAAACTGTTGTTGTTTAAAGTATGACCTAATGGTAAACTCTTACTACATTGCCATTAAGATAAGGTAGTGTCCAACAATGGTAAAATACAGAGAAGCTAACCCGATTGATACAGGTTCCCAGTCCTATCAGCCTCCACAAATGGGATGACTGAAGTGAAACAGGCTCTGTCTGGAGTTTTTCTTGACAATGGAGGTCTAAAATATATTACAATGGAACAGATCCCACCGAAATCAAGTATCACATGCAAAGACATGGGGGTGCATTTTCCTAGCCTAGATTTTTCTTTTGATTTTGACACAAATCAAAGCTACAGATAATTTTACAAGTACCAATGTCATTTAAGTTTTGTCCTGGACACCTTAATGCATTAGAGCATTGCTTTGACCAGATACTTAATAAACACACGTTGCCATTATACAATTATTCCTCTATATTACCCTACCTCAAAGAGGCTTAAGACAAAGCTTGTCCAGCCTTCAAGCCTCATGTTCTTATGGCCATGGATTATCTATCTCTAAATATTATTGCGGATATATCTATGCCTTGGCATGGTTCCAATAGGTCTGTAAAACAAAAAAAATTCAATGGAATTAGATAGGTTCCTTTAGGGCACCCTATTAAGGTATTAATGAAATACATATTGCTGTAGATATGAAGGCAATTTTTAGGTGTGATTGATATGTAAAGCAGTAGATATTGATTAAAATAGATTGATTCCTTACATTAGTTTGCCTTATCAAGTGTGTAGTCTGTCTCAGACTTTTATAAAATGATTTACTTCCTGAGGAACATTAAATTCAGATAGCATATTTTATTTGATCCTCAACCTATAATGACTCTTGTCTCAAAGCTGCAGATTTTGGACACATAAGAAAGCAGGAAATTTCACATAATGTATTCTAAGTGAGTAGCCAAACTTTAAAATCTGTTTGTCACTGAGAGAGAGAGGTACACAGATAGATGATAGATGATAGATAGATAGATAGATAGATAGATAGATAGATAGATAGATAGATAGATGATAGATAGATGGATAGATAATATAAATAATATAGAAATTGGAAGAGAGATAAAGGGAGACAGAGATCTTACTGAGTCTTTGTAATTGGAGGACCTCAATAGTTATAGTAGGCACTATATTGCAATACTACTCTGGAAAAGATCTAATATTTAATGATGGGATTAGCATCCCTTTTCTGATTTTAGAGCATTTTCAGCCATTAGCTTGTCATATGACTTAGGTGACAGAATTGTATTTCTAGTGCCCTCCATCTCACAAAGACTTCTAAAATAATTAGCCACTTGTCAATGCTTGTTTTCATTTGTTCAATGCCCACCCCTTGCTTTATTAACAGACACTTCTAATAGATTCTATTTCAAGAGGTATTAGAAGATATAACTATCACTTTTCTAAATGGCTATGACCTAACAGTTTATGAGGTAATGACTCTCTTTATCCACACTCTCCGTTTTCCAGAAAGCTTGCAACATGGGTTCTTAAAAACTTAAATAAGTTCACATATTTATTATTTAAATCTATAGGACCTGAGTCCATCTGGTTGCTGCTATCTCCTTCAGATCCACCTCAGGTCCTATCTCCAGACACATATCCACATAGAATCAAGAAAGCTGAGATTTACAAAGAAATAAGTTAAACATTTTATTATCACTACCAAGACCTTCATGCTCTTCCCCAAAAGCGTTCCTTTGAGGGCTCTTTTTCCCATGGGTGCACAGCAAGGTAAACAGACCCTCACAAGCAAACATGTCTTTCCTCCTCCCTGATATCTCATCCTATGTTATTAGAGTGATTGCTCTCAGACGTTTATGCTATGAAGGATTATCTTTTCTGTTTTTAATATGTAGCTTCTTATCTGCTAGAATTTACGCTATTCAAATATATGAAACTGAGCTGGTCATGGTGTCGCATACCTGTCTTCCCAGCACTAGAGTTAAGGCAGGAGAACTGCAAGTCTAGAGACAATCTAGCTTAGGTAACAAGACCTGTCTCAAAGGAAAAGCAGCTAAATATTAATTATTTTCATGTTTTATGACAAATAATTATCTATTTAAATATAATAAATATTTGTTGTTCAATCTAGAACAAGTCATTTTCTATTTTTTAAAATAAACATAAAACACTGGCAGACTCTCATCATTCATCTGTTGAAAAAAAGATGTATGCTAATGGCTTGTTCTTAGGAATATAGCAAGAGAAAAACTTGTGGCTGTGTACGAGATCTAGAATAGATCAGAAAGACAGATGGCAGCAGAGCACTGACCAGGAGATCATAGCACCATCCAGATATGGTCAAGAAAATCTAACCGGTGCTGTTTGGGAGTCTTTGGGATTGCACTGGCCATTGACTCTTAGTTAACTTCTAGAACTTGATGATGGCCCATTAAAGATTATTCCATATACTTGAGATATAGAATATGAAGCAATAAAACTGGTACTAGCCTAGGGGTTTCATCCCTGCTGGCTAGCTTTAATTATCCTGGAAGATCATGTACATGGTTTGGAAGAGAAGAGTAATCACCATTCATAACCAGCTGTGAACTCTTACAGCTACAATAATAACTGTCCATGCCCACTGGTGGAATAATGTCCTGAACATCAGGGGAGAAAACAAATACCTAATGACTGGAATAAAATTTTGTTCTATAAGATGAGACCCTAGCCTGAAACCATTATCAAGCCAGGAACCTATGGATAGAAAGGGTATAGGCCCTATGTGATTACCTACTATGATTGTTTTCACAAAGAGAAATTATATTAAACTGGCTTAAAATTATAATATTATAACAATAAATCAATTGGTCTTTCACATCTCCTCTGAGAAGGTTCTGTTTTTACTAGATAGTGACCAACACTAAAACCAATGACTGGTCAAAGTGTCAAGAAGTAGAGACAGAAGAATATTCAGCTATAAAAAGAAAATATGTGCCACACCCCATCTTTCCAAGGTACAGGGTTGCGTAAGAAGAGGTGGAAAGAGTACAAGAGCCACAGGAGGTGAGTATTTATAAGAAAATAGTGTCTTATAGACACAGTAGAACACCTCAATATATGAGCTCACATTAGTTGCAATAGCACATAACCTGTGCAGGCTCGAGCTACATCATATCCCAGCACGTAATGTGTTAACCACAAAATCTCATACCTAGCCATGGAAATATTGGAAAATTTTTTGGTGCTGGAAGAAGACAGTATTTTCTAAGAGTGTATCTTCAGGTAAGTTGACAATGCTCCTTGGAAGTTCAAACATTTAACAATACACATATATATTCTGGCATAAATTGTTCTTGGTGGGTTTAAAAATGGACACACAGTTGGATTTGCAAAAAATAAAAATGGTAAGAGTTTCAGCTATATTTACCTTCCCTAACATACATACCATATCCTTAGCTGAAGGACTAGTGACAGTTTAAAGCTCTTGGAAGACTAAGTATAGGTACTTTTGTTTGTGTGAGGAGGGGTTGGGTAGGCGGGAGTGTGTATGCATATATTTTTGTTTAAAGATATGGATCCCAGTAGGTAGATCACAATCTAGTACAAGGTCCCATACTCATACCTAGGTGCTTATGTACAGCACAAACTGAACTCAGTAGATTAATAAAATTTGATTGTTTGATTAATAAAAATTAAAAATATAGAAAGAGGGAAGGAAGGAAAAGAAGATGTGAAGCTGGGTAGGGTTTGGGAGGATGGTAGTATATGAGAAGAGTTAGGGGCAAATTCTGGAAGGTGAAGATGCTCAAAATACATTGTACATATTTTCTTCATTTGATTGCTTTGGCTATGTGGTCAGATAATAAAAGTAGATCATGTTCTGGCTCAACCATAATGGTTAAGCAAATGTTATTCTTGACAATGTGGTAGAAATACATTTACTCACACTCTCAAAGGCATTTATTATGTTTTTTTATAGTAAGCTGTTCTGACTGAGGTGAGACAGAATCATGAGCCAGTTTTGATTTTGGCTTGATTTATGTTCTCTGATGGTTAACAATATCAATGTCATAGCAACTCCTAAAGCCTTCAGTTGCTTTCTTTAGTATAATTTTCATCATAGAGCTCTTTCATCACTACTTGCACTCTTAGCTGCTGTTTTGGGATGGCTGGAGGTAGTCGTTCTGCTTTATTTTGTTGTTAGTCTACTTTTTGGGTTTTTTTTCCATCAATGGTGGTGTTTGTTTGTTTCTTGAGTCAAAGTCTCCCTACATAGCCCTAGCCACCCTGGAACTCTTTTATGTAGACCATGTTAGCCTCTAACTCACAGAGATTAGTCTGCCTTTCCCTACTGACAGTTGGGATGAAAGATCTGTTCAAAAACTCCTGATTCTAGGATTTTTTTTTTTTAAGGAATTGCTTTCCTTGCTTTCTTCTGAAAGAATTCACTATTAATGTATAACAAAGTTCCTCATTGTTGTTCATTGATCAAAATTTTATGTGTTTGAGTGTCATGCCTGCATGTATGTACCACTTGTATCCCTCCTGCCCACATAGGCCAGAAGTAAATATTAGGTGCCATGAGACTAGAGTTAAATGGTTGTGAACCAGCATGCCAGTAAGGGAAAATTGAACTCAGGTTCTCTAGAAGAGCAACCAGTGTTCTTAAGTGTTGAGACATTGCTCCAGCTCCTTATACATAGCTTTAAAAACGTGATAATGTTGAATTTTATCAAGGCCCTTTCTGGGATGATCTCTTATGACTCCTTTCTTCTTTATTTTGTGCTATACATACATACATATATATATATATATATATTTGCATATGTTGTTTAAGCATCCTAGTGCCCCTTGAGTGAGACAAGTTACTCACTGTGTATAATCATTTTTAATGGCCTGTTTTAAAACAAAGTCCTCTAGACAAGCATAATGGTACTTTCCTATCAGTTAATTTGATGCTAATGTCAAAAGATAACAATTTTGAGTTACCCTGACAGCACAGGTTAACTCAACCTGCCAACCATCTGCATCTGTCTCACAAAAAGACAGTTTTTCATCACAGACTGTGATGTATCTTTTTATTGTTTTCATAGAATTTTCTGCAAAGCTTTATTTCCAATTTTGAAGAAATACAAATGCATTTGTTTTAATGCATTGTGACTTTTCCTGTCACATCTAAGGATTATTGGCTTAGCTCTATATCTAAAATATTTTATGATTTTATAAAATATAGCTTATATTGGGTATGTACTTTGGTGATTGAACAAGTGCCTTTTTATAAAATCCCTGGAATTCCCCAGTACCTTAAAAATAAATAATAGCAACACATATATTAATATTTACTGTTTCATATATTTAATTTTTTAATGTTTATTTATTACTTCAAGTTACATCTCCGTCACAGTGCCCTCTTTCCACCCCTCCCAGTCCCACCTTCCCAACCTCTATCCCCTCTCCCTTCTATCCTACTCCTCCAGAGTTTAGTGTCTCCACATATCAGTACCCGCCCCAGTTCAGCAGTCATATGAGGGCTAAGAGCCTCCTCATATACTGGGGACCTACATGGCAGCATCACTAGGGCAAAGTGTCTCATTAACAGGTAGCCAAGTTTATTTTCCTCTTCCTTATAGTGCATTAGTTGTAGTATAGTTATCCTGTACTATATGGCGAAAATATGATTATAAGTGAATAGATGCCATGTGCATCTTTCTGACTGTGGGCTAGCTCATTCAAGATGAGCTTTTCTAGTTCCATCCACTGCCTGGAAATTGCATGATTTCATTGTTTCTTATTTTTTCTTTATTTTTTATTTCTTCAAGTTACATCTCAATCGCAGTACCCTCCCTATTCCCCTCTCAAGTCCCACCCTCCCACCCTCAACACCCCATCCTCTTCCCTTTTTTTTTAAGTTTAAGGTATATCTTATTTCCCCCTACAGTTTCCCCTTTCAGTCCAACAAATGGCTCTTTCTCTTATAATAATAAATACAATACAAAACAACAGGGGTAATTAGGCCACAGTTATGAGGGTTATATGGCTTAACGTACATTCCCAATGTCCAGTCCATATGTATTTGGCACCTGACTTTAACATTCTACTATCTAAACATCTCCATGAGTTTAAAGTTCTATATCTAACTCAACATTCATACTAACTTGCAACACAATTTTAAAAGTATATTCTTAGATCTATAACACTCTCTTGACTCCTAAACAACTCAAAATTTAATTATGAGACTCTAGCTATCTGTTCTTCAACCACCTCAGAGACCTGAGAGGGATAAATATATCTGATTTTATAGGAAATACAGGGCCTGCAGCTTCCAAAACTAAGAAATGACATACCAGTGGCTGCCTGGACAGTTCCCATTTTCTCTCCATACATTACAGCATCGATCTTCAGTTGTTTGGCCCCGTTTCTCTGAAAGACATTGATTGTAGAGCAGGGGTTATGAAGGACTTGCCTACCCTGTCTTGGCAGAGCTAGGCTGTCGACTTACCTGCTTCCAAGCTTTGTACTTTTTGGAGAGCATTCTGTCTACAGTTGGAGCAAGGAGCTTTTCCTACCAAGAGATAGGCTTGCGACTAATTCAATCATCTCCCACTGCAGATTTTTCGATGCTCACCTTCTACTTGGGGTAGAATAGGGGGTGCTGTCAGGAGTTGATATGTCTTGATATAAAAACATCTAAAGTTATGAAAACATCTTGGAATGCCATATTCTGCAGATCTCTTGAGGTTTTTGAAGAGGCCCTATCTATCTCTTAGGATAAGCAGATGTTGCTTGTCTCTTAGCAGCTTTATTTCTGATTAGCTTAGAAAATAGCTATAATAAGCTGTCATAGTACCTAACAAAATGACCGGCTTACATAACTATTAGTTTGCATTTCTTAATTATCCTAAACAGTTTATGACAATTAGTAGTAAAAGGCCGAAACATCACATTTCATTTTTTTTCCTTACCTCCTAACCCTTCCATCCCATTTCTCTGGGGTGGGGTGTCCTTATATAACAGAACCATCATCTCAGTTGAGAGGTAGTATGAGGGCCAAGAGCCTCCTCATTCATTGGAGGTCTACGCGGCAGTACCACCAGTGAAAAGTGTCTCATTGCCCAGGAGAAAGAACTAAAAAACAAATAAATGAATGAACAGGCACACAAATAAAAAAGAATAAAAAACAGAAAAAATATTTAAAAATTATATAAAAAATAAATAAAAAGTCTATGTCCAAGTTCCTTTTGGTGTGTTGGTTGTAGTATCGATACCTTCTACTATTTAGCTAAAATCCTACTATAAGTGAATAGATGCCATATGCATCCTTCTGAGTCTGGATTAGCTCACTCAGGATGAGCTTTTCTAGTTCCATCCATTTGGCTGCAAACTGCATTATTTCATTGTTCCTGGTAGCTGAATAATATTCCATTGTGTAGATGTACCACAGTTTTTTAGCCCATTCCTCGGTTGAGGGACATCTGGGTTGTTTCCGGTTTCTAGCTATTACAAATAAGGCTGCTATAAACATACATGAGGAAACTTCCTTATGATTCCGTGAAGAGGCATTTGGGTGTATACCCAGAAGTGGTATGGCTGGGTCCTGAGGCAGAGCTATTCCAAGTTTCTAAGATATCACCAGAGTGACCTCCATAGTGGTTGCACAAGCCTGCATTCCCACCAGTAATGGAGTAGGGTACCCCTTTCTCCACACCCTCGCCAGCATGTGCTGTCATTTGAGCTTTTGATCTTAGCCATTCTGACAACTGTGAGATGGAATCTCAGAGTAGTCTTGAGTTACATTTCTCTGATGATTAAGGATGTTGAGCATTTCTTCAAGTGTCTCTCAGCCATTAGGGATTCCTCCTTTGTGAATTCTCTATTTAGCTCTGTTCCCCATTTTTTGATTGGATTATTTGGTTTCTTGGCATTTAATTTCTTGAGTTCTTTGTAGATTTTGGATATTAGCACTCTGTCAGATGAGGGGTTGATGAAGATTTTCTCCCAGTCTGTAGGCTGCCGTTTTGTTCGAATAACAGTGTCTTTTGCCTTACAGAAGCTTTTCAGTTTCATGAGGTCCCATTTATTGATTGTTGATCTCATGTCCTGAGCTGTTTGTGTTCAGTTCAGGAAGTTGTCGCCTGTGCCAATGAGTTCGAGGGTTTCTCCCACTTTTTCTTCTAGTAGATTTAGTGTGACCGGCCTTATGTTTAGGTCTTTGATCCACTTGGACTTAAGTTGTGTACAAGGTGATAAGTATGGGTCTAATTTCATTCTTTTACAAGTGGACATCCAGTTGGACCAGCACCATTTGTTGAAGATGCTGTCCTTCTTCCATTGTGCCATTTTGGCTTATCAAAAATTAGGTGGCCATAAGTGTGTGGGTCTATTTCTGGATCTTCAATTCGATTCCATTGATCTGCTGGTCTGTTTCTATACCAAAACCATGCTGTTTTTACAACTATTGCTCTGTAGTACAGCTTGAAATCTGGGATGGTGATACCTCCAGATGTTTTGTGGTTTTTTTTTGTTTTGTTTTGTTTTGTTTTTGTACAGCATTGATTTAGCTATTCTGGGCTTTTTGTTGTTCCCTATGAAATCAAGAATAGCTCTTTTAAGTCTATAAAAAATTGTATTGGTATTTTGATAGGAATTGCATTGAATCTATATATTGCTTTTGGTAGGATGGCCATTTTTATTATGGTGATTCTACCTATCCATGAGCATGGAAGATCTTTCCACCTTCTAAAGGCTTCTTCCATTTCTTTCTTCAAGGGCTTGAAATTCTTGTTGTACAGGGCCTTTACTTGCTTGGTTAGAGTTACCCCCAGGTATTTTATGTTGTTTGTGGCTATTGTGAAGGGAGTTGTTTCCCTTATTTCTTTCGCAGCCCATTTGTTTGCTGTATAAAGAAGGTCTTCTGATTTTTTTGAATTAATTTTGTATCCAGCCACTTTGCTGAAGGTGTTTATCAGCTGTAAGAGTTCTCTGGTGGAATTTTTGGGGTCGCTTATGTATACTATCATATCATCTGCAAATAGGAATAATTTGACTTCTTCGTTTCCAATGTTTATCCCCTTGATCTCCTTTAGTTGTCTTATTGCTCTAGAAAGAACTTCAAGTACTATATTGAAGAGATATGGTGAAAGTGAACATCCTTGTCTTGTCCCTGACTTTAGAGGAAATGCTTCAAGTTTCTCTCCATGTAATTTGATGTTGGCAACTGGCCTGCTGTATATTACTTTTATTATTTCTAGGCACGGTCCTTGTATGCCCGTTCTCTCCAGAACTTTTAGCATGAAGGGATGTTGGATTTTGTCAAATGCTTTTTCTGCATCTAGCAAGATTATCATGTGTTTTTTTTTTCTTTCAACTTGTTTATATGGTGAATGACATTGATAGACTTTCACATGTTGAACCATCCCTGCATTCCTGGGATGAAGCCTACCTAATCATGATGTATGGTACTTTTGATGTGTTCTTGAATTCGGTTTGCTAGTATTTTATTAAGTATTTTTGCATCTATGTTCATGAGGGAGATTGGTCTGAAGTTCTCTTTATTTGATGGGTCTTTGTGTGGTTTAGGAATCATGGTGATTGTGGCCTCGTAGAATGAGTTTGGCAATGTTCTTTCAGATTCTATTTTGTGAAAGAGTTTGAAAAGTATTGGTGTAGCTCCTCTTTGAAGGTCCAGTAGAATTCCATGCTAACGCCATCTGGCCCTGGCCTTTTTTTGGTTGGGAGATTTTTAATGACTCTTTCTATTTCCTTAGGGGTTATAGGGCTGTTTAATCTGTTTATCTGATCTTGATTTAGCTTTGGTAGGTGGAACCTATCAAGAAAATCGTCCATTTCACTTAAGTTTTCAAATTTGGTGGAGTATAGATTTTTAAAGTAGGATTCAAATATTCTCTGGATTTCCTCAATGTCTGTTGTTATTTCTCCCTTTTCATTTCTGATTTTGTTGATTTGGGTTTTCTCCCTCTGTCTTTTAGTTAATTTGGCTAGGGGTCTGTCTATTTTGTTGATTTTCTCAAAGAACCAACTCTTGGTTTCATTGATTGTTTGTGTAGTTCTTTTTGTTTCTCAGTTGTTGATTTCAGCCCTAAGTTTGATGATCTCCTGCCTTCTGATCCTCTTGGCATTGTTTGCTTCTTTTTTGTCCCAATTCACCCAGTTTAGCTGTTAATTCACTAATATGAGCTGTCACAATTTTCTTTTTGGAGGCACTTAGTGCTATGAACTTTCCTCATAGCACAGCTTTCATTGTGTCCCATAGCTTTGGGTATGTTGTGTCTTCATTTTCATTGGATTTTAAGAAGTCTTTGATTTCCTTCTTTATTTCTTCCCTGACCCAGTGGTCCTCTAGTAAAGAGTTGTTCAATTTCCGTGTGTGTAGACTTTCTGGTGATTCTTTTGCTATTGAAGTCCAGCTTTATTCCATGGTGGTCTGATAATATACAAGGGGTTATTTCAATTTTCTTGTATCTGTTGAGGCTATCTTTATGTCCAACTATATGTTCGATTTTGGAGAAGGTTCCATGAGGTGCTGAGAAGACGGTGTATTCTTTCGTGTTTGGGTGAAACATTCTGTAGCTTTCTGTTAGGTCCATTTGGTTCATGATCTCTGTTAGACTCATTATTTTTCTGGTTGGCTTCTATCTTGAAGATCTGTCCATCGTTGTGAGTGGGGATGTTGAAGTCTCCCACTATTAAAGTGTTTGGATCGACGTGCGTTTTAAGTTTTAGAAGCGTTTCTTTTATAAATGTAGGTGCCTTTGTAATTTGTGCATAGATGTTCAATATTGAGACGTCCTCTTGGTGGATATTTCCTTTAACGTGTATGTAATGCCCTTCTCAGTCGTTTTTTATTAACTTCAATTGGAAGTCTATTTTGTTTGATATTAGGATGGCTACTCCAGCTTGTTTCCTGGATCCATTTGCTTGGAAAACCTTTTCCCAGCCCTTTACACTGAGATAGTGTTTATCTTCAATAGTGAGATGTGTTTCTTGTATACAGCAAAAAGATGGGTCTTGTTTATGGATCCAGTCTGTAAGTCTGTGTCTTTTTATTGGCGAGTTGAGTCCATTGATGTTGATGGATATTTGTCACCAGGGGTTGTTATTTCCCATTATTTTGGTATAGCTAGTCGTCTTGTGTTTCTTTTTGTTTAGTTGCTGTGGAGGTTTCTATTTCCTCTGTTTTCTTGAGTGTAGTTACCTTCTCTGTGTTGGAATTTTCCTTCTAGGATCTTTTGTAGGACTGGGTTTGTGGGGAGATATTGTTTGAATTTGATTTTGTCATGGGATATCTTGTTTTCTCCATCTATGTTGATAGAGAGTTTTGCTGGGTGTAGTAGTCTGGCTGGGTACCTATGTTCTCTCAGAGCTTGTAGGACATCTGTCCAGGCCCTTCTAGCTTTTAAAGTTTCTGAGGAGAAGTCAGGTGTGATTCTGATGGGTCTGCCATTGTATGTGACTTGGTCTTTTTCTCTTACAGCTTTTAATATCCTTTCTTTGTTCTCTACATTTGGAGTTTCTATTATTATGTGGCGAGAGGAGTTTCTTTCCAGATCTAATCTGTTTGATGTTCTGTAAGCCTCTTGGATTTTTACTGGCATCTCTTTCTTTAGGTTTGGGAAGTGTTCTTCTATGATTTTGTTGAAGATATTTCCTGGACCATGGAGTTGGGAGTCTTCTCTTTCCTCTATGCCTATAATTCTTAGGTTCCGTCTTTTCACTGAGTCCTTGATTTCTTGGATATGGTGGGTGAGATTTTTTAGCTTTCTCATTTTCTTTGGATGTTGTACTGATTTCTTCCATCGAATCTTCCATTCTTGAAATCCTGTCTTCCATCTCTTGAATCCTATTTTTGGTACTCAAATCCATAGTTCCTGTTCTCTTCCCTTGCTTCTTCATTTCTATTTTTAACTCTGACTGTGTTTTCTTTATTGTTTCCATTTCCATTTTCATTTCTTGAGTGATGTTATTTGTTTTGTACATTTCCTGCTCCAGTTTGCTTGTCTTTGCCTGGAAGTCTTCCATTGCCCTCTCTTTTTCTTGTTCAAGTTGACTCACCTTGTTCTTAAGTTTGCTAATGGTGTTTTCCATCGCTTTTGTATGTGCAATTGTGGCGTCTTTGAAATCCTTCCTAGATTTAAGTTCTTTTTGAAGGGACTCTATCACTTTCCATAATGTAGAATTGTCATCGTTTTCATGTGTTTCAGCTGTGGTAAGGTGTTTCGGGCTGGATGGAATAGCGTTGCTTTCTTTTTTTGGAGTCATTTCTCTCTGTTTTTTTTTTTTTTGGGGGGGGGTCTGGGGCCTCTGGCCACGTGGAATTTTTCAGCTGTCTTCTGGATTTGGGTCCAAAGGGGGCGCTTTGGTGTAGGATTTGAGTTGCCTTACTCCACCCCTATAAATTGAGTCATTCAGCCCCACCTCCTAGGTGGAGACCTAACTAATCCAAGCCGAGCTTGATTTCATTGCTTCTGATGACTGAGTAATATTCCATTGTGTAGATGTACCACAATTTTTTTATCCATTCCTCAGTTGAGCGGCATCTGGATTGTTTCCAGTTTCTAGCTATTACAAATAAAGCTGCTATGAACATAGATGAGGAAATGTCCTTGTGGTTTGGTGAGGAATCATTTGGATGTATACCCAGAAGTGGTATGGCTGGGACTTGAGAAAGCTAGTCCAAGTTTTCTAAGATATCACCAGACTGATTTTCATAGTGGTTGTACAAGTTAGCACTCCCATCAGCAATGGAGGAGTGTTCCCCTTTCTCCACAACCTCACCAGCATGTGCTGTCATGAACCCATATACCTATGATCCCTTAATTTTTGACAAAGAAGCCAAAACCATACAATGGAAAAATGATAGCATCTTTAACAAATGGTGCTGGTCTAACTAGATGTCAACATGTAAAGGAATGCAAATAGACCCATACTTATCACCCTGCACAAAACTGTAGTCCAAGTGGATCCAAGACCTTAACATAAAATCCAACACACTAAATCTAAAAGAAGAGAAAGTGGGGAAAAGTCTCAAACTCATCAGCACAGGTGACAACTTCCTGAACAGAACACCAACAGTTCAGGCTCTTAGACCAATAATCAATAAATGGGACCTCATGAAACTGAAAAGCTTCTGTAAGGCAAAAGACACTGTCATTCAAACAAAAGGGCAACATACAGGTTGGGAAAGGATCTTTACCAACCCCACATCTAACATAGGGCTAATATCCATCATGTACAAAGAACTCATGTAATTAAATGACAAGAAACCAAATAATCCATTCAAAAAATTGGGAACAGAGCTAAACAGAGAATTCACAAAGGAGGAATCCCTAATGGCTGAGAGACCCTTGAAGACATGCTCAGCATCCTTAATCATCAGAGAACTGCAACTCAAGAGGACTCTGAGATTCCATCTTACACCTGTAAGAATGACTAAGATCAAAAACTCATATATTTAATTTTAAATTTTACTCTACAGTTTATTTTAGATTAATTTTTACATTAGGTAGAAATTATAAGTTGAGATTCAATTTGTGGGTCTGTAAATGTCCAATTAAACCAGAAGACTTGTTCAGAAGGCTACATTCTTACATTCAATAGTCAAAAGTCAGTTTTATTGCTTAACTGATTTTATTTTACTGAATCTATTGTTTTTTCAATATATCTGATCTTAATTAGGAGGTAGCTATATAAAAATTCTTAAACTCTAATAGGCCAAATATTATCTTCTTTATCCTTATCTTGAGCCTCTCCTCTTTCTCCTCCTCCTCCTTTATTTTCTTCTTCTTGTTTTTTTCTTCTAATTTAACTATTCAGGTCTAGACAGATGACTCAGGACTTGAGAGGACAAACTTCTCTTGTAGAAGACCCAAGTTAGAACAAACCACCCATTTACACTTTCATCATCATCTATAACTGTACCTCCAAGAGAATCTGACTCACCTAACTTCCATAAGTGTCCAGACTCATTACGTTCATAAATCCACACAGAGACACACATTAAATAAATAAAAATCTTTGAAACCTAGCTTTTCATTAACTTTGTTTTTCATATACATTTAAACACAATTTTGCTTATATCTCTAAAAGTAATGAGATAGTAGACACTGTATTAAACCTTTATGGAAATTTCGGGAGACTTGATTATTCTACTATGTCCAATATTTTCACCCATGAACCTGATATATCTTTGTATTTATTTAGATATTTACAATCTCTTTTATCAGTGTTTTGTATAGGTCCCTACTATTTCTATGTGTTGTTACTAAGTAAAATTTTACCACTGTGTTTTTATGAATTGTAGATGGTACTATATATAGAAGTTGTTTGTTTGTTTTGTTGTTCACCTATTTATTGTTAGAACATAAAAATAGAATTAATGTTGGATTTTGTTACACACTGAGTTTTTGTGAAGTTATTATTAGTTTTCAGAGGTCTTTTAAATTTCTTCTTACTTCTGCATAGACTGCTGTGTTACATAACAATAGGACAGTTGGGTATCTTTATTTCTGTCCTGTATGCCTTTTGTTTATTTTACTTACTACATTGTATTGATTAGACTCCAATGCATGTTAAAAAAAAAAGGGACAGACCTCAATATTCTATTCTTGTTTGTGGTCTAATAAGTATGGTATCAGGCTTGTTCTGTGAACAAGATTTTAGACCTAAGAATTCATGTGGTTTATATTTGTCTGGATTGCTTGAGATCTTTTATAAGAATGAAATTTTGTCAAGTTTTCTTTCTATTAAGATCATGTGACTTATGTTTTCACTGAATATACAATGAGTTATATTAATTGATTTTTTCAGACATTGAGTCAAGCTTTATCTTTGTAATAAATCTCTATTAATTGTGCTCCTTTTATGGGTTTCTGAATTTTGTATCCTAATATTTTGTCTCTATTCACAAAGGGATTCTTGCTTTGTATTTAATTTAGTCTTTGTACACCAGATTCCTGATACTAGACTTTAGATTATCAGCTTGAGACTTAGTATTTCTTAGTCAACATATGCATCTAATGTTACAAACTTTACATTTGAAAGTGCTTCAGGCATCACATGCAAATTTGGTTTGCTTTATTTTAATTTTCTCAATGTTACTTTTAAATTTTCTTTTGAGATCAACATTTACAGTCATAAATTATTTAGAAATTCATTTTTCAGTGTACCAGTGTTTGAAAGGATGCAGTGTGAGAAACTGCAGCTGAAGTTATTCTTTGTACTACTGTATGAAATCATTCCTGTGGAACTCAGGATGGTGGATATTATGTTGATATTGACACATATCAGTGTGGTCCTAACACTAAAGAGCTTCATAAGATAAAATGCTGCTGATATTCATTTCATTTCATAATTTAACTTAATTAGTTATAGATGGTTTTAAGACTTTTAAATTTCATGATATTTGTTTTCAGCTCAGAAAGATTGTCTTCATACATGTCCTAGGAATGTTTGAAAACAATGTGTATTCTGTTATTAAATGTGATGATTAACAAGTGTTGACTAGATTTTGTTGATTGATGGCAATGCTCACTTTATCTACATTCTTTAAATCTTTTCGTTTTGTTGTTTATACAAGAGTTTGAATAAATAAAAATTTCCTTAGAGCTCCAAAGGTGAGCTTATTTTATATGTTTTTCAACAAAATCTTTTACTAATTATTTGGACATTTTACACAATGCAACTGAATCACACTGACTTCCCATTCATCCCAGATCCACTCTCTCAACCTAGTGGCCCCACATCCCCACAAAAAAACAAACCATATTAAGTCCAATATTTATTGCCCATATACTCATTGGAGTATGGTTAAACTTCCAATGGCCAGCCCCTTTAAGAAAACTGAGTCCATCTCGACACCCCTCCCAAGACCTCACAACCCTGATTGTCACCAGAAGCCATCAACTGAGCAGAGCCACACTTTAGCATCTTTATCATAGTTTTTTAAGACTTCATTCAATAGCCTGTCTGGATGGTTTGTTTGTTTTTTGGTGATGGTTGTTTGGTTTTGTTTGGTTTGGCTTTGTATTGAGTGAAGAGAAGTTGTCACAGAACATTTCAATGTGTCTCATTCTCAGTTATGTGTCTACAGTCCTACATTCAACTACAAAAGAAACTTCTCAGCTCATAGCAGCAAACAGCAGCATGTACCATGAACTTCCACATAAGTTTTGGTGGCAGCTCAAATCACAAACTTCAACAAGGTTTCCAGCTTATTTTTTAAGGCAAAGCTAAGTATATCCATATAGTGTTATCTTGAATTTAAGGAAACCTCTAAATTCAAAATCTCTCTGTGCTTTTCATGTATAAAGGCATTTGTCATTGCATAATCTAAGGAGCTAGAGAACATCTATTAAGTAGCACAAAAAGAGGGTGAGAAGAAGAAAGAAAGAGAAAAAATAAGATAATGCAAAATTGACTTCAAAGAGGACATTTAGTTCTTGCAGTAGAAAACCTACACAGCTGCAGTACACTCCCAGTGGGACCTAACAGGGGAGGGTTATGGGAAGATAATGCTGAACTCATTTGGCAAGTGAATGCACTACCACAACTCTACTGTTCAGCTGAGCCAGACTGGAAATTCATGCAAAGCACAGGGTGAGTATTCATAATTTTATTCTAAAGCTTTCTTTATTGCATTGTTATTAAATTTTAAATAAACTGAAACATGAGCATTTTTAAAGTCACCATGGACCCACTCCCTTCAGAGTGCAGATCTCTATCCCTCATGCCAAACACTTTCACTCTGAATTCTGATCAAAGTCTCTTTCATGGCTTTATCTTTAGTTTGCATATCTTCTATAAGAGATGCTCATCGTCGCCTAAAAGGATACTTAACTGTTCCTGAGCATCCTATTAGAGCTATGAGATTTGTGATTTCTAGTCAAGTAAAGTTGACAAGACAAAGGCATGTATCATGGAAGGGAAGATGTCATGTATCATGGAAGGGAAGATGTCATTTAACATGGAAGGGAAGATGTCATTACAGAGAGGTGAGACATTTGTACCAGTATTTATTGTGAGATCAGGCCACAATGCATGGTGACTGCTCCTTCACACAGTCAATACCTAGCCTTGGAAACAGCAAAAACAAAATCTTGACGGATCCAGATTCATAGCAACTACAATTAGCTATATAACTGAAAAGAAAAGTAGAGTGTGGTGGCACATGCCCGTGATAGCAGTATTTGCTAAAGAAGGATTAGAAATTCAAAGTCATCTCAGCAATATGATAAGTTCCAGATAATAATTAGTACTACTACTACAAATAAATAAATAATAAAAAATTGATTTTCTTTTAAATGAGTAAATTAGCTATTTTTTTATTTTACTTTTTAAAATATAATTGAGCAAATGTAATACATCCTACTGTCTACAGAAGAAAAAGGTAAGGCGGTTTCATTTGTCTGACTTGTTGGTTGGTTAGTTTTTTGTTGCTGATGAGACAGATTGTCTCTCTGTAACTTTCCCATACTCTCTATACAGCAGTCTGACTGCAAACTTAGGGCAACCCTCTTGCTCCTTTTAGTCATGTTCCATGACAACTGGGTTCAGAACATCATTTTAATTAAGAATGCATGTAACTTTGACCTAGCAGAAGAACTGCATTATTCTAAATTACAAGTCAACAAATACCTACACCACAATGAATACTCTGCATTTGGCAGTCATTGACTTCAACTCTGATAGACAGAAATAATATATGCTCAGGAATCAGCAAACATGTCCATCAACAGATATGGATAAAAATCTCAAAGTACTCCCACCAGCAATGGGGGAGTATTCCCCTTTCTCCACAACCTCACCAGCATGTTCTGTCTCTTGAGTTTTTCATCTTAGCCATTCTGACAGGTGTGAGATGGAATCTCAGAATCATCTTGAGTTGCATTTCTCTGATGATTAAGGATGTTGACCATTTCTTCAAGTGTCTCTCAGCCATTAGAGATTCCTCCTTTGTGAATTCTCAGGTTAGCTCTGTACTCCATTTTTTGATTGGGCTATTTGGTATCTTGGTGTTTAATTTCTTTAGTTCTTTATATATTTTCATATTATCCCTCTGTTGGATGTTGAGTGGGTAAAGATCTTTTCCCAATCTGTAGGTTGCTATTTTGTTCTAATGACATTGTCCTTTGCCTTATAAAATCTTTTCAATTTCATAAGGTCCCATTTATTGATTGTTTTTCTTAGGGCCTGGGCTATTGGTGTTCTGTTCAGGAAGTTGTCAACTGTGCCAATGAGTGTGTCTGACTTTATGTTAAGGTCTTTGATCCACATGGACTTAAGCTTTAACCACCGTGGAAATAAGTCTGGTGATATCTTAGAAAACTTGGAATAGTTCTACCTCAAGACCCAGCTATACCACTCCTGGGCATATATCCAAAAGATTCCTCACCAAGCCATAAGGATATCTCCTCAACTTTGTTCATAGCAACTTATTTGTAATAGCTAGAACTGGAAACAACCAAGATATCTTTCAACTGAAGAATGAATAAAATTAAAAAAAAAAAA
>CAJQZJ010033276.1:2882974-2894567 GCA_907164525.1 Lophiomys imhausi
AAAAAAAAAAAAGAACTGTGGTACATTCACACAATAGAATACTACTCAGCTATCAGAAACAAGGAAATGATGCAATTTGCAACCAAAAGATGGAACTAGAAAACCTCATCATGAGTGAGCTAACTCAGATACAGAAAGATACACATGGCTTATATTCACTTATAAATGGATCTTAGTTATATAGTACAGGATAACCATCCTAAAATCAATAGACTCAAAAGAACAGGAACATGGATTTTGTTACCTGCTAGTGGGACACTCCACCCTAGTGGAACTGCCATCTATGTCCCCTGTGCAAGAGGAAGCTCTTAGCCCTCATGTGACTAATGAACTTAGGGGGGCTGATACATGGAGGCACCCAACACCAAAGGAGATAGGTGGGAGAAAGGGAGAGGGTAGGAGAATGGGACCAGGAGGAAGTGGTGGGAGAGGGCTGGAATGGAGACATAACTTCAATTAATAAATAAATGTTTAAAGAAAAAAATCTCATTGTAGCATTGATTACATTAGTTTGAATTTTGGAAAAACTTAAATATTTATTCAAAGAAAAACATTTAAGAAACTATAGTGCATCTATATGTCATGCTACAGTAAAAATGTAAGCAAAGTTGTCTCTTTTTTTATGGTACTAGAGATTAAGTCCAATTGAACTATTTGTGGTATGTAAGCAATCTATCACTTAATCCTACTTCCAGGATGGATAAGTAAGATTTTTATGAACTAATATGCGATAGATTTTTTTATATGTGTTACTATACTATTATACTATTTATTTAAAATTATAAAGGCGTACACCTTTAAAACTTTAGGTGTATATGTAATAGCTGTGTGAATATTTTAATAAAGGTTTACACTGGTTTCCTCTCTAGAGGAGAATCAGATGGCAGGGAAATGGTGCCTTAAGGAAAATTGCTATGTCCTATAATTAATTTTTTTATATTTTTAAGCTATGTAAATGATTATTCATTGAATAATGTTTTAAATTTTAAATTTTAGAAACATACACTACATTTCTAGTGTGTTAAATTTTGATAAATATTGGTGTAATATCCCATTACTTGTCATTAATTTGCAGCTGAATACATAATGCATCATACTTTTATAAGACAACCTCAGGAGATAAACATGATCATATTCTACTAACCCAGATGAGCCACAACCAGTGAAGTTTACTCAATGGAAAGGAAGTTATCTTGGAAGAAGTAGGTCAATAAAGATATGACATGAGATGGAGAACAAGCAGATGCTCACAAGACTAGATGTAATCTGTTTATTTTTAAGTAAAGTTTCCTAAAATTTTCTCCATTGGATTAAGCCCAGAAATGTCAGTCTAGACAGAATTTTTCAAGCTGTGGACTAGATTACATGTTAAAATATGGGTTATATAATCTAATGCAGCCAGGTCTAGCTAGATTAAGGGAATAAAGATGGGAAGCCTGGGAAAGCAGTATCCTCTCATAAAAGGACGTTTTCAAACTCTCATGTTTCTTCCCTCCTCCAACAGGAAGGAGAGAAGGGAAGAATATATAAGAAAGTTTGGCTGGAGGAAAAGGCAGGGAGAAATGTAGTTAAAATACAGTTTCAAAACTAGCCACTGAGTTATTAAATATAGAAAAGGAATTACATAGGAAGAGAAGGAGGAGGAGTAGAGAATGTTGGTTTACTTTTAGATATTCACTTTCATTATTTGTAAGCACTGGGCATAATAAAGACAGGCATCGACCTATGCCTATCAAAGACTTAAGAAATTTTGAAAGAGCTCTGATCTAATGGTTGTTTTTATTATTTAAGACTGCAATAATCTAAACTTACTTAATTTCTTTAAAAAAACAGTTCCCTAAATTGAGATGAAAAAGAATATACAATGCCCAAGGTAAAGCAGCATATAGTAATTAAAATGATAAATATATTTATATAGCAAAACTAACTTTGCCCACCATATTTATTTTCATCTAATTCCATCTAGTCCCTGTTCCATCACAATATGTTGGGAATAGGAGGTCGCCATCAAAGAATTTTATGTCAAAATTGGGTATTGTATACAATCTGAGGGAAGAGATACCAGGTTCTGGTAGTGATTTTATTTTTTATTTTTATTTTTTATTTTTTTTAAAGATTTATTTATTGTGTATACAGTGTTCTGTCTGCAGGTATATCTGCAGGCCAGAAGAGGGCACCAGATTTCATTATGGATGGTTGTGAGCCACCATGTGGTTGCTGGGAATTGAACTCATGACCTCTGGAAGAGCAGCCAGTGCTCTTAACCGCTGAGCCATCTCTCCAGCCCCTAGTGATTTTATTTTTTTATGAACACAGCAAGTCAAAGTAGATCAATACAACTACAATAGTAAAGGTGGAAGAGTTAAAGCATGGCATTTATTGATCATTCATTACCACGCCATTTTACGTGTTGCATTTAGAAACCTTTCAGCTATCATAATGGTAAATTTCATTAATTAATCCTTAAATAAACATGGACACAAAGAATTAATCAAAAACTGTACAAGCTCAAGAAAGGAAATATCAATTGAAAGCAATAAAGAGCGACTTGCTTTATTCAAAATTATTATAAGTACTTCATTAAAATACAGAGTGTGTATTTAAAATTTAAAGGCAGAGAATATGTCTTTGCATCAAATATGGCCCTTAGCTATTTTGAAATTAAATAATCTACAAGGAAAGAGAAAGAAAATGGCTTTAACAGAAAAATCAGGTCATAAGTTCAATAGTTAAAAAACAAATTTATATGAACCTGTTTTTAGAGGGTAAGCTTAGAAATAAGTACAATTGCCAAAGTTTTAGCATCCCAAAGTGTAGTCTTTTGTTTTTATCTAAAACAAATACAAAAGTAAAAACTGAAAAAAAATTTCATGAAGAAAATTGTTTTCTATATGTTGCCTAAGATTGGGTAACAGCAAGAAACCATTTTTTTAATGTTTATTTATTACTTCAAGTTACATCTCCATCACAGCCCTCTCCCTCCACCCCTCCCAGCCCCACCCTCCTACCCTCTCACCCTTCCCCCAGAATGCATAATTCTTTTTTTTTGTCCAACAAATGGTTCTTTCTCTTATAACAATAAATATAGTACAAAACAACTGAAATAAATAGGCCACAATTCTGAGAGTTATATGGCTTAGGATACATTCTCAATGTCCAATCCATATGTATTTGGTCCCTGACTTTAACATTCTACTATCCAACTATCTCCATGAGTTTAAAGTTCTATATCTAACTCAGCTTTCATACTAACTTGCATCACACTTTTAAAAACATCTTCTTAGATCCAGAATGCCCTCTTGATTCCTAAACAACTCAAAATTTAACTATGGGACTCTAGCTATCTATTCTTCAACCACCTCAGAGACCTGAGAGGGATTTAACCTTTTCCATAGTTTGCCAATATATTTTTCCATTTTGAAGTGGCCAAATGTAAAGCAAGTAAACCATGAAAAAATGCACGAATGCTGGGTGTCATGGCAAATACTGGGTAAGATGGATCATATTTATTCCCAGAAATTGGGAGGCAGAGACAGGAAGAGATCTGAATTTGATACCAGCCTGACCTACAGAACAAGGTTCTGGACAGCCAGACAGAGATACACAGAGAAACTTTTCTTGGAAAACCACAAAAGGAGAGAGAGAGAGAGAGAGAGAGAGAGAGAAGGAGGGAAAGAAGGAGGAGAGGGAGGAAGGGAGGGAGGGCAGCAGTGGGAGAGCAGACAGGCAGAAAAAGAAGGTACACATACAAAAAAAAAAAAAAGAGTGAAACAAGCAACTTTAGTTCATCATAAGAGAAAATTCCAGGCTTTTCAATTATTAAACAATGAAGTTGTAAAGCATTTTGATTTTAGAAATACATTTTGGTCTCAAACAATACTTAATTCAAATTTTCTTCTATACAATATAACAATATAGAATAAAAGCTATTTTGGGGTCTACAAACAAAAGAAAATAAGAGAAATATGGCTCCCCAAGGAAGTGATTAAATAGCTAAAACTGAAGCTGGCTCTTTACCATCAGTAATGGCTTAAAGTGAGGAAGAACTGTCAGTTTATGTTAATTTGCATGGTTTTTCATATTTCAGTATGAGAACAAAAGCTAGACAAATGCAGCAAGTAAAAAGAAATATGGGTAGGAAACAAAATTAGATTTAGTTTAGGAAAATTTGAATTAATATTATACATTATCAGAAGTATAAATCATCAGTGGAAAATGTTGGAATTAAATGTCATGTAGAACCAGTTGAAAGAAATAAAATTTGAGATGATTATAAGATATGCCTAAGCAGAGTCAGATTCTGACAGATTCAATGAGAATATATTCTGTGAAATGCAACAAAACATAGCTTTTCTGTCAATATCTTAGAGTTGTACTGTTATGGTATGGTTAATCTTTTAACATGACTTTTTCATATAATCCAGACACACTGTAAAAACAAGATGGATGAGGCTAGTACCATCATAACATGATATTCTGTTCTACAATAAAACATGTTTTTGATAGTATATAAGTTGTGATCTCATTTTTAATTTTACAATAGTTATTATTATTTGAAATTGTGATATAATTACATTCCTCCCCTTCCTTTCCTATTCCAACCCTCCTCACACACCATTCCCTTGCTCTCTCTCAAGTTCACGTCCCCTTTTTCTTTAATTGTTACATATATGCACCTTTTCCTAAATGCATAAGTAAAACCTGCTCAGTCCATACAGTGTTAGCTGTATGTACACAGTCCCAAGGTTTACCACTTAGTAATAGGTACTAATTGATAGGCTCTTCCTGGAGAAGATCATTTCTTCCACTGTCAGCATGTCCCAGGTGCTTATAGTTCTTTGTTCTTGACTGAGGCCCCACAAGCTCCCCTGCCTTCCCTCATCCCCCCTACCCCCCCCCGTCTCCACCCCATCCCCACCCCATCCCTGCCCTCTATTTTGACAAGTCCATAGGTCTCTTCATCCTCAGTCAAGTCTCCCTTAGGCAGCCATGTTAATGAAACTTCATGAATGGGGTCTCTACGATGTTTCTAGGAGACACAATCTAACAGCACACACGTTGATCTTCTGGATCTTAAAATGTTTCTAGTCCCTCTTCTGGTATGATTTCTGAGTATTGGTAGTGAGAGTTGTATTGTACAAGGATCCAGGGGACTGGGCTCCAGAACTCTGCATTGTGCTTGGTCATGGATTTCTGCAATGGCCTCCATCTGTCGAAAAGAGACATTTCTTTGATAATGGGTGAGATCTACACTTATCTGAATGTATAAGGAGAAATATTAACAACGTAGTTAGGAATAATGCTGTTTTAGTAAAGTGGTGGTTGCAGGTTCTCCTCCAAGGTCCATGGAGTTTGCAGTAAAAGATTTTAAAGGCAGAAGTAAAATCCTATATGAACATAAAGTGCAGTATAGACATACATAAACTAGTAATGCTCTTTTATTATCATTGTCAGACATCATGTAATATAGGTAAGTGCGTGCTCTGCAGTTCTTTTGATTGGGAAGTTTGGTGAGTGTGTCACTTCAACTGTGTGAGAACAGTGTTGTACAAGGGCCATTATGATGACCAAAGTATCACTAAGAAATAATATTCGGTTGCATTGCGCAACCACTGCCACAAACCCAATCCACTATTTCCTGAGACACTTTATATGGTGCATGACTGTACTTCCAATTCATTGTCCTGTGACTCAGGGAACTATACGAACAGTTCTCAACTGTTCCAATTACGATTCCTTGTTGTTTACCATGGTGGATAATTATTTCTGGGCTACAGATGTGCAGTTCTCAACTGTTCCAATTACGATTCCTTGTTGTTTACCATGGTGGATAATTATTTCTGGGCTACAGATGTGCACTATGCTAAAGTTCTGTGATGCTTGGAGACAAGAGGAAGCCACAGTGATGGGGTCGTGTTGAGCATTCTAAATGTTGATTGGTCCTGTTCGCTGTCTGTTACTTAATTGACTCTAATTGGTTAAATAAATGCTGAGGCCTAAGATTGGGCAAAGATAGAGAAAGGTGGGACTTCCTGAGATTAGAACAGGAAGCCTGCACTTTAGATAGAGGATTAATGCATTCCAATCAGCAAGACACACACCATTGGGTTAGGAAAAAGAACCTCATTCCACATGGCCAGGAACATCCGCATAGCATGGAGAATGGCAGTCCAAGGGGACGTATGTATATATGGGGTCATATTTGGGTAATAGAATTAAGAGCTAGCTTAGATGGGCCAAGATTGCTCAACCCAGGCCTAGGCTTGTAAAAATCCATCTGGTGGTCTGTGTGTATTCATTTAAAATGGTGGGTAAAGGATTAAAGGCTGCCGAACCAATTAATGATAATATAAATACTGGGTAAACAATTTAATTAGCCAATTTTTTTTCTACACCACAGCTACTGGTCAGCCATACAGCCAGAGGAGTAAGCAGTTGGTACTCTATGATGTACTGCTGTGCTGTGCTGTATTGTTCATCAAGTTAGAGGTATTACAAATATTCCCAAATTAATAATACTTTTAAAGCACAATCCCAGTTTAAGTTTTAAAAATTGGCTTTTTCTTAGTAAAATTATATATTATGTGCATTCACATTCTTCATTATTGTTGTTCTGGAACTGAATTGTGTTTTCATGCATATATCTACTCATAAGCCAATATATTGAATTTATGAACTGGATTTTTGTTAAGGAAAGTGGATAATATGTCAAAAGGGAGCTCAAAGAAATAAAAGAAATACCGAAAGGAAAAGGGAAAAAATGCAACATGCACTTTAAAAAGATAATTGTGACAAAGATAAAAACAAAACAGTTGCTACACTGCCGGCTTTCCTTTCTCTTCTACCTCCCCTCTCATCTAAGTAGCACCACATGAATCAGCCAGAAGTATCCCTAAGAATCTGCACATGAATTTTCATGACCCAATAGCAAATGAATATAATCAAGATAGAGAGTAAAGATAGGACATTAGTAAGCAGAATTTATAGATGTCCAAGAGGTTTCACATATTGTCAAAGTTAAGTCTTACAACACTTAAAATACAAAACTTAAAATAAGACCTGAAAAACAAAGAAGTGTCCCAAGTTCGAAAAATTTGTAGATCACAAAAAATTGATTAAAATCCAAATCTCTGTTTCCCAACCTTTCAAGTGTTCTGTCTGTTTTCATAACTACATTCAGAACTAGAAAAGCTCTTTCTCTTTTTTTTTTTAAGCTCATCATGAGTGAGCTAACCCAGACTCAGATACACATGGAATATATTCACTTATAACTGGATTTTAGCCATTATAGTATAGGATAACCATTCTACAATCAATAGACCCAAAAGAGCAGGAACAGGGACTTGGTTACTTGTTGGTGGGACACTCCACCCTAGTGGAACTGCCATGTGTGCCTCCTGTGCATTGACCTCATGTGACTAACGAACAGGGGAGGGGGTTTTAAGGGGGGGTTGATTCACAGACACGCCCCACACCGGAGGAGGGATGGGATGGGTGGGAGAAGAGGGTAGTAGAGGGTGGGAGGGAGGGTACTGGACTGGGTGGAGGAATGGGTTGGCAATGGAGACGTAACGAAGTAATAAATAAATGTTTAAAAAACAAAAAACAACAACAACAAAAAAAACAGAAGCATGTTCTTTAACTGGGGTGGTAAGAAAATGAAGCGAGGAAGAATAAGAAAGAGGGTGGAATGAAGGCAGAACAGAAAAAGAGTAATGAGGAGAGTGGAAGAGGCCTTCCTGTGCGGCTGAGGTAGACAATGCAACTCACCTGTAGAGAAACCATACACAGTAGTGAGTGCAAGACTCCTGGCTTACACAGAGAACCTTTTCGCAGCATTCATTCTGACAGGAAGGATTTCCCCGAAGAGAAACCTTCTCTGTGAGTCAGACTTAGACCAAAGCCATGGCAGGGTCCTCCCAAGGACAGGAATTGCAGCATTTCTAGAAAGGAATGGGAGTAGCAGAGAAAGCCTACTGTTATGGAGGTTTTCTGGACCTTCACAACTTCACATTTTCCCCAATGAGTCTTCCTCATTTTTTATGTTTTGTTTATGTGTTACATTATACACCAAACAGGGATCTGAAATATCTAATTGGGGGGGGGGTGTAAAATCACATCTAATAAGATATAACCATTCAAGGGAACTGACTGGAACTATTGTATCAATTGCTTTTCAACTTATATAATTATGTCTTACATTTTAAGCCATTGTCCTTAATCACCTTGATTAAGCAGTGATCCTCCTTGTGTGATGATATTTTCTCCTAAGTGTCCTTGTTATTTCCAAGATTGCTTGGGACTCACTATATGGAGCTAGTTTGTACTAGGAACTATGATGAATGAACTGCTAAGTTTTTTAAATATTATATTAATATTTTATATTCAAATAATAGGTTTGCCTTTGACCACTAGAACTGAATAGACTTGTCCTATACCAGGAGCAAAGCAAAGATATTGCATAAATTATTTTATTTTTATTTTTAAATTATGTGCAGGTGTTGGGGCAGGTGAGTGCAGTACCCTCAGAGTCCAGAAACAGGTGTCTGATCTCTTCGAACCAGAGTTACAGCTGCTTGTATCTCACCTAACATGGGTTCTGGGAATTTAACAGAGATTTTTTTTTTTTAATTTTCAGGTGAGATCTTTTTTTTCCTTCTTTTTTTAATTAATTTATTTTTTCAAGTTACATCTTGATCAAAGCCCCTCCCTCCTATAGGTCCCACCCTCTCTCTCCTTCCCTCTTTCATATCTCCCTCCTTTCCTTCTCCTCAAATGAGAACCCCCATATATAAAACCCCTTTAGTTGATCAGTCACATGAGGGCTAAGAGCTTCCTCTTGTACTAGGGCTTGATATGGCCACCCAGATAGGGTATAGTGTTCCACTGGCAAGCAATAAGGTCCATGTCTCGCTGCTGGGTGGAGTTTTTCATAGGATAGTTATGCTAGCTTCCTGTCTGTTTGGGTCTGTGGGTTCTAGGATGGTTGTCTTGTGCTATATGGTTAATATCCATTTATAAGAGAGCACATAACATGTGTATCTTTCTGGGTTTGAGTTAGCTCACTTAGAATGAGCTTTTCTAGATCCATCCATTTGGTTGCAATTTGCATAATTTCCTTGTTTCTAAAAACTGTGTAGTACTTACTCCATTGTGTAAATGTACCACAGTTTTCTTATCCATTCTTCAGCCGAAGGACATCTGGGTTGTTTCCAGTTTTGGCTATTACAAATAAAGCTGCTATGAACATAATTGTGGCAATGTCCTTGTGGTTTGATGCAGTATCTTTTGGATATATGCCCAGGAGCAGAGATTCTTTATGAGAATACCCACCCTTAAGCTCTGATTCATCCACCCAACCCCATGCAAGAAGTCAATTCACAAATATTAGCAATAGTTACTCTCTAAAGAATTATACCTCTTCTTTGCATACCTGTGTCTACATGTTATCTAATCATGTGGACATGCTCTTGTGTGTGATCACACATGTGTGACCATGTGTAGAGGCCATTGGTCAACATTTGGTTTCTCCTCCACTGCTCTCTATCTTACTTTTTGAAGTAGAGTCTCTGGCTCCAACTGTGAGCGACCAGCTGACCAGTGAGCTCCAGGGACCTGCCTGTCTCCATCTCCCCAATGCTAGGATTACAGGCGCAAACCATCACACCACGTTTTTACATGGGTGCTAGAACCCAAGATCAAGCTCTTGCTTATCTGGCAAGTGCTTTGCTTACAGAACCATTTCCTCTGTCTCTAGTTCTCAGCTTACTCTTTTTCTCCTTTTCCAAGAAGATAGACAATGTCTATTTAAAAATAAATTATCAGAAGTGTCCAATGAATAAAAAAGTCTGAGGTCAAAATAAAATGTTGAAGTTTAAAATTTTATAAATGTAAAGAAATAGGTTTGGCCTCTCATTTTTAAATCTTCTTAAGGGTCATGAATTGCAGCTGAGGCAGTCTCAATGACTCTGAATGTTTTGATCTTCACATAGATGACTCTATAGTGAGGTTCTTCAACTTTAAAGCTCTGCTTCCTTTTTAGTTTCTCAACTAATGTTTATTTAACATTGATTTTTACAAACACAAGGAAAAAGACCACTGACCACAAATTATAACCAAATCAAAGAAAACTTTACTCTCATCAGACCCTGTATGGCAGCTGTCTCACCCTAAATCGGAGTTTAAGAGAGTACTCCTGAGACAGTTTCTCAAATTCTTTTTATAGGACAAAACCACAGCATGGGGGATTTTGCAAGCAAGCATGACTACAGAAGTAAGACTAGGAAGTTAAGGAAATCTTCTGGGAATATTTGTTAATAACCATACTGTGTTCATTTGGTGAGGTGCAGCCCAATTTCAAGAATCAGAAACTTAAGTTTTACAGTAAACAGAAACATTACTGAACTAGAGTATTATCAAAATGGCTCCTGATTACAAAAATGGAGTCTGTCTGGTTTCTCATTAGCATTTATGTTCAGTAATATTTCAGATACAGAAGGAATGTCAAAAAAACTAATTACCTAAATACAAGAAGTTTGTATTACAGTTGAGGGAATCCAACAACAAATAAATTTATTATTAGATGTCTAACCAGTCAAAGGAAATGTGCTTTGGTTGAAATCAAATGAAATTAACCTAAGTATGTGTTATTGGGGGTTAGTGAAAGCCTACTATGGTCACTCTAGGAAATCATGAAGCTTACCTCAAGTTTGGGGGGAAAGCTTTTCAACAATGATAGCATAGAAACATTACAAGCAGTGCTGACAGAAAAATCAACACTATCATTTCAAAACAGCAACTAGGTGCTGTGCACATACTCATAACCTCAGGAATTGGGGTGCTGAGCCTGGAGAACATAGATATCAACATTTGTCTAGGCTACATAGCAAGACTCTATCTCTAAAAATCATGTATTAAAAAAAGAAACCTGGGCACAGTGGTGCACACCTTTAAACCCAGCACTCAGGAAGCAGAGGCAGGCAGATATCTGTGGTCTGGGAGTTTGAGGCCAGCCAGATCTACAAAGTGAGTCCAGGACAGCCAGAGATATACAAACTTCTGTGTTTGTGTTTTCAAGACAGAAAACTTCTGTCTCAGAAAGTAAAAAAAAAAAAAAAAAACAGACGGAGAAAGAAAAGAAAATGAAGGTCAAGCAAGATAGAGAAAGCTAAGTGAGGAACTATTTAAATACATAGCACAAGGATTTATTGAGATTTAGGAAGTCTCTGTGAAAAGAATAAGAATGCAAACCATAAGAAATGAGATTTAGTGTGATTATGTAGTAAGAATTAAAGCTAGAGTACATTGTGCAAAAGAAATCTAAAAGTTTGCCTTTACCTTCCAGCCCTAACAATCATTGAAACTTATATTACTCAGACCCAGGTTTTCAGAAATATTAAATCAGCCATCTCACTTCTAATAATGAAATCATAGTGGAGAAAAGGGTATGACAAGGAAGGCAACTGGATCTAGAGTTGAAAAGTATCTGAATAAAAATTTTGTAATGTCGCGTCCCCCCTTGTCCAGCAAGGAATGACGCAACTCATAAAAGCTCTTCTCCTGCAGTTTATTCAGGTCCCTTGAAAACAGTCTT
>CAJQZJ010033276.1:2954567-2969633 GCA_907164525.1 Lophiomys imhausi
ATTTGATAACTGGAATAAGGCACTATTATACTGGCAGGAGCAACTCCATAAGATTGCAAGCATTGTTGGATACCATTCAAGGCTAAAGCAGCAAGTGCAGTGGGATAATGTTCTATTCTGTTCTTACTTGTGTCCACATCCCTGGGCAGAAAGATTTCCCTACTTTCAGGGACTGACCTGGCTGCTCTATCTGAGTGGCTTCTGGATATGGAGGAGGAGTCGAAGGCGCCATGGCAACGGCTTTGTTTACACCAGCTGCCGCCAGCGTGGCTGAAGGCACTGTAGCAACGACTCCGCCCACTCCGACTGCCACTGACGTGTCAGGCGCCATGGCAACAGCTCCACCCACACCGACTGCTGCCGACGTGTCCTACTCTTTTACCCTTTTCTTTTCCTTTTTTCTAATAACAGTCCTCTCCAACTGTTCTATTAGAGCGTGTAGCTCTCCTTCAGAATCCGTGCTCTCTGAGTCCTCCAAATCTCTAAAATCTCTAAAATCTCTAAGATCGGGATAGAGAGGAACTTTCTTTTTGCCTCCCTTTTCACTGTCTGCCTGCTCAAATCTTTCACCTTTGTTACTTTCCTTTTCACTGTCTACTTGCTCAGATCTTTCCCCTTGTAGCAGTCCCAAGGCTGATTCTCCCTCTTTGATTGCATTACAACACCTCTGATCTTCTAAACAACTCCTCACCATTTTCCAAATCGGTCTTACTCCATGCTTCAGAGTCCCTTGCTCCCAAGCAAAATCCAAGTCCCTGCCTAATATGTCGCAGCAGGATACCGTAAGATTCCCGGACACCGCAAACCACGGAGCCACAGAATCACATTCATTCAAAAATCTTTCTAGGGTAGACTTCTTAATCTTCAAATTCCTAGCTAAAAGTAGCTCCTGAAGAGCCAGAAAAATTGGGTGTGACTCAGACAACCCCATGTTTAAAAATTTACTTTCGGTTTGCAGCTTCCCCACGAAACTGTATCTTTTGTTCGCTATCTCCGCGAAACTTTACCTTGTGTTCGCTATCTCCATGAAACTTTATTGTCCTGATTTATCCCAGGAACTTACCAACGCGTTGCCCCTGACTGCAGGAGTTCTGAGTCTTTTCTGGGTCCCCATACGGGCCACCACTTTGTCGCGTCCCCCCTTGTCCAGCAAGGAATGATGCAACTCACAAAACTCTTCTCCAGCAGTTTATTCAGGTCCCTTGAAAACAGTCTTCCGAATGCCCGGGCAGACCCAACCCACAGGCTAAATACTAAATGAACAGCCAATCAAGTAAAGCCACATGGTGCTATCTTAGAGGCCCACGTATGCGGAAGCAAGCCAGATCAGCGGTCTTAGCCAAATATGGACTTGTTTACCACCGAGAGCGCTCACCGTCGGGCTGGTGGAAGGCGGAGACCAGCGCCATCTTTAAGGCGTGGCACGTCGCAGCTCTCAACAGTTTTGTATTTTTCCCTTTCTTTTCTTGGTAGGTTTGATAAAAATACTTTGCTAAACTATGTTCATGACAGCTTTATTCATAATAGCCAGAAACTGTAAACAACCAAAATGTCCTTCAACCAAAGAATGGACTCCCAGTGACAGAGGAAGCTCTTAGGCCTCATATGACTGATGAACTGACGTAGGTTGAGATGTGGGGGCACCCAACACTGGAGTAGTAGGATAGGTGGGAGAGAGGGTAGAGGATGGGAGTGTGGGAATGAGAAGGGTGGAGGGAGAGGGTTGTGATGGTGATGTAACTTGAAGTAATAAATAAATATAATTAAAATAAGAAACACTGGCACATTTCACAATAGAATACTATTTAGCTATTAAAAACAAGGAAATCATGCAATTTTCAAGTAAATGGATGGAACTAGGAATGATCATCCTGAGTGAGGTAACCTAGACCCAGAAAGATACACATGGTATATACTCACTTATAAGTGGATACTAGCCATACAGTACAAGATAACCACCCTACCACCCACAGACCCAAAGAAAACAGGAACCTAGCAGAACTATCTTCTGAGAGACCCTACCAAGCAGCAGATCGAAACAGATGCTGAGATACACAGCTAAACGTTAGGTGGAGCTCTGGGAGACTTATAGAAGAGAGGGAAGAAGAATAGAGGGATAGATACAGAGGGGACAAGAACTCCACATGAAGACCAACACAACCAACCATCCTAGGCCCTGGGCATATACAGAGTCTGAAGCACCAACCAAAAAGTATATATAGGACCTAGGCCTCCTACACATATATAGCTAATAGACAGCTTGGTCTTCATGCAGTTAGTATAATGTTATCAGAACCTTATGGACTAAGAGAAGGGTTGTTACCAACGAGAAATATATAGGCTATCATCAGCTTCTAGATTAGTCTTCTGGAAAGTTAGAGGAGGAAGAAGTAGAATCTGGGGAAAGTGAGAATTTTTTGTGATGATAAACATGGGTACAAAAATAAAGAGAAGCACATACTGGATGATATTAACAACTATGACATATATGTGTGTGTGTGTGTGTGTGTGTGTGTGTGTGTGTGTGTGTGTGTGTATGATAGATAGACAGACAGACAGACAGACAGACAGACAGATAGATAGATAGATAGATAATCTCAATATGCTAAAGGTGTAATCTATTTAATTTCTTTCTAAATGTCCAGTCCATGCAATATGATATTTTCTGGTCCAGTTTTATATAAACACTAACAAATCTTTTCGGCTTGAGAATTCTACTGATTCATACATTGCACTTTGACCAAATCTAATCCCCTTTTGTTGCTCTCCAGTTCTTCTCCTAACTCACTCCTCAGCACTTTTCTTTCCCAATTTCATGTGATCTTTTTTCTCAAATAAACTGAGTGAATGTAGTGCTTCCAGTATTTACATGGCAGTAGCACCATCTGCTGGAGCAGGAGGAGCCTCTCAGGGGTCACATACCTGAGGAAACTGACTCTTCCTCTCTCAGCAGCTGTCAACTGTCAATAGCTCTTCAGCATCTAAGGGTGGGAATTATCTTCCCTGTCCCTGCTGGGATTTTGGCTGGCATGATCTTGTACAGGTCTTGTGGGTGTCATCACAGCTGTTGTGAGTCTGTTACAAGAACACTGTCAGAACCAGCAAATGCTTATTCTTCTATCCCATTTTCTGATATGATCCACGATTCTTGTGAGAATAAAATATAGCTGTCCCATCTAGAGCTAAGTACTCTACAATCTCTTGTTCTCTGAACCTTGACTAGTCGTAGGTCCTGTAATAATTGTCAACAACTACAAAAGAAAATTCTTTCATGAGGGTTAGCAGATATAATTCTTCATGGGTATAAAAATAAGATCTTAGGGGACAGTTTGTTTTTATGTCCATTTGTTGGAATAACAATACTATATATGTTCTTAAGGCATATGACATAGCCAGCCACTGATATTTGGCTAATTAATAATAGCAGGCATGAGTTCCATTTTGTGGAGTGGGTCATAAATCCATTCAGAAAGGCTATGGTTACCCCTATAACATTCATGCCACTATTATGATGGTGTGCTTAACATGTCAGTTTTTATTGTAGATCATAGGTTTAACATCTGGGTAATCTGTAAGATATGGATCCTTGTATCATTGTTATAGGAAGTGTGCAACTTGACTTTGAGAATATATAGACTTGCAATACATCCTCTCTCTCTCTCTCTCTCTCTCTCTCTCTCTCTCTCTCCCATTCTTTATCTGGAACATTCAACCCAGACAAGTAGACTCATATGTTATATGTTGTATCACAGAAACAAAGGTAACTAATACATTATCTATAACATATATAGAATTTTTTTAAAACCCTGCTTTTGCCTTGTCTGTCCCCAGTGCTAAGGTCTATGTTGGTTGACCCATAATTTTTTCTTGTGTTGACTTATTTTACTTCATGTATATGAATAAGGTTGTTTCTTTTTAAGACAATTTTGCTCTTGAGCAATTTGGAAATCATTGCTAGCTTCAAATAACTCTTATCATAGCCTCTTGTGGTACTGCTGGGACAGCAGCCTTTCTCTCTGATATTCCAAATGCAATCTCCTGCCTCTGCTGATGTGACTACAACCTGCAATAAACACACACACACACACACACACACACACACACAAATCATTTCATCCTAACCTTGTAACTCTGCTGCTAGGCCTTCTTAAGTAGACTTTCATGTGCTCTTGTATTGAGGTAATTTTAAAACAATGCATGTTTCTAAGCAAGTAACACTCCTGGCAATTATCGCTCTAACCACATTATCTTCTCAATCACAAAATGCTCAGCACAGTTTAATGCCTTCTTGGTGACACAGCATGAAATTCTTCAGTGAGCATACCACACTGTGCATGTACATCCCCTGCCTTTGCCTGTTCTGACTGTTCTACTTTGTGTGAATTCACTCTTACTTTCATTGTATCAATTGAAAAAATGGGGAAAATAATAATATGCATCCTACAGATTCACTATGAGGATCAAATAAGAAAATACAGCCATGACTTGAGAGAACAGTAGAAACCAAACTGAGCCTATGGAAGCCACTGAGGAAAACTGATGTTAATAACTACTGGTATTATCATGGGCGTCCTCACCATTGTTTACAATTGTGCCACCCTGTCATGGGACACACAGAAGCATTTCAGGCCACCTGCTCCTTCACATGCAGTCTGCAATGGGACTTCAAATTTCCTGAGTTCAGCCTTTTTCCTTCTCTTTTCTTCTTCCCTAAAATAGATTGGCATTTGATATGTGCCCATCACAAAGTGATGCAATGCACCTTCACCTGCAGATGCATTACTGAATTGATAGTATAATTTATTTTAATTTATTATGGAAAATAATAAGTTATTATTATCTATAAATAATAAATGCATTAGAGAATTTGGTAAAAGTTTTTGAAAGAGAAATTAAACAGTTTTCTTGCTGGAGTTATCCTTGAAGCAAAATGCAACAACAAAATTTTCTCACCCTTATTAATCCATTTGTATCAACAAGAGAAGTATTTAGTTCTTTTGAACCAAGTAAACTAAGGGAAATACCACAGAGAAGCAAACTTAGTTACTGGCTGTTCTTTTGATTGCTATTTTGGCCCAGAATCTTACAATGCTAAAATTAATTGTTGAGTTTAAGAATTTTTTCCAGATTTTTTAATTATATGTTCCTTTTATGTCTTTGATGAGTCTTCCATCTCCCAAGAATCATGAATTTACACACACACACCTTAATAAGATATTCATGACAGAATATGCCATGAACAAAATGAGCAATGTCTTGTTTTCACTGCTTAAATCTCTCTCCAATGTATCATAGGGATGATAATTTTAGATGTAGTTTTATAAAGTCCAATATACATTTAAGGTGAAGACTTCCTACTTATAAAAATTTGATACTTCCTGACATTTATTCCTTTTTCTTCTCCTTTTAATTATTCAGTATAATTTTAACTTGTATGTCATAGCTGTAACATTAGCATGAGTAAAAATGTTGAGTAATTTTCTTAGTACTATAAAGAAAGAAGGAAAATAAAAGCCAAGCATGGTGGCACATGCATTTAATCCCAGCACTAGGGAGGCAGAGGCAGGCAGATCTCTGTGTGCTCAAGGCCAGGCTGGTCTACAAAGACAGTCCAGGACAGTCAGGGCTTTTACACCGAGAAACCCTGTCTTAAAAAACCAAAAATAAATAAATAAAAAGAAATTTAAAAACACATTATTTAAATAGATTTTTCAATGAAATACAGAGAGGAAACTCTTGTTGGCACACAGTAAATAAAACCTCATTTCAAAAACAATGTGCTCTTAACAATTTGTATGTACCTTAGACAATTTTTATGCCAGATGCTGAGTATCTAAGCTATTTCCTCTTGAGTTATCAGAAACTATCAGACAAACTCTGAGCATGTTTGTCTATTTTAGATGAAGCAACCAGATTTTATAGTTTTGTCAAAGGTGTCTTGAAACCAACTTCGACTGTGTCTTTTAATTTGGGGGTGGGGAATGACATAAGGAAAGGGGTTTACTTAGCTTATACTTCCAGACAATATGCTATCATTGAGGGAAAGCTAGGCAGAAACCTGAATTCAGGAACCATAGAAGAATGTTGTTTGCTAACTCACTCACCAGCTCATGCCTTTGTTCAATTTATTTCATACAACCAAAGATCAACATCCTGAGGAATGGTGCCATCTATACAGGCACCTTTTTCTAAACTAATTATTTACTCAATATATAAAAAACTGTACATATTTATGGAGTGTCATATAATGCTTCCAGCAAGTATCCATTCAATGGTATTTAAATCAGTTGAAATATGCATCTCTTTAAATATTTGTCACTTTAAAAATCATTTTTTATTTAAAGTACATTAATTGTGCTCTACTATTCAATTGAACTCCAGAATATTTTGTTCCAATCTAGCTGTAATTTAGAAGCCACTGATCAAGCTTACTGGTGCCTCAATTTCTTTTACCTAGTCACCATCAAACAGTTCTTAGCTTCTATGAAAGAAATTATTTTAGACTCAACATATGAACAGCATCCTGAACTGAGACAAATTAGATATATAGATAATAGATAGATAGATAGATAGATAGATAGATAGATAGATAGATAGATGATAGGTGTACATAGATGATAGAGATTTCTCTGTATTTGTGTGCTTTTTTAGGGTTTTATCTTCTATTTTGTCTAACACAGGAAAGAAAGGTTATCTTAATTTCTACAAATAACATAACAAAAATAGATGCGAACAATAAAAAAGTACCAACTCCAAAGGAGAATAGCACCATATAGGAAAGAAGCGATCATTCAGAACCCAGGAAACATCTGGAATTGAAGCCCAAGCTTGTTGCCACTGGAAAGAGGAGAATATAGAATGTAAAAGGTGAAAAATCAACTTAAAATTTAACTATGAGACTATAACTATCTAGTCTTCAACCACATCAGAGACCTGAGAAGGATAAATATATCTGAATATACAGGAAGTGCAGATCCAGCAACTTCCAAAACTAAGAAATGACAGACAACTGACTGCTTGGACAGTCCCCAATTTCTCTCAGTAAATTGTAGCATCTATCTTCAGGTTTCGGCCCAGTATCTCTGACAGACATTAATTGTAAAGCAGTAATTATGAAGAACTAGGAGTTAAAATGATGTTCTAGGACTAAGAAGATGTTTTTAAGTTGGTAATACAAATTAGGATGGAAACTGAGTTAGGTATAGAATTTTAAACTTATTGAGATAGATAGATTATAGAATATTAATGTTAGTTGACAAATACATATGGACTGGTTATTGCATCCAGTTATATGTATATATTATACCTTTAACTTTCATGATTGTGGCCTAATTGTTCTTATTATTTTGTATTGTATATATTGTTATTAAAGAAAAAGAGCCTTTTATTGAGCTAAAAGGGGGAGATGTTGCAGGGGGGGGAAGATACACCTTAAATTAGAAAAAAAAAGGAGATAGGAAGGTGAGGGGGAAGAAGGTAGGAGGGTGGCTTAGGAGGGAGAGGGGGTAGGGGAGTATGATTGAGATGGAGCTTGAAGAAACAAATAAATGTTAAAAAAAAGAAAGAAAGAAATTAATCATTGAAAATCTGAACAGGAAACAGCTAGAAGCCCTTTCCTTTGCTCTGAATTCTCCCCTCTCTGCAGTCTGAAATTCTAACAAGGTGAAAATGAGAATTAGTGGACTACGAACACATGAAAACAGGAGCACAAAATGAACACTCTACTCTTACCCCTACCTCCTGTAGCCTGAATCCTAAACACCAGAAGCCATATTTCCATACCCATGAGCCTCATCGTGAGATCTGTACATTTAACAATGAAAGACTTAAAGATATTCACACCAAAAGTTTCAGAGGGGATAGTCCAGTCAAGTCCATCCAGAGTAAGGTACATGGATCATAAGCTCATGCCTATGTTTGAAGCTTCCAGCTAGCACATTGTTGTCTAGTAGTTATTGATAATTGTCTTAGAAAGGAGAGTAAAATTGTACGTATAAAATGAATTTGAAAAAGATAGACCATACCCAGTAATGGAAATTTTTTAAATAGATGAGGAAAGGATCAGAGAGGGGAAGGAGAAGGAGGAAGCTCTATAATTCATATTCAAATAATAGACATTCCAGAAAGAAAGAAAAAAAAGGAACAAAAAAATGAATCTATTTTTCCAAATCTATAAAACATATATCTTTTAGTTGAATGGGACTCTGAATACCCAGTAAAAGAACCAAGCCACAGTGGGAGCTTAGACCCTAGGAGAGAAACAGGATTCCTGGATTTATAGAAAGAGGAATAACAACAAAAGTAATAGGGTATCTAAAGAGTTTCAGACAGATATGAGTAAATGAGAAGCAATTTTAGTAGGACAATGCCTTCATAATTTCTAGGAACATTTCTTTTTAACGCTGAATTCTAAATACTTTCAGGTATTTAAGAGTGCTGTTCACTGAATATTAAATATTCTCAGCTAGCTCTTTCCCTTTTTTAGATTATATGGAGTCTAGAAGCTTCCCAGTGTGGGCCTATGGATATTTAGATAGAAACTGTCTGGGCTCAGCCCAAGGCATGTACTGGAAAAGCTTGGGCACAGCTCTCATCTCATCCTCTCATCTGAGGAAATAAAAACATTTACAGACCAGGCGGAAGAAGAACAACTGCACAATAGCTTAGCAATCCCAATCATCAGTTGAAATGTCTTACCACAAACAAATGCTCTTTTTGGGCTTATAAAATTCAGAATTAATAATCTTTGCAAGTAAAATATTTTCTTCTTGTTTAACTTGGCCAAATAAAAGACATTTTTCTGTTAAAGTAAAAAATGACAGAATCTATTATCTATCTCCATGAGTTTAAAGTTCTGTACCTAACTGATTTTCCATCCTAAGTTGCATTACCAACTTAAAAGCATCTTCCTAAACCTAGAACATCCTTTTAATTCTTAAACAACTTAAAATTTAACTGTCAGACTATAACTATCTAGTCTTCAATCACATCAGAGATCTGGAAAGGATAAATATATCTGATTATACAGAAGTGCAGAGCCTGGATATTGGGAAAGTAAGTTATACCTTATAATATTCATACTTATGGCCTAATTATTCAAAAAAAGAATTATGAGTTCTGGGAGAAGGGGGAGAGGGTTAGAAGGTGGGCCCAGGAGGCGTGGAGGGAGGGGTCTTTGATGGAGATGTAACTTGAAATAATAAATAAACATTTTAAAAAATGACAGAATCTATCACCCAATATTTGTGTTGCATTTTGCAAGGCTGGGTGTTTTTGCAAAGGATCATGCTACATTCATCAGTTAGATCCTGAACAGGTGAGCTAGTAATCATGTATGTTGCACAAATGTGCAATCATATACAGTTCCCAAAGACAAGTGATATGTCTGATGAGGCATTAACAACCCTGCCTCACTAATGTGGGAACAAACCAGTAAAATTCAGACTGTCTTCCTCTTGCTTCCAATGGTTCTTCAGTATCTTTATTACACTATAGTGTCTCCAAGGTTTACTACACATGATGCCCATTAGGTAGGTAGAATGTCTAGACTTTTTGACTAACTTTTGTCTCCTGTTTGGTGTTATCTCCACTACCTTGAACACTCTAGTTTCTAGCCTCAGAATTACATGTTTGATGGGACTTTCCCTATATAGCTGTATCCAACTTATTCTTAATTAATTGAAGCCACTTAAACTTTCTCAGTGTTATTTTTGTTTTTAAAAAAAAGCCAGTTTTGAGTTCTATATCCTCTTAGAGTTTTAAGAATTAGAGTCTTGAGAATGGAAAAAGGTAAATTCAAAATACAAAAGAAATTATGACAAGAGTAGAATAGGGAGGAAATGAGGAAAAGGCAATAGCTATTGACTATAAGTATGAATATCAAAAATTAGAAGGTAAGTAAAATATTTAATAATGTTCTTTCTCTGTGTTGATTCCAGAGGACTTTTATATACACCTAAAATAGCTATGCTTTCCTACAATGTATTGCATTTATTAAACTTATTAAATAGATGACCTGTATATTCATTGAAAATCATGTGATTCCTGCCTGCAAGGAAAGTTTTTGACCTTGTGAGAATTGAAACTTTACTATGGGTTTATTTTGTCCTCTAGCAGGGAAAAGGACACATTACCACAACAGACCTCTTGAGTCTCATTTTCAAACTAATGCATTCCAAAATGCATTCAATTTCTAACAAAGAGCAAAGGATAAACAATTAAGCATTACATGTAACAGAACTCTTACCCACCTGCCAACAATTAAACCGAGTAATTAAAAATTGTAGGAGAGTACACATAAGCATATCCACAGCAACAGTCACACCACGGTCAGGAGGGGAAATCGTTCCTGATAAGTTCCTTTCCCATTTCCCAGGTTACTTTACTTGACATTAAGCAGACATAAGACTCTGTCAATTCTGTTTCGCTTTCTTTAAAAAGAAAGAAATCCCATCCTGTATCCCATGGGAAGACTATTATACACAGATAAATATATTTTGTTATTTAGTTTAATAAGTGTAGTGTTCTGAGCAGATGTTAAAGCTTGAAGTTGTCCAGAGAAAGTGCCAGCTCAGGTGGCAGTAATGCAGGCTTCCTTGCCTGCTGGGTTTTCTTGTCTTTGGAAACACTACTTTCACCGCTTAGACGGTATTGCAGTATTTATAACCACTCAAGTCCTCACCACAGGCTGAAGCTGACAAACGACAGACAAACAGGGTGCTAATTAGAACCAGAAGTGGGGGTGGTGATGCTGGTTTTATGACATAGGCATCTGGCCAGTAATGAACTAAGAGCAACAACACACTTACAGAAGTACTGCAGATGGATTCATGCTCCAAGTAAAGAGGAAATGTGAAGACTGGTTCAAAAGGATGGATTTCCTCAAGAACCAGACTGTCTGTCCTTTCCAGGGCTATGGTCTCATGTGATCTTTCTAATGTACTAGCTATTCATATCACTATGACCCAGAACAGTTTCCCTGAAAGATACCTGTGAATATAATATACTTCTCATAGAGGCAAGATACTAGTTGGCCAGACTGGAACAGACTCTGACAATAATTATTCATAAAAGAAAAATTCAACTTAAACAATAATCAAAATGTTGTTCCACAAACTAGAAAACAGGACAACAGTAAAATGAAATAACAGAAAAGTACTATGTTTTGGTCAATAGTAAATTCATGCAGTTTTATTGTCTGACTTTTGTAAACCTTAATTTAATGAAAATAAATCTATAACTTATGAACATGCTCGGCACATTTGCATTAACTTCAGTGATTTGTAGTTCATGGTTGCTGCAATCAAAAGAAAGCATATGATAAAAAGAAAAAAAATATACACATTTTTGAAAAGTTGCATTTAAGATCTAGATGTGATTAAGAATAAGAACTCAACTTCTGTAGAACAAAGCCCAAAATGGACACTTGCTTGCTCTTTATCAAAGCAACTTCCTTGAACTTGAACTTCACATTTACAAATCTACACTAGCAACAGATATAATCTTATTGTGAAGAGAAGGTTACTAAGTTATACTCTCAAACAATTTGCAGAGCCCTTAAAGACAAAATGTTCTTCCATGCTTTTCTTCTACTTGGAGTAGAATAGGGGGTGCTGTCAGGAGCTGATATGTCACGATATCAAAAAAAAATCTTAATTTAAGACCACATCTTTGAATGCCATATTCTGCAGATCTCTTGGGGTTTTTGAAGATGCCCTATCTATCTCTTGTATTTAGATAAGCAAATGTTGCTTGTCTCTTAACAACTTGATTACTGAGTAGCTTAGAGAATATCTGTGATAGACTGTCTTAGAAGCTAACAAGGTGACATGCATGCATGACTAGGAGTTTGTTTTTCTTAACTATCCTAAACAGTTTAAGACGGTTGGTATCAAGAGGCCAGAACTTCACATTTCATTTTTAAGTATCTCTAAGTACGATACCATTAGGAAGTGTTACCTTAAATTTTGCATGTAAAAACTCCTTGCTTCAACTGCAGACAGACTGCTGTCCAAAAAGGACAAAACTTGGTAGCAGGGAAGTCGACAGCCTAGACAGGGTAGGTTAGTCCTTCACAATCCCTGCTCTACAATAAATGTCTGTCAGAGAAACAGGACCAAAAGGCTGAAGACTGATGCTGGAATGTATGGAGAGAAAATGGGAACTGTCCAGGTAGTCACTGGTTTGTCATTTCTTAGTATTGGAAGCTGCAGGCCCTGCACTTCCTATACAATCAGATATATTTATCCTTCTCAGCTCTCTGAGGTGGTTGAAGAATAGACAGCTTGAGTCTCATAGCTAAATTTTGAGTTGTTTAGGAATCAAGAGGGTGTTCTAGATCTAAGAAGATGGTTATAATAGTGATGCAAGTTAGTATGAAAACTAAGTCAGTTATAGAACTTTAAACTCATGGAGATGGTTAGAAGGTAGAAGGTTAAAGTCAGGGGCCAAATATGTATGAACTGGACATTGGGAAGGTACACCGGGCCATTTAACTCTCATAAATGTGGCATATTTAATTCTGCTGTTTTGTATAGAATTTACTGTTATAAGAGAAAGAACCATTTGTTGGAATGAAAAGAGAAGCTGTTGGGGGGGGGAAGAGGGTGGAAGGGTGGGACAAGAAGGGGGAATAGGGAAGGGTTTGCTACTGAGATGTAACTTGAAAAAAAAATAAAGTACTTATAAAAAAAAAGGAATATATACAGAAAAAAAAGACAAAATGTTAACATCTCAAGTTCACTTCTTCTTAAATTTGTAACCCAGAAATTTGTTGTTATGTAAAGTGGAAAAGGAATCAGAGTGGTAGATTTATCTGTCAGTGGTTTTGTTTGCATACATAGCAAAAGGATTAATTCTCACTGAAATATGTATATTTAAAAGTATATGGCATGACATGTATTTCTAGCAAGTCAAAATAAGTAGAGTAACAGTAACATACAAAGTTCAGGAAATTTGTTCACTTAAAAGATGTTAGTTGAGTTTCTTCATGTATCAAGTACTGTGTTAGGTACTGATGTCTAGACATGATGGGTGAATGAATTATCTAGATACAGAGCTGTGAGCAATACACAGAAAGTGCCCTAAGGATTTTTTCAATTTATGCCAAGATTAATGCCACTAATTATTTTATTCTTAGATTTCCAACTTTGGAATTAGCAAATATATATAATATACTATAAACAGAAAGTTTAAATTATCCCAAAAGCTCATTCATGGTCTGTTTTTTGAATCACAAACAAATGAAGTAAAAAACAAAACCTAGAATAGTTCAACCACTTGTCAAAAATCACTGTGGAAATAAAACCCAGATGTAGTTCTTTGGATGTCCTCTAAGGGCAGAGCTCTCCCCAGTGTCCTCTAACCAAGGCCTTAAGAATGTAACAAGTCCCTATTACACTTTATTCTCGTTAACTTGAGCTGTCAAGATGTGGAATTCTTACCATAGAACAACTTGTTCAATGTGACCTGGATATTATATCAGTTTCTAACCTGCATTTTTAGTACAAAGAAATTTGAAAACCAACTTCTGGTGTTGTCTTTGGCCAAACCTTCAGCTAAGTGATGACTGTCAAATTCAAGAGAGAATTAAAGTACCTGAAGAAATTGTTAAATTTTTGCACCTCTATTCCTCACCTCATTTTGGAATACATTGAGTCTAAGATGAAATTTTGACACCCGGGTGCCTCTGAGCCATATGGATGATTCTGATGAACATCTACTACTTAGACTAAATAGGAAATGACCAATGGAGAAAGCTTTTAAAGCCCTTTTTCCTTTCCATCATGTCACCTAAAAAAAAAAAAACAGTGTATGCAAGCAAAGGTGTAAAACATCTGAACAATAATGTTCCCTGATACACTGAAGTATGCAAGTTGAGGTACTAAATAGAAATGGTCTATGTAGGTTGAAGCCCAATTCCTTTATGAAATCTTGCATGTCTATCTTCTGGTACTTTCATAGGTGGACAGATAATATATTACATTCCATGAAACAGAAGACTCCAAGGTTTATCATGAAGTACTCGTGATATTCATATGAAGAAAGGAAAACAAACACTATGTGAACTCAAATAACTAAGGTATGTAATTTTCCAGAAATTAAACAAAGATTTACTCACAGCCTTGAAAAATCAAGGAACTAAATGTGTTCACTTGTGGTTCAACATACAATAGAGAATTAATTCTGAGTCTTGTTAGATTCTTCTTCTCAATTCAAGTATTTACATATTGATTGATTTTTCATGTGCAACAGAAACAGCTGTAGCAATGTACCATGAAAAAAATGTAGAAATTTCTCATGCATACTACTGGACGTATGAGGTAAGTGTTGTCAGGGTGACTAAGAAACAGTAATCTTGCTGCACCTAGAGGCATTGCAGATGTGACTGTTATGTCACATGTGCATCAGTAGGTGGCAGAGAGGAGAGAGGCTACATTTACATTCAGTGTTCTGACCTATGGACATCTGGATGAATAGTAACCTAACATTCCTGGGGCGGGGGGAGCAAGCTGGATGCCAACACCACTTTGGTGCCATGGGGTAGCCTGAGATGACTACTAGACCAGTACCAGGTAAACACAAGATGGGCTCCCAGGACAGGAAACAAACCAGAAACTAGAACTCTGCTCATCCCTGGATGTGGGGATTGTGGATGAGCCAGCCCTGGGGGAGTGAGTGTGGGAGAAATGACCTGCCTTCAGTCTGCTATGTGGAGGTGTTGGCTAGGGAGAGATGCTCCCCCTCCCTTTTTCCCTCACCACCATTGGCCAACAGGAGATCTGGCCCAGAAGGGATCACAAGACCAGGAGTGCTGTCTCTGCCCTCACATGCTGCAGCATTTGGGAGAGCAAGCCTTGCACCTTGTCTGGGTAGCCCACTACAGCTGATCCTGGATATGGGAGTTTTGAGTGAGCCAGCCCTAAGGGAGGGAGTGAGTGTGGGAGAGAAAGCCTTGCCTTCGATCTGCTATGTTGAGGTGTTGGCTAGGGAGAAATGGCATCTCCTCTCTTTTGCCCTTACCACCAGTTGCAGACAGGAGATCTGGCCCAGATGGGATCACAAGAG
>CAJQZJ010033276.1:2969643-2985631 GCA_907164525.1 Lophiomys imhausi
GGAGTGAGTGTAGGAGAGCCAGCCCTCCCTTCAGGTCTGCTATGTGGGGGTGTTGGCTAGTGAGAAATGCCCTCTCCTCCCTTTTGCCCTCACCACCATTGGCCAACAGGAGATCTGACCAGAAGGGGTCACAAGAGCAGGAGAGCTGTCTCTGCCCCTCACATGCTGCAGCACTAGGGAGAGCAGGCCTTCCACCTTTCCATAGTAGAACTGACCATGCAAGTGGGGGTTGCAGGTCCAGAACCAGGGCTTTGAGTTGGCCCACCCCAAAATCTACCCCATGGATGAATTACTGGAGTGCAAGAAGAGGTCAGTTCCACAACCCAGGACTGCAAGATCTTTACAACACAGGACAGTTATGGCATATCTGAGAGGAGTTCCAGTGACATTCAAGTACTGATGGAATAGCAGAATCTAGGACCTTGTACCAGACCAAGGAGTCATTATAATGAACATTTGCAAGTAGAATGTGTGGACAAAGGGGAATATTGTGGGACATACTGAGATACACTGCAGCTTCCACAATGAGCTGTTATTTTCTATGGAAGGGTGGAGGGTGGGTCTGGAGGAGGTGCAAGATGGGAGGAAATAGGGTGCATGATGTGAAATTCAAAAAACAAGAAAAGAAGAAGAAGCAGTCATCTGAGACCTGACACAAGAGAGATCAAGGTTGAAATAGAAAACAAAAGGCAAATCTTCAGTAAAATAAAAGTCAGCTGGGAAACATGACCCATGACTCTGCCATGATTAAGTGGTTTACTGTCATTAACCAGCTGACCTTATGGGAGCATAGAGAAATCAATTAAGCCGTTTGGTCTGACCTCAAGGAAGTATGGATAAATTCTCTGAAAATTGGTTGCATAAAAATTATTGCTTAATACATAATGTTTAAGACTTCACTCCAAAAAAGGGATCTCTTTTTCAATATCATGATAAAGGCTGATGGCCTCATGTCAACATCTGAAAAAAATGTGTTTTTGATAGATAATATGTCAATTTTCCTCCACGATTGCTGAACAATGACAACATTACAAGAAACATCACCTGATATTAAACAATATGCACACTATTTCCTAATTTCATCACCATGGTCACCTGACATATCATTAATCATAAACCCACTTTCCAAATGAGGACACTAAAAACTAAAACTAAGATTGCAGTTTATACACTGTCAAAAAATGCAGAAATGGCCTAAGGATAGACTGTGAACCCATTCATACATAAGCAAGTACCTCAGGACTGTACTTCAGTACCCATAGGATGTAAATGTATATGTTAACTCCAGGGGATGAATGTGCCAGAGATAGTAACCTGAACATACCAAGTAGGAAAATGGAAAATTCAGCAAGACAAAAACAAAGGAAAATTTTTCTTTTTATAAATTAAAAATGTATTTCCCAAGTAAGATAAAGTAAATGTCAAAGGTAGTATTTCTGTCTAGTATAGTATTTCTGTCTAGTATAACACTCAGAGAGCTTGGCTCACTTCATTCCACTCCAAGTGTCTCGTGCCCTCTGTGGATGAGTAGTTCTAATGGTCCTTTAGTCTCAGTGTAATGATGCCAGAGAGGTGCCCATATCTTGGATTGTGCACATTTCCACACAAGTATTTCTAAAGGACCTTTTCACATAAATGCTTTCTCAAGTACTTTAACATATTTTAGTGAATTTTCATTAAATTTTGTCTGCTCTTGAAATGGTCTTAATTTTTTATAAAGCATGCTAATGTTGCCCCCCACCAAATGAAGTCACCCAGTTAAGTAGGTAAAGGTGTGTTTGTAATAATATTTCTAGGTGAAAAACATTATTACAAATTATCTCTTATTTTCTTCTGCCCTCAACATCAAAAACAAAGACAGGATAATTCTTTCTGGTTCACAAACATGTTCAGAGACATATTGCCAAAAGTCATGACAAAGAAAATGTATCCATGGAGATTACAAATACATGCTTTCCCTAAATGTGTTTGAACACAAAAATATCAAAATACTGTCCAACATTTGGAATATTTATGGAACAATTCTGATTTTCATTCATAGTCATGACTTTCTCCCAGGATATAAACTACAACTGAAAGATCAACCAAATCATTGTTAACAAGACAAAATGTACTGACAAAAGACAAAATTGAATGCCCACAGAATCAATACCTCTAAAATTAACAGATATTTTCAACCTTATTTTCTTTTTCTTAGAGTGTATTTCTTTTCTTTTCCTTGAGAATTTTCTACACGGCACTTAATCTTTATCTCCCCCATCCCTCCCTTACCTCAAATGTCTCCTTCCTCCATACCTTCCTAAATTTATGTTTTTTAAATTATTTATAATTATATATTTATACATATATGCATATAAATGTGTGCATATATATTGTATATGTATATATACTACTACGATATAAATAAATATTTGTGTGTGTGTGTGTGTGTGTGTTATATACATATCATACTGAGTCCGTTTAATGTGTTTAATGCATCAGGGCTAACCCTGTTGGGAAATGTCTGATAGGCTGATTTCAATGCTGAGATCTGGTTACCACCCCTTCTGAGGCATTCTCTTGATTGGTTAGTAATGTCACTGATGGCCAATTAGCTGGGCAGAAATAGTATAGGAAGGTGGGACTTCCTGAGATTAGAACAGGAACCCTGCATTTTACACAGAGGATTAATTCATTCCTCCAGGAGACAAAGATTGAGAATGCTGGAAGGTAATCACAGGCACATGGCTGTTTGGGATTAGGTGATCCAGGTTAACTTAGAGTAGCCAATTGAGACTCTGCCCAGCTAAAGGATAAATGTTGTAACATTAAAAGGTCTTGGTGTATTCAATTATTGGGGAAAGGACCACAGTGGCTTATAGGCCCTCAGTCCAAGCAATCCAGTGCTATTGAACTCCTGGACTCTCAGACAACCCTTGAACCAGGTGAATCTCCCACCAAGGCTGATAATTCCACCGGCCTAATATAACAATTTATATTAGTTAACAGAGCTTACATTACAGATAGTGTAGACCACACTTGTTCCCGGGGCTCTTTCCCCAGGACAAATCAGGCAACCGGTTAAGGTGGGCCAGGCCACCCGCTGCTCTGCCAAGCTGCCAGCTGTTCCACTGGTCTAATCTTACATTTTATACTTACTAATTACTACAATTGGTAACTAAATTGCAGTTTCATAAACCCTTGGAATTGAATATCTATGTGGAAGCTCATCACTGAAAGAAGATGATCTCCCTCTTTCAGCATCCTTTGACCACCTGTAACTATTAATTTAAGGCAATGGTTCTCAACCTTCCTAATGTTTCAATCCTTTAATACAATTTTTCAAGTTGTACTATATAAATAACCATAAAGTTACTTTCATTATTACTTCATAGCTGTAATTTTATTACTGTTATGAATTATAATGTAAATATTTTTTGTGGTAAGGGTTTTCCAATGGGGTTACAACATACAGGTTGAAAACCTCTGATCTAGATGGTGGGATCTTGTAAAATTTCCCCTGATCATGTTGGCATGCTTGTATGTTATTATTGTTCAGGCAACCATGTTTTTGAGATTTCATGGGTGTATTTTTGTGTCACGCTAGGGGACACTATCTAACCACAGATATCCCAGTTCTCTAGCTCTTATAATCTTTCCATCCCCTCCTATGTGATTGTGCCTATGTCTAAGGAACCAGAATTCCACTGAAGATGTATAAGGTGGGATTAAACTCTCCACAGCCACTTAGTCTTTGCATTTTGACCATTGTAAGTCTCTAAAATAGTTTCTATTGGCTACAAACAGTGGTCTCATTGATGCAGGATGAGAGCTACACTTACCTGTATGTATAAAGATAAGTTTAGAGCACCATTAAAATTTAGGAAAATGGCAATAGGTTATCCTTTCAGGTCTATGACCACATCATCCAAGGATAACTGGGTAGGTTTGCAGTATCAAGAATGAAATTTGTCCTAATGAGTGGGCCTTAAGTCCAATTGGATGATTCTTGTTTGCCCTGAGATGAAGGTATCACTACTGCACTGTTGTGGATATTATGCCAGTTCAGTCATTATTGTACTTTTAAGCTTTCCCACAAGGTTGGGCTGATTTTTTTTCTACCCTTGTAAGCCTATCTAGAACTTTCTGATACAATGAGGGCCAGTTCTCAAGGGGAAACTTCTATATCAGTTCTAGTTCAATTCCTCCAAGCTCTGTGTATGAATTATATTGTATCTATATCAATAGAGTTTTACCTTCAAATCCTGGAAGGCAACCAAAGTCAATGCAATAACCATTTTTTTTTTGAGAGACTGTTATAGTCCTACAAACAACAACCTAAGGGAAGATTTTCTATAACTGGCAATTGGGTTGTTATAACAGTCCAAGGCACTTGAGGTGAGCATCATCACCATATACATATATAAATACATACATACATACACAAACACACACATGCATACATACATACATACATAGTCTATATGTATTCCATATATAGAATAGAATAGAATTCTATATGTATACATACCATATTTTCATTATCCATTTGTCACTTGAAGAATATTTAGGTTGTTTCCATTTTCTAGCTATTGTGAATAGAGAGGCAATGAACAGAGCTGAGAAAGTGTCTCTAGATTAGCAAGTCAACCTCTTAGGACACATGCCAAAAATTAGTATAGTTGGGTCATGTGGTAGAAATACTTTTGGGTTTGGTTTTATTTTTGAGATGGGTGTTTGTTTGAGTTTGTTGTTTTGAGAATTCTGCAAATTGACTTCCATAGTGACTGCACCAATATGGAATCCTACCAATAGTAAAGGAGCAATCGTTTTCGTCACACCCTTATCTGAATTTGTTGTCAATTGTTTCTCTTGATCTTAGTCATTCTTATTTAAGTAATATGACAGCTCAAAAGAGTTTTAATTATATTTCCTTAACTTCTATGGATATTTAATAACTCTTTGTTCAGAACCATGGTCCATTTTTCTCAATTGGCTCATTTGTTTTCTTTATTATAAATACTTTGTGCACACAGATTGGTGTATCCCTCACCTCTTATCAAAAATCTCTTTTTATGCAAAGGATAGTGACATATACAGACATCCACAAGTGGTCAAAATTACAGTGACTAAGAGTCTGTGGGATGCACACAGTGTAAACTCTATGTACGTCTCTGGACTTTTGCAAAGTGTACGCTTCTGTTGTCTTTCTGGGTAGAAAGGAAGAATAGAAAAAATATAATAGTGACAGAGGCAGCCTAAGAGTTCCTAATCATTTTAACTATATATTATACAGAAGTAATATATATATATTATACCATAGAAGTAAAAATATTATATAATAAATATTTTTACTTTTTATATTACCATTAACTACAAAATATAAATTATAATTTTAAAACATTTATTTAAGAGTCTTAAAACTTTAAATGCATAAAGCAAAAATTATATATATATACACATATATATATATATATATATATCATATGGAGATAATGAAGGAGAAAAACACAAACTTTATAAAAATCAGACAAGCAATTACCAAAAAAACAGAGGTGGCAGACATAGACATATTCTTTTTTTTAATATTTAATTATTATTTCAGGTTACATATTCATCACAGTGCCCTCTTTCCACGCTTCCCAGTCCTGCCGTCCCACCCTCTACCCCCTATCCCTTCCATCCCACTCCTCTGGAGTGGAGTGTCCCTACACAACAGTCCCCCCCACCCCCCCAGTTCAGCAGGCATATGAGGGCTAAGAGCCTCATCATACACTGGGGGCCTACAAAGCAGCACCACTAGGTAAAAGTGTCTCATTGACAGGAAACAAAGCCTATGTTCCTGTTCCCTTTGGTGCATTAGTTGTAGTATAGTTATCCTGTACTATATGGCTAAAATCCAATTATAAGTGAATAGATGCCATGTGCTTCCTTCTGAGTCTGGGTTAGCTCACTCAGGATGAGCTTCTCTAGTTCCATTCATTTGGCTGCAAATTGCATCATTACGTTGTTTCTGATGGCTGAGTAATATTCCATTGTGTAAATGTACCAGTTTTTTTTTTTATCCATTCCTTGGTTGAGGGACATCTGGGTTGTTTCCAGTTTCTAGTTATTACAAATAAGGCTGTTATGAACATAGATGAGGAAACTTCCTTGTGATTTGGTGAGGAATCATTTGGATGTATACCCAGAAATGGTGTGGCTTGGTATTGAGGTAGAACTATTCCAAGTTTTCTAAGGTATCGCCACACCACACTGATTTCCATAGAGGTTGTACAAGCTTGCACTCCCACTAGCAATGGAGGAGGGTTCCCCTTTCTCTACAACTTCGCCAGCATGTACTGTCATTTGAGCTTTTGATCTTAGCCATTCTGACAGGTGTGAGATGAAATCTTAGAGTTGTCTTAAGTTGCATTTCTCTGATGATTAAGTATGCCAAGCATTTCTTCAAGTGTCTCTCAGCCATTAGGGATTCCTCCTTTGTGAATTCTCTGTTTAGCTCTGTTCCCAATTTTTTGATTAGATTATTTGTTTTTTTGGCACTTAATTTCTTGAGTTCTTTGTAAGTTTTGGATATTAGTCCTCTGTCAGATGGGGGGGGGGGGTAGTGAAGATTTTTTCCCAATCTGTAGGTTGTCATTTTGTTAGAATGACAGTGCATAGACATATTTTTTCATGCTTATATTTTAAGTACAGGAAAGGAATGAGGCAAGAAAATTGCCATGAATCTAAGGCTAGAGTAGACAATATATTCAGTTATCAGTAAGTATGGGTTACCAAGTAATACCCTGTAACAAAAAGAAAGAGAGGAGTGGGAGTGGGAGGGAAGAAGGTGGAAAGACAATGAAGAAGGGAAGGAAAAGAGGAAGGAAAGCTGACAGGAGGATGAATAGAACTATGCTGAAGCAAAAGAAAATGATGTTTGGGAATACAGAACCAACTTATGATATCATACATATCTTTACATAGAAATTTCAAAACCTTATCTGTTGACAAGATATAGAATATAATTCACAATTTTTACTAGACTTTCCTGTAATTTCTTATATAGTATCATTGTGTCTACAGGAGAATTGTCCCCCACACCCAAAACACAGTTTCAGTAATGAGCAACAAAATTTGACTTTATTTGACAACATTGTGTCATATTTCATATTATTTCTGAGAGTGAATATTTATTAAATAAGCAAATGCATTATGTACAGCATGTTATCATATAATAGATAAATTAACTTAGAGATGGGACCCCACCCATCTCTGTTTTTGTATATTCTTGCACGTTGATTCTTCTAAATATCCAACTTTTAATCTGCAAAGATAAATTTACTGTGGTGAGACATTGAAAATATTTCCCAAAACAGATTTTGAACAAGAAATCTGGGAAGGAAGAGGTGGTATTTTTGCCAAATTGCAAATGCAAGGTGGAAGAGGGGACAAGGTTAATTCACAGCCAAAAGACCTCAGAGGCTGGTATGAGAGACAAAAGAGCACAGAAAAATTCACTGGGGGGGGGGGGGGGTTTACAGGATGCATGAAAAAACTCAGGAAGGAGAAAGGCAGCAAGAGGAAGCAGACGACAGTAAGAAGGGTCCCTGCTAGGAGGCAGCTGCAGAAAACATCTGTAGACATATCACCTTCTCCATCACCACAAAAAAGGAGGATCCTTACCATAAAGACATACAAAAGAAACTTCACTACCTGTGGCATTTGGTTGAAGGGTGTGTACAATGCTCCCTGAACCAGCCTCTAATTGCTTTATGACAACTGCAGTTCCACTCTCCCAGCAGATAACATGTGTCAAAGCATGACTTAGCAGTGATTGAAACATAAGGAAATACTTTGGTTTATGTCTCTTCTAGCAATGCCATGCTTGCCTTATTTCAACCTCATTTGTCTAAAGGGAAAGGTCAAAAAAATAAAGTGTTTCCTTTCAAGGAGAGACAAGATGCGGCTTTGATCCATTCATCATGCAATGGTTTTTGCTTGCTTTTACTTCCGAAAATTTCTGTCAACACAGCCTGTCAGACTGTCATTAAATGCAACAGTAGAATGACAGAGGGACTAGCAGCTAGAAGAGTGCAGTATCTAAACTGGCAGTTCTCATGGCTGGACTTGCCACCTGGAAGACTGCACAAGTCAATAGAAGACGGCCGTGGAGAGGATCAGCCTTCCTGGTCTCCCCTTGCACATCATATCATATGTCCCTATGTTCCATATTATCCCATTTACAGCTCATCCAAGGTTAATGTAGCAGAAAGGAGACATGGGGAAATCAGAGTGAGAAATCTTGCAAATGGAAAGAAAATTCTTTATTCTGACAGGTAGAGTTCATAGTTTCGAAAAAGAAAAATATAGTGTAGATTTCTAGACACACATTACTACCTCTGGTCATTTAAGTCATTCAATCAACAGAATATCAGCCCTCATGGAGGGAGTGCATTTTCTGGGTAATCAGAGGCACATTTGTATGGATGGACTATTGTACAGAGCAAGGGTCTCTGGGTCAGTGATGAGCCAAATTCTGTTTATGGTGCCACTCCCAGAGCTACTGCTTCTGAGTGCTGGTGCTTTTGAAGTGTGGTCAGCTGAAAGAAGCAACTGCACAAAACATAATGGAGCCCATAAGAGGCCAGAGCATAAAATGCGCAGACACAATTACCTGATTGTTAGGCGTTCCATTCAGTTTCCGAAGTCTACCTTATCTTGACAATGACTTGCTGGGCAGTGTTGGAAAGTCATTCAACTTTCTATGCTACTGAGTCTTTCAATTTGTGAAAGAAGTTAATGAAAGCACTTTGATACAGAATGGTGTTCCGCATAAGCAGGCACCCTTCAAATCATCCACTCTAAGAGATCAAATAGATTAGCTACCTATGACAGCTTCACATGCTACCACAGAAAGTATGTCTATGAAGGACACAACAACCAGATGCCTAGGACATTCATAAAACCCAACTTTGATGTTGGTAGGTGTCTAAGGAGACATCCTCTCTATTCTTGGTCAAGAAAATTAGGATTTTTTTTTTTTTTTTTTTTTTTTTTTTTGAGTTAGGAAGGATCAAGGGGTCCAATCTTTCAGATAAGCAAAGTAATGAAATTCTTTCTATATTTAAAAGAGCCATGAAGGAGAAACCAAAGTTACCAAGAGTCAAGCAAATAACTTTTAAGATGTTTCAGTGAGTAAGCCTGTACCTCCAAGAACCTCCAAGCCTGAAGGCCTGAGTTGGAGCTTCTGGACCACATCCTAAGAGGAAGAAATTACTCCCACAAGTTGTCCTCTGACCTCCACATTCAAGCCATGGCACATACACGACACACACACACTTCAAAGTCTCACTGCTTCTCTAATAACATTTGACTCAATGCTTGAACACCTGGGTAAGAAAATATCAGAAGTAAAAATTTTAAGGAAAGACCTAGAAAGTAAAAATTTTAAGGAAAGACCTAGAAAGTAAAAATTTTAAGGAAAGACCTAGAAAGACAACCTAGGCAAGGGAACAAGGGCATATACATCACTGAATAGGGACAGGGAAGGATGTATGAAAAAAAAAAGATCCATGCACAAATCTACTGCTTTATAAGTTAACCAGAAAAATTCAACTAAATTAAAGAGTTTGAAAGGGGGTATTCTGCATAGCTGTGTAGCTCTTCCAGAAGCTGGAAGATTCAGTCATAAATCCCATTGGCAGGTACAGAATACCTCCTCATGAAGTGTTGGCCAGAAAGACAGCAGAAGTTTCCATCGCAATACAAGCTATTTCCATTATTCTTGGTTGCCCATAAAACTGGTTAATGAGACCCTATTCCTGAAGACACTACACATTTTGCTTTGGAGACATAGGGAATAATTACACCAAAGCTGAGCTTCTTTCCTGCTATATAACCGTCACAGTACAAGAATGTGCTATCAATTGTCTTACCCAGCCGTGGACATTTCATACTACAAAATGGACATTCACAAAAGATAAACCTACTGGCGCAACAGTGGTACACCTGTTTTGAAGATAACCAACTTATTTGCTGATTGGACCTGGGTTCTTCTCCACAGGATGGAATACATATCTGGTAGTATAATCCTATTCAAATGCTTATGACTGGGAAATTCACAAGCCCTAAGGGACAAGGCAATCTACTACTGTTATGTTGTTAAATTGTCATTTAAGTACATGTGTTTATACCTATAGACTAGTGCTGCTCTAAGCTTTGCTCAAGGAAGCTTCTTTCTGTGGTGGGTGAAAGTTAATAAAGAAACTTGTCATTGGTTGAAGTGCTGAGAATAGGTTCAATGGCTCAACCCTGAATTAGACATCTATATTACACCATCTGAAGGCCCGGGAACATCAGAGAAGTAGTAGAATGATTGTAAGAGCTTGAAGATAGGGAAAGTGCTGTGAAACACGATCTTCTGAATACGACTGCAATCATGAATAATCTATGGCTATGTACACTGACCTGCACCAAAAAAAGAAAGAAAGAGCTCAAAGTAACAGGGGGACTATTTTGGAAGAAGAGATCAGCAGGGTTGGGAGAGAAATATGAAAGGAAAACAGAGAATGAATATGATCAAATATATTATATCCATGCATGAAACTGTCAAAACTAGGAAAGTAGATTCAAAGAAAAGGGATATCCTACACAGTACTTTCCTGCATAAGTGTCTTCACCCTGTTAGTCTGGGAGTTGCCTGTGATGGCTACTATCAGAAACAAAAACCACTTCCCAGGACTTCAGTTCTTCATAACTGGACTGCACATAATGGGAGAATGAGCGCTGAAATGAGCAGCGGCTTAGCAATTCACATCTGTGTTTGTGTCTGTGCATGAGACTTTTAAAAAATAATGTGTCAGTATGTGGTCCATACTACTGTATAATTAAGTTCACGGAGCAGATATCCTTTAGCACACATATGTACCCAAGTGAGATAAACTGTATCACTCTAGTTAGGTAATAAATTTCTTGAAGGGAAAGACCGATGGCCTTTTACTTCTTATTCACAACAAATGCTGAATGTACAAAAGGTAATGATTTAGGGCCACTCTGGGAAGTCACCCTTGTTTTTTTGCAGTTGTTGGTTCTTTACTCACTCTGCTCTTCTGCCTGAGTTGTAAAGTATGAGCCACCCTGTGCCCTCCTGGCCTGTTTTTAAAATAAGCTATCTAATTATAGGGTTTTAAATTTTTACATTTTCCCATCAAGCCTGCTGTTGATTATATTTGTCAAAATTGAATGCCTGCCCTTTGAAAGATCATTTTTAAGACTTAAACCTGTTTGTTTGTGTGATTACAGCAAATCGCACCAGCGCTTGGTGTTCAACAACAGCCGTTCTTTCCTCTGCCCTGTGCAATAAAAAAGGAAGCTAATAGCCACTATTTCTTCTTAGCTGTGAAGATCAACCTTTAAACACATCCATAGCTTATGGCTTGCCTTTTTACATTTCCAGGCATCTAATGCAACACCAAAAATCTACAAAAGCAATCTTTTTCAAGTTACTTTTTGAAAGATAATATTATTACATATAAAGTGTAGTAAGAAAACAATAAATTTTCCTAATTCTTTCAAGGAAGCTTTTCATCTCGTCACAATTTCACTTTTTCAAATATTTAAGAACTAAACAATCCTTTGTTTTTGGCTCAAGGTAGTAAAATATTATTCAATACAAAAAATATATGATTTTTAAAAGAATCCTTGGTGACAGTCTAAAATATAAGTATATTACCAATATGTGTCATTTGAATAAAAACAATAAAAATTAATAGTGAAATTAAAAACTTGTAAAGTTAAAAAAATGTAACTTTTACCAGGAACAGTATTAGTTATAATAGGTGCAGATTGAATTTGATCATCAGTTTCTGGGGAGCCATTGTGGAGACAGATCTGCCTCAGTTACTGTTTCTCCTTCTATAGATATAATCACCTTCCTCGTGTTGTTGCTGAGTTCATGGGGGGAGGGCCATAGAACTAAATATTGGACTTGATTTTTAGTATTGATGGCCATCATCTAAAGAACCAATTACCAAAACTTGAAGAAGTGAAGGAGGAACCCAGGAGAACTCATTGATATACAGCATCAAAAGAAGACAAAACAACAACAAAAACCCTCCAATTTTGGGAACAAGTATTAAAGTATCCAAGTTAATAATTATGTCATCCATCAAAGCAGAAAAATGTGTATGTCCTGTGCCTGTTAAATACATTTTTGTCAATACTTAAGCAGAGCTCTCTTATGATGATGGTCATGTATCTAATTTGGAGTTATATTCTGTGGTTGGTACCGTTGTTGCATGACTTTTCCTGTGAGTATACAAAACAAACATCTAGTCACTGTTAGTTTATAGGCAATCACACTAGCCTGCTCTAGAAGTCTAGCAATGTCATCTCCAGGTGCCTCCAGGTATGAGTGCACTGCTAAAAGGACGAGCCCACTACCATGTCCCAGCTCTCTTGCTCTCTCTCTCTCTCTCTCTCTCTCTCTCTCTCTCTCTCTCTCTCTCTCTCTGTGTGTGTGTGTGTGTGTGTGTGTGTGTGTGTGTGTGTGTGTGTGTGTTTTCTGCTCTCCCCCTCTCTGCCCTCAGGCTCTGCCCCCATCCATCTTCCTCTACCCTCTTCCTGGCCCTTAATTCCTCTCTCCCCTCCCCCAAATAAACCTCCTTAAACCAGACCACTTGCCTAGGGTAATTCCTCAAGGGTACCTCTGCATGGACCCACCTGCTACCTCCACTGCCACATTATATATATTATATAATTATATAATATTATAATAGTCACCTCAGAAATAGTACTAACAATAGCCCAAAGAAGTAATTCCACTCAGATCTAGTCTGGTGAGCCAATTTGTTTATTGCAATCATTTACAGGCATCTAGATGAGAGGTTACTCACAGAGGCATGGGAGACTCAAGACAGTTCTATCAGCAGAAAGTCTCCCCTGGCATTAGTAAGGACCCAGGAAACCATGCATCTGAAATTCCCTCCACAGTTTGTAGGTGGCTTAACCAGTTTCCTCCTGTAAGCAGCTGTTTGCTGCTCATATAACCATGCAGGGTCCCTGGGAGCCTTGTAACTTTGGGGGCTACCAGGGCTTGGCATGTTTCATTAACTTGTTAGCCTTTTAAGTTTAGTTTTGTTAGTTTCCTAGCCTGTTACCTGATGTTCTACCCTTAAGAGGAAGTTCCACTTAAGATGAAATCGTGATGTTGTAAGAGACAGGTATCGACTCAAGACACAAAAGACCAAGTTCTCAGCACAAAGGAGATTCATTTTCCGTGGAGGGACAGAGTGCAGGGAGAAGGGACTAAGACAGGAGCTAGAGAAAGAGGAAAAGTGGAAGAGAACAAGGGAGAGGGGACAGGGACTTTTATCCTGGAGGGGGGCAAAGGACTGCCTCTGGAGACAGACATGACGCATAGAAAAATAGTGGTTTATAAAGGTTAAATGGGAAACCCTATGTTAGGATGAAGTGTTTAATTTTAATTGCGCATGTTAATTAGGTGAAACAATGGGGGCTTTTGATTGCTAGACTTCAATAATTTGGTAGCTGAACTTTGGTGGTCAGCCTCAGGAGGAGGAAGTGCCCAAACAGGAATAGCCCTTGGTGGCTAGCTTTAGGAACGTAATCTAGCAGGGCAGAGGTAGTGGGAGAAAAAGGCAAGGCCCGCTAGAGCCACATGCTCCAGAGCTCTAGTATCCCCTCAGAAGAACAACAGCACTCTTAACGCTCACAACTAAACATAATAACACAACTTGTTTTGATACCTTGGAAATTGCAGATATAAACTGGTGTGTGGGGGCTTGTGAACCGTGCCTTTCCTGTTTGCCATGCAATGGTGGGGTTGTGGACCATCGGGTTGATGAACCAGATGAGATGGAAGGAATCCAGACCCTAGAACCCTCAAAACTGAGGACAGCAGGTATGGGAAAGAACTCTCTCCCTGCTTCTAATAGCACTGGGGGCATGTAAACAACCTCAGTTTGGCCACAGGCAAAAGGCCACATAAACAAGCACCCTATAACTTCTCCCCATGCAAACAGAGCATTAGAATCCGACCAATCATGAGCCCAACCCCCCAAAAAATTCCCTACTGCCGACAAACTATATATTCTTCCATGATTCACTGAAGAAAAGTCACCATCTATTTCACCAAAGGCACTGAGAGCTGACTACTTCTAGGAACCACGGACCAGATGATGCCTACTCTGGCAGGCTTTCATAGACAGCTATCGTCATTGCCAGCAACTGAGTGGCTGTGAGAACCCACGCTTTGGTGCATAGAGAACTCTGACTCCGTGACAGCTGTGGTGAACCTGCCACCACCATGGCCATTTGAGCCAGGACTGACTTTCACTGTTGTCTGTTCACCTGTTTTGGGCTTTCAGCTGTTTATACCAAACACTGGATACTAAAAGAGCAAAAATACTCAGTTCTTTTGCCTAGAAACAATTATGATAGAAGAAACGAGGAGGGGAAGTAAGTCAATTTGTAGTCAGTATATTATACATATAATCCTAAAACAATCTAGCTGCCACTTAAAATGTATTTTCAGCAAATCAACATATTTTGAAACTGTGGCAAATGACATTATCTCATAAAAATACTACATTAACAAGATCAGCATAAGAGCAAGCTAGTCAAAATTCTAACATGATGAGGGAGGAAGAGCTACTTTCACCCCTATTAGAGGAGCAGCTGTTGGCTACTGAGGTTGTCTCTCTCCTTTGAGGATGTGACCACTGGTGGACTACTTATTGTACTGTTACTAGAACACAACTGATCTTAAGTTCAGAACAACTAGGTAACACTTTTATGAAATAATTTATTTTTTCTTAGTAACTCATCAGATACCTCCACAAACTTCATAAACAGGGTGGTTGGTTGTCGCGTGCCTCTCGACCGGTAAGAACGACGCAACTCGCAAAAGCTCTTCTCAAGCAGTTTATTCAGGTCCCTTGAAAACAGTCTTCCGAATCCCCGGGCAGACCCAACCCACAGGCTAAATACTAAATGAACAGCCAATCAAGTAAAGCCACGTAGTGCAATCTTAGAGGCCCACGTATGCGGAAGCAAGCCAGATCAGCGGTCTTTGCCAAATATGGACTTGTTTACCACCGAGAGCGCTCACCGTCGGGCTGGTGGAAGGCGGAGACCAGCGCCATCTTTAAGGCGCGGCACGTCGCAGCTCTCTACAGTTCCTCCTTTTTTATTTTTTCTAAAGTTGGTAGAAGTCCCTGGAAAGGTTTCGTAATCCCCTATCTGGGGATCTCACGGTGGGCCTGAGCCTGTAGGAGGGCGGTGCTCAAACTCTTACCTGTCTCTGGGTCAGCCTCCCCACTCGGGACTGCCCTGTCTTAGGTGGCCGAGACTTACCCGTCAACTCCGTCACTGACTTACCAGACCCTAATATCCGTGGAACGAATTCCTCAGTGGGCAGGGACTATGCTTAGTGAAGATTTACTTCACGGCAGCAAGCCATGCCTGAGGGGACTGACCCGCCTCAATGGCAACAAGGGCTTGTATAATCATGGCTGCATTACGCTTTTGTGTGGTTCTCATTTTGTAGATGCACCACAGGCAAACCAGAGAGGCTAGCATCATTAGTATCGCCAAAGAGCCTACACCCGCCCACTCCTTAAGATGATCCATAGCCGTCTGTATCCAAGAAGTCAAGCCAGTAGCCAGGCTCAGATCCACTCGAGTGGAATTGATGTGGATGATTGTTGCTCTCAGCTCTCTCATCAAATTTTCAAATTCAGCCGACCAATCCTGTAAGAGGAACTTTGACAATTGTCTGGACAAGTTAGCAGCTTTTGTATAATTTTGATATTGTACGGAGGTAACACACAAACCTTGCATTTTCCACTCACACCCCAATTGTGCTAGTTGCCAAAGAGAATCAATCTGTTCTTGTATTAAATCTATGCGTTGATTAACTATCATAAGACCTCCTTTGAGATGAGAATTCATAGAGTTCTGAGTATCCAATGCCTGTGCCACAGTGGCTGAGATGTTATTCAGG
>CAJQZJ010033276.1:2991884-3025965 GCA_907164525.1 Lophiomys imhausi
TGTGTGTGTGTGTGTGTGTGTGTGTGTGTGTGTGTGTGTGTGTGTGTTATGCTTATGAAAGTCAGAACTCAAAGCCAGGTGTATTTCTCCATATTTTACCATTGAAGTTTTTTGATACAGCATCTTTCTCTATACCTGAATCACCAATCACCAGGTCTGGTTAGCCAGCAAGCTCCTGAGATCTTCCTGACTTCACCTTCCAGCACAGGAACCACAGGCATTTGATGGAATGCCAAACTTGTCACAGGGTCCTGGGAATAAAACTCAGGTCCTCTTGCTTGCCCAGCAACCATTTTACCCAGAGCTGCATTCTGAGCCCTACTAGGTTTTACTGCTTTTAGTGGTACTCCTTGACAGCCAGGGTTACAGATATTCTTGATATTGGTGATTGCAATTTTATCTAAAAATATTAAAGTATTCAGTTGTACGGATTGTTTTATCTCACTTATTAGTAGGCTAAATGAAAAGGATTAAACTCTTCTTATCTTTGTAAATGACAGTAACTTAATGGTCAACATCCCAGTTCCCACTGCCATATCTTTTCAGTGTAGTATGAACACCCTATCCCAACATTCCGTAAGATGCATTGGCTAGTCTTTACAGTGTGCTTGTGACATTAAGAGGTAAGAAATATGAGCATCCTAAATCTAGGTATCTTTTAAGGAGGGAAAAGGATAGCACAAGTTAGCCTCAGAGGGTCAGAGTCAGCGTAGCTGAAGGAGGGGTGGTCAACAATAAACCAGATAGCCCTGCTTGGAAAGTTAATCCCACTGACTGCACTTCACATGGAACTATTTGTCAGCAGATTGCTTTCTGTTCATTATAACTCTCATACTCAGGGAGAAGGGAATAGGCCAGACCAGTAATATGAATGCATTGTGTGCGCTACCCTCCCCTCTTCATGATTAATTCTACCAGTGGTACAAATTTGCATGAATGAATGTCAGTGTGTTTTCTGCCCTGAACATTTCCTGCTGGCTTCAGTTCAGCCCTGCTGACATTTATTACAAATAATAGCTAAATATTCTTGATTTAATGGCTGCGGTGGACCCACATCTGAAGGTGATGTCTGTAATAAAAGCAGACAGGACGAGCTTATATACCAAATACTAATCAGATTGTGTTTGCACATGTAATGGATAAGCCTCACACATACAACCATAGGGAAAAAGACATGCTGCTGACTCTTTAAATACAGCTACTAAAAGTCACAGTTCAGAAACATATTGGTTTCTTTATTTCCTTTTCATTTCTCCTCTTCCTCCATCTCCTTTAAGTAACCAAGGCCTCTGTACACAATCAAGATTGAATATTATCGCCCTTTTTATCTGGAAAAATAGGACACTAAGCACAGAAGACTAGCTGTGTCCTCTTATTCATCTTTTGTTGCTCCTTCTAAACAAAGGGCATTGTCCCCTGATAAATTCCATTTTCTACCTCTTATTCAAAGGTAGTTTACACACAAGCTCAAGCGATTCTCACACAATGAAGGGACTGGCAAAGATACAAATAACTTTCAAAGTTCTTTCAACCTGTTGACCCAGATGTCCCTTCTGAAAGATATAAACTAGCCCTCCACACCTCTTACAATTGATAAAGGAGACTGTAAAACCTGGATCACAAAAAGAAGACACACGGTGCCTACTAAAGGCAAGCTTTAAAAGCCAATGGAAATAAAAGGTGCTTTTCTCTTTATCCTACACAAACTTCACAAGCTTGGACATGAAACCTGAAGGTCAAATTAGCTTTGTCTTCACCTTGACATTTAAGCATGTAGTAATTTCATTGATGTGCCATTAATTGTGAAGATCTTTGTGAAAATATAACTTTTCTTATTTTCCCATTTTCCACTTTTCTTTCCAGAATAAATTGTGCAGAAAATTGTACTTCGAGGTGATTATAGCCACCGGAATTTTCATATTCATTCTATTGAACTGCATTGTTTGAAAGGCATTCATTTCTGTATATATAACTTATGCAGCAATGGCTACAGAAGTCTCCATTAGAAAGCACCTTAAGATCTTCCACAGTACCAACTTAGTCAACTCTCACTTGAAATCTGAGTGTTCTGGACTCAGGCATAGACTGGAAGTATATATATATATATATATATATATATATATATATATATGATATAAATACATATATACACGTGTTTATATTATTCTCATTATTCTTTGAAAATGTCATATAGGTTTGCAATGGCTTTTGATCATGTCTATGTTCATCAGCTCTCTTATTCTACCTGCTCCTAAGATCCTATTGCAATTCCATGTCTCTCAATTCCATGTCCTTTTCTTTCTTTTATTATGAACTTGACATCTGTTTATCCTGAATCACCTGAGATGTCATAACTTTTTCTGCCTTCCCTTCCTTCTTCCTCTCACAAATCCACGAGGTCAAAGAGCAGAGAACATGAAATCTAGGCCAACTGGCTCTTCTAAAACTCTGCCTTTGGGCCTCCGCTAGTAGAATCTAAGCAATTGCAAGTTGAACTAAAAGAGAATCCAGTTTTCAGTGTCTTTCCAAGTATCACCAGCTATATTGTCCCCATAATACCAGGAAAATTTGTAACAAAGACAGCAAATAGTCACATGTTTCAATTCTCGTATGTAGCAAGTACTTTATTTTATTACTATACTTAATAATATACTCTAACTTATTTTATTGTACTTAGTACCTCTACTTCCCTTCTACCCTTTGTTCCTCTGAACTCCCCAACACTAGGTAGGAGAGAAAGAAGGTTAGAGGGAGAAGAGATGTAGATCTCTTTGAGCTACTTCCTGTTGATTAGGTTGGGTTCTTTGGGAGTAATATCAGTCTCAGTAGAAATCCTGAAGACAGCAGCAAGAAGAACAAGTGGCAGCTTGGGGGAGCACCAGCAGCTAGGAGAGCAGCAACCTCTTTCTTGTTTGTAGCCCGTTCTCCTACTTCTTTGTAGAGCCCCCTTTTTCTTCTTTCTTTGTAGCCCTTCTTTTCTTTGTAGAGCCCCTTCTCTCCTGCTTTTATTTTATTATTTTATGTACATGAGTGTTTTGCCATATGAATGTCTATGCACCACATGTGTATTTGGTGCCCAATTAGACCGGAAGAGTGTATCAGATTCCCTGGAACTGGAGCTACAGACAGTTGTGAGCTACCATGTGAGTGTTAGGAATCAAATCTGTATCCTCTGGATGAACAGTCAGTGCTCTTAACCGCTGAGTCTTCTCTCCAGCCCTTTTTCCTTTTTAAGTCCTTCAACTTCTATTCACAAATTCTGTAGTTGCATAGTCATTTCTGCAATGGTTTTTATCATACCCCTCTTTGTCCATTTGCAACTTTTCAAATTGCTCAAGCATTCTCCCAATCTTTTTTGAAATATCATACAAGAGGAAAAACAGCAACGTACAAAAAATCCACTCTGAGCACAGAGTGGGAGAGAACCCAATGGCAGCAGCCATTATAAACCTTTTGTTGACTTCCTGAAATTCACCGTTCACTCCATCAAATCCTTCCTTCTCCTCCACAACATTAGATACAAAGTTGCCCATTATGCCTTGCCTTATATGTGAGTGCCACTTATAGCAAGGCAGCTTTTATTATTCTTTTTACTATACTTAATTTGTTTTCCTGTACTTAATACCTCTACCTCCTTTCCACCCCTGTTCCTCCCAACTCCTCAACACTATGCAGGAAAGAAAGAAATTAGAGGGAAAAGGAGCATGGGTCTCTTTCAGTTACTTCCTGCTGTTTAGGGTCCTTGGGCTCTTTCGGGGCAATACCAGTCTCAGTAGAAATCTAGCATACCGGGAGACTGCAGCAGGAAGAACAAGCAACAGTTTGGGATAGCACCAGCAGCAGGGAAAACAGCAACCTCCTACTTCTTTGTAGTTCCCCCTTCTCAAGCTATGGCTTTTTATCCCTTTCTCAAAGTCCTCTGAGTAAAACTTCCCCACTGGTCAAGCCAAAGCCCCTGCTAGCTCAGGAGGCCATTAATACTTTACACCTGTATCTTAAGCAGCCTCACACCTGAGATTAAACAAAAACATTCCCATAATTGGTTATTTTAATAAACTCATACCACACTGGTATCTATAAGACAAGCTCAAGTTTCTAGAAAAATATCTAATGAGTTGACACTAGTTCAGAGAAAGAATTCCAAAATAATCACACTGCCACACTGCGGTAATTATTAAAGCTTATGTTAAAGTTTCTTACACAGTTTCTTGAAGAAAGGGCGGGAAGCTTCCAGTGCTACTCACTGGAAGCAGAGTGCAAAGTTAATAGCCATCAGATGAAAGAAAGACAGAAAGACGTGAAGAAAAGACTAAGAAGCAGTGCTGAACACGACTCCAACCTCACTCTCGATGTACCCCTAGGTTGCTTCATTGTGCAGATCCTCATTTGAGATATACATCAGCTCTTACAGCCCCTGTGGCATCCGTTATTTCTCTCACATGTGTTCCAGAAAGCACATATTTGTGCCTGTCACACGCACACAACTTTTTGAGACATGGATTGCCTTTCTATACGGCAGTTACCTATACCCAACCTCCTTAAAATATGACATGCTTGGAAATCGCTGTGAATCTCATTGGAGTGCAGATTCTGATTTAGAGTCTCTGGAATTGAGATGGGTTTCTGCATCAAATAAGCATTCATGCTTCATGCTGGGTCTGGGGCCACACTTCAGAAGGGAAGGTCTAAACAATACATCATGTAAAATTTACCTAAAGAAGAGACAGGTTTAATACTTAAATACTTAAGAGACTGCCTAATACTTAGGCACTGTTTCCATAAACCTTGTGCTTGTATCATTTAAAAATCATATAATGTAATCATATGATAACACTTTATATTGTCTCAAATTTCAGAATATATGTCATTATGTCCCCTGCCATTATAAAAAGGGAAATTTTATCATTTATTTTCTGTATTTATCTCTTGTCTCTCTCTACTATATTCCTCTTAACAGATTCCAATGAGAAATGTTCACTTCATAAATTTCAATTACCTAATACCCTCATTTCCTTATTGATTACCAAAAGCAAAGTAGCTTTTGGTGTTAACATCTCAAAATGTCAAATTTAATTTACAAATACAGTAATTTTTTAGCACAGTATGTATGATGATGCATACTCTTTTTTCTTGTCTTATGAAAGACTATTTTTATTACCCTCACAGAAATATGCCTCAGATAGAGATATATTATGAAAGTTCAGGAACAAAACTGCCTCAAATTTGCTGGAAGTGTCTGTGGCATCTAAAAAGCAATTGCATCGGCATTAAGTAAACCATCCCTCAACTGCTGAGAAGATTAGCTTTGACATCGTATCATGATTTAATTGCTTGGGCAACATCCCATACTAGTATAATTCCATTCATATCTTGAAAACAAAAGCATAGTAATATGGATTTTTCCATGCCAACTAAACATAGGCACTGGACCCAGAGATATCTCCACAGGAGCAAGAAGACTGCTGATAAGGTCATCCTGAGGCATTTGAACCCAGAGCTTCCATTATTCCAGACATGGTAGCTATTTTCAGATGCTTCAAGGTCACAAAATGCACAGAGCTTAATTGCAGTCACTTCACTGATGCCTTCAGCAACTGTTTGCTCCTTTTTATACATTCTGGGCTTTGAAATTCACACAGCAACTTTACCACCCCCTCCCCATCCCAATCAGAAGGCTTTCAAGGCAGCCATTCTGCAAAACACAAAATCAGGGAGAAAAGCGGCTAAATCAAATTCAAATAAAAAGCAGTGATGGAAAGCTTCAACAAAGTCCACACAAGGAATCAAGCTTGCTTTTAAACAAAAATATTGACATAGCAATTTAAAATTCATATGCTGAACACTTTATTATTGGCTCACAGGACGGCAAATGCAGGGAACACATTCTTCTCTGAAACATTGCCAGCCGCAAACATCTTCAAAGCCAGACATTGTGACATGCTCTTAGTAGCTTGCCATCATGCTGATTGTTGCATTTGGTATGACATAATGCCCGAATGTTCATTAAGCCTACATTTTTGCAATTAAGGTACATATGTTTAGCTTCTACAAATGTCTGAGAGCCAGGTGGAACAAGTCAATCGCTCTGGTGACATTGAGCATTTCTGTAACAATTCTAGCTCAGTATTTTTCACTCTGCCTATTATACAGGAAAACAGAATTACCAATATGTCCTTTTGTGTAAAACTGTAAAAGCTCAGAAGATCTTAGCAAATACTGGCTATGTCACGGCTAAAGTACGTAAAGCAGATGTCTACAATTATCCTGTTTAAAAGTTTCATTGTAAAAGACCCTCAAATACAGCAGTGCTGCCAGTCATTGTGTATTAATTGGCTTCATTCAGCTCTGAAGGTCTAACAGAGCAGTACCTCTGATTTACTGTCACCAAAGTACATTTTATGATAAAACGTTGACTGGGTCTTTATTCTCTCACATTATTTTTAATCTTTCAGGAAAGTGCCTATATACATAAGTCAAGGAGATTCCAAGCTGATAATTAATAACTCCCAGCATTTAAACAGCAGAAATTGTCAGTGGATTTCATTACAACTTGCGACAGGTACTACCAGACTATAAGAGACAGACATAGAGTAAAGATGCTGACCTGAAGTTAGAGTGCTAAGTTTCAGTTCATTGGAAACTTGAAATCCTGTGCTCTTGGACAAATGAAATGTTACGTGTCAAGTAGCTAAACGAAATATGGCTTTTCCAAGTAAATCCTAGCATGGCTGCAGTTGTGTGACCTTGCCCAGTCTACCTCTCTGGGTAGAGCACAGCATAACTCTCATCGTAGTGCCAGGATGCGCTAATTAGCTGAGAGCTATATCTCGGGTGAAAGGGCAATGGGAAGGCAAAACAAAGATTGCCTCAAAATTGTTCTCCCTGTGTTTTCTGGACAGGAGTTCAGAAAGATTGCCTAAAGTGCACAAGCTCTTTTTGATATTTCTGACAGTTAAAGTACCCTAAATTGGAATGTGCTCCTTTATAACAGGATAAAGGAGAAGACAATCGCTGGAGAGTGTTGATGGTTATGGGAGCGGTTCCACTGGCAGATATAAATACCTCAGGAGTTTGTTGAAGTTTGTTTCTAAAACTTTGAAAACATTCCTTGCTCCTACTCAGTGGCTGCCTCCCAGCCTGCCACATCTAGCCTCCCACAGCTTGGCATCACTGTTCACAGGACCTGTGCAGAAGTCAGGGGACAACTTCGTTGAGCAAGCTATCTCCTTCTACCTTTACGTAAATTCTGAGATCTAATTCGGCTGTCAAGACTTCATAGGACGTTCCTTTACCTACTGAGCCATCTCACTGGCACAGATTAAGGTTTTAATTAACACAATTAATCTGAAGTGCACTTCATTGAGAAATACTAATCTCTAAGAGGACTGATCAATAAAACAAAGTTTAATATTTCTAAGACTCTAAATGCAAAGGAAAATGGTGATCCTAGAACCATGGATGTTGTTTGTTTGTTTGTTTTTGTTTGTTTTGTCACTGCCAAAAACATCTCAACTGCTAAATGGAATCCCTATAATATGAGGCATTAAAAAATAGTTAAAGATGGAAAGTTCTCCCATGCTCATGGATAGGTAGGATCAACATAATAAAAATGGCCATCCTACCAAAAGCAATATACAGATTTAATGCAATTCATATCAAAATACCAGCACAATTCTTTACAGACCTTGGAAGAACAATTCTGAACTTCATGCGGAAAAACAAAACTCCCAGAACAGCTCAAACAATCCTATACAATAAAAGGACACCTGGTGGTATCACTATCCCTGATTTCAAGCTGTAATACAGAGCAATAGTAATAAAAAACAATATGGTGCTGGCAGAGAAACAGCCTGGTTGATGAATGGAATCGATTTGAACACCCAGAAATGAACCCACACACCTATGGTCAATTAATTTTTGACAAAGAATCCAAAACCATACAATGGAAAAATGGAAGCATCTTCAACAGATAGTTTAACTGGACATTAACATGTAGAAGGATGTAAACCGACCCATATTTATCACTTTGCACAAAATTTTAAGTTCAAGTGGATCAAAGACCTTAACATAAAACAGGACACACTAAATCTAATAGAAGTAAAAGGGGAAAATCCTGGATCTCATTGGTACAGGTGACAACTTCCTGAATAGAACACCAATAGCTCAGGCTTTAAGACCAAAAGTCAATAAATGGGACCTCATGAAACTGAAAAGCTTCTGTAAGGCAAAGGACACTGTCATTTGAACAAAACAACAACCTACTGATTGGGAAAAGATCTTTACCAACCCCACATTGGACAGAGGGCTAATTAATATCTAAAATATATAAAGAGCTCAATAAAGTAAGCACCAACAAACCAAATAATCCAATGAAAAAATGGAGGACTTTGCTAAATCTAGAATTCACAAAAGAGAAATCTCTAATGACCGAGAGGCACTTGAAGAAAAACTAAACATCCTTAGTCATCAGGGAAGTGCAACTCAAAAGAACTCTGAGTTTCTGTCTCACACTCATCAGAATGACTAAGATAAAAAACTCTAAAATACCTGGTGGTAACTCTAACCAAGCAAGTAAAAGACGTGAATGACAAGAACTTCAAGTCCTTGACAATTGAAGAGGACATCTGAAGTTGGAAAGAACTCCCATGGTCATGGATAGCTAGGATCAACATAATAAAAATGGCCATCCTGCCAAAAGCAATATACAGATTCAATGCAATTCATAGCAAAATATCAACACAATTGTTTACAAACCTGGAAAAAAAAACAATTCTCAACTTCATATAAAACAACAAAATACCAAGAATAGCTAAATCAATCCTATACATTAAAAGAACATCTGGAGGTATCACCATCCCAGATTACAAACTATACTACAGAGTATTGTAATAAAAACAGCATGGTACTGGTATAGAAACAGACCAGTTGATCAATGGAATCTAATTGAATACCCAAAAATGAACCCACACACCTATGGTCCCTTAATTTTTGACAAAGAAGCCAAAACCATACAATGGAAAAATGAAAGCATCTTAAACAAAAGGTGCTAGTCTAACTGGATGTCGGCGTGTAAAAGAATGCAAATAGACCCATAATTATCACCTTTCACAAAACTTAGTACAAGTGGATCAAAGACCTTAACATAAAGCCTGACACACTAAATCTAATAGAAGAGAAAGTGGGGGAAAGCCTGGATCTCATTGGTACAGGTGACAACTTCCTGAACAGAACACCAATAGCTCAGACTCTAAGACCAACAATCAATAAATGGGTACTCTTGAAACTGAAAAGCTTCTCTGTAAGGCAAAGGACACTGTCATTAGAAAAAAAAAAAAAAAACGGCAACCAAGAGATAGGGAAAAGATCTTTACCAACTCCCCATCTGACAGAGGGCTAATATCCATAATTTACAAAGAACTAAAGAAAATAAATTTCAAGAAACCAAATAATCTAATCAAAAAATGGGGAACAGAGCTAAATCAAGAATTCACAAAGGAGGAATCTCTAATGATCAAGAGACACTTGAAGAAATGCTCAACATCCTTAATCATTAGAATGCAACTCAAGATAACTCTGAGATTCCATCTCACACCTGTCAGAATGGCTAAGATCAAAAACTCAAATGATAGCACATGCTAGCAAGGTTGTGGAGAAAGGGGAACACTCCTCCATTGCTTGTGGGAATGCAAAGTTGTACAACCATTTTAGAAATCAATCTGATGATTTCTTAGAAAATTGGGAATAGTTCTACCTCAAGACCCAGCCATACTACTCCTAGGCATATATCCAAAACATTCTCCACCAAACCACATGGACATCACATCAACTATGTTTATAGCAGCTTTATTCATAATAATCAGAAACTGGAAACAACCCAGAACCCAACTGAAGAATGGATTAAAAAAAAACTGTAGTACATTTATACAATGGAATACTACTCAGCTATTAGAAACAATGAAATCATGTAATTTGCAACCAAATGGATGGAACTAGAAAAGCTCATCCTGAGTGAGCTAACCCAGACCCAAAAAGATACACATGATATGTACTCACTTATAAGTGGATATTAACCATATAGCACAGGACAACCATCTTACAACCCAATGACCCAAACAGACAGGAACCTACCATAACTATCCTATGAAAAACTCCACCCAGCAATGAGTCATGGACCCTGTTGTCTGTTAGTGGAACACCTTATCCTAGCTTGACTACCATATCAGACCCCAGGACAAGAGGAAGTTCTTAACCCTCATGTGACTGATGAACTGAGAGGGTTTAATATGTGGTGGCTCCCCTCACCCAATAATAAGGATAGGACAGAGAAGGGAAGAGGGAGAGAGGGTGAGATATGGAGAGGATGAGGGAAGGGAATTTGATTGAGATGCAACTTGAAAAAAAAATTAATTTAAAAAATGGAAAAAATAGTTAATGTTTCGAAAGACTAGATAAATGCTTAAAAGTGTAGCCAAAGTAACAAAACTAACACCAGTGTAATTCACAATAAAACCTAAATCTTAAGTATGAATCTACTAGTGTAAAAGACTGCACAGACTTGAATAGAAAGAAATATGAATTAACCCTACCAGTAAGAGATGACTGCTTTATCTAAAGAACAAGCAATCAAACAGCACTTGAATCCAAGTGCTGTGAACATGCCACAGTTTTCTTCATATTACTAAACATAAAGATGTGGGAATGAAAAAGAAAATATGTTAATCAATGAAAAGTCTAAAAGGAAAGAGTCTGAGTGGAAAAACTCTGAACATATTTCATAGAAAAATCAGACAATTTGGTCAGGGTGTGAAAGCGACCCAGTGCTTGGTAAATTTAATAGGCAACTTTCCTTCCAACCAGGTATTGGGCTGACAATGAACTCCATCTAGAAAGTGAAGCCTGGCTTATCTCTCTTTATTTGTTCTAGAAATATAACAGCCACATCAAAAATAGGAAATATAACTATGAACAGATGACAAAAATAACTACAGATATCCCATAAAACAAAAGAGAGAAAAGGGGTGGGCATAGTATCACACTCTTAGACTGGAATCCTACCACCTGGGAGACAGAGGCAGGCAACTGTAAATTCAAGTCCAGAGTGGACCACTAGGCAAGATGATGGGTTAAGGGATTAATGAAAATATTTAACTGATTCGTAAAAACATCCTACTCAAGATTAACACAGAATCTTTTGATTAATTTCAAGATCATAAAATCAACAAAAACAAAGAATTAAATCCAAGATCATCAAAATCAAAGAATACTAGTTCAGATCATCTAACACTACACGTAACTCCAGAATCATCCATGGGATACTATATTTCAAAGCACATTTAAAAATCCTATTTAGATTTGAAGAGTGTAAATACATGGGTGACAAATCCAGGGAGGTTTAAAATTGTGTAGGAAAGATGCCAAATCCACTGTAACAGTTATGTGAAAGGCATAAATTTATTTCCACAAGCTGATATTCCTTTTCTGAGTTTATTTAGATTGCAGATACTAAACATACTTCAAAAATAATACCAGTAGTTTACAAAACTCTACTATATGTACTTCCTTGGGAAAACATGTGTCAACATAGCAAATACATATATGTATTTGAAAAGTTCCTTTACATAGTATATTTTAGGTAGAAAGCAAGAGATAATTACTCTAAGAAGTGCAAGTTGAAGCAGACTATATCCACATATGCTAATTTATCTCTAAAGTTGAATTTATCTGTACATATCTCTCTATATCCTCTAATGTAACGTTCTTACATTTCTAACTTAGAAAACATCATTGAGATGTCTAACCAAGAAGTGAGATGATAATCAAGAAAAACTGTAGCTAAAGTACTTCATTTCTTTGGTATGAAAATATTTTCTTTTTTTTAAGATTTATTAATTTATTTTACATATATGAGAGCTCTATCAGATTCCAGGATAGATGGTTGTGAGCCACCATGTGGTTGCTGGGAATTGAACTCCGGACCTCTGGAAGAGCAGACAGTGCTCTTAACCGCTGAGCCATCTCTCCAGCCCAGAAAATATTTTCTATAGATATTTTGGTAGACAAAGGCAATGAACAAAACTACAAGAATATTTTTTGTTAAATTAAAGTTTTTTTTATGCAATATCTGTTCACTGTGGCTGTATCAGGATTTGTGTGAACATGTGAAATAAATATCACTACTATTTCTGCAAGTTGCCTGTACATTCTTATTATCTTACACATGCTTAACATTCAGATTACAATTTAAAATATTGTAATATACAATCCCAATATCCTTAGAAGAAATAGTATCCAAGCCTTTAAATTCTACAGGTTATGATAAAAAATCATATCTTTCATATAAATATTATCAATTTTTGCAAAGGCTGTATTTAATATAATAGGTATTTTCAGTCTCAGAATTTTAAAACCACAGTATAATAAAGCATAACACAAACTGTTGACATTTGTCTTTTCTAAACACAAAGAAAATAATACCTGTTATTTTCTAGTCTCTTTGTTTCTGAGATTCAGTGTCCTTAAATGCTTATTCATATAGCAGTCTATGCTGTCTTTATTAATCTAAAAAGGAATGTATTTGCTAATATTATACCAGTCTGCTAGCTTATATAAGTATAGAAACTAAACAAATAAGGTGGTGAATAATTTTCCACTTTACTCTTCCATAAGTTTTACAGTAGTATTAGGATTAAAACTTACTTTGGGCTTTTACAACTATGTCTTGTATTTGAAAACTCTTTCTAAAGAAAAAGACAGGATGATTTGAAATTAGAATATTTCAATTAAAAATCTCATTGCTTGATTTCCATCTCATTGCAGCTGCTGATTTTCATATACATAATGTGTGTTTTTTTTTTCTCCTGCCTCTCTTTGTAAGACAGAAATTAGTTCTAAGAAAAAAAATAGTCCCTCATCTTTTTAAAGAAAATACACACTATTGATGAATTTACAGTTCATGATAACACTAAATACTGCAACCTAAAAATAGCTTCTCTACCAAACACACTTTAGGTTTTATTTCCTGCTGACCAAAAATATTCTGGGACTATCCACTTCCACATGAGAATTTCTCATTTGTTATTCTGCTACCTGGAGAACTTATCATATGTCTTCACCATACAAACTGCAGATTCCTCTCCAAAGACGTTGGTTTGATTCCAATCAACTGACATCCACCCCTCTCCACCTTGGTATTTTCCCAAACAAATATGATGTAAAACCAGTTTCCAAGACATTTAAGCAAGGTAAAAGTTATTTATGCTCATTCCTGTCAATCATCTATCCAGTAAACAAATTCAGCACCTTTGATGTTGGCAGGTGCTGTTTGAAGTGCTGCGATTAATGAGGCAAGTTATAAGGCTGACACCAGAAAGCTATATCCTCCTTTAAGTTTTTATGAGCAAATTTACAGTGTGTCAGATATTGATTAGAGCTGAGGATACGGATAAAGGGGCCAGTCATACTGGGATTGCTGGCAGGGTACTTCCTTCTCTGTATTGACTTGCAACGAATACATTTTTTTTTAAATACAGTATATGTGATGCTAGATAGTGTCTTTTATATGTGACAGGAAAGCTTCACCCATGAAATTAGAACAATAAAGTTGCCTAAATAAAGCCTTCTTATGAGAACACAAGCTGACATGTTAATGTGGATCAGAGTTATAGTGTAATCCAATTGGAGAAGGTTCAGTAGGGGGATACATGCTTCCTTCCTTGGTCTCCTGGTCACACAATGGAGAAATCCTTGTGAGAGAAAGATGGGATCAGAGACCTTGAAGAAATGAAGGAGAAGTTGTTTAAATATAGGCAGAGTCTCCAGGCAAAAGAATTCCTTAGTTTGGAGGTAATATTTAAATACATGAGAATAAAAACTGTGATAGGAAGTTGAATTCCAAACCTAAATGTAAAGTCAATATGTGTTGGGATGTGTGTGTGTGTGTGTGTGTGTGTGTGTGTGTATGTATGTGTTGGAGCGGGTGACTAAGAACCTATGTGGCAGTGTCATAGAACAAGATAGAGAGGCATCTAAAAAATCAGTTTAAATGTGTTCTAAGAATGAGAGTGTGCTTATTCCTATGAAATGATCCTTAGCCTTGAGTGAGAAAGACTTAGAGTTATTCACCCAATCTGTTCCCATGAAAGACGGTTTCAAGGTTGTCACTAGGTTAAAATGTAAATTAGGAAAGGTAGTCCATAGAACATATAGAGGAGCTCTTTCTAGGAGAGAGTTACTCTAAAGGTGAGCAAATAAATTCATAGCGTTTTTAATGTTTTTATTGTTGTTTGTACAATGGGGCAATCCTGGAAACAATCTAGTAAAAGCAGGAATTTAAGGAAGAGAGGCCAGGTCTGCAAGCATAATGTCTTTGAGTAGACTAGAGGGCACAGAGTCTTGACACTAAAAAGTGGGTAATGGTGGAGGAGGCATATCTCTGATTGCATCTAAGGAATCTGTTGCCCCCACGGTGGCCGAAGGAGAGAACTTATGCCAATACGTGCTATAGGCTGAAAGATGTGCTAATGGAAAGACCAAAAAGTCTCTTCTGATTAATTCTATTTTGTGAAATATGAAACAAAGAGAAGGAAGAATCACTGAAGGTCTCATGGAAAGGAACCCAAAAAGGAAGGGGAAACATCCCTGTCCTCTGTCTACTAAACAACCTGACCAACCTCTGCCTTTCCCTGTGTTAATAGAAAACTGTGGAGAACTACCCACTCTGTTAATTATCCACACCACTGCTTCCCTACATAATCAAAAGGTGACTCTAAGTTCCAGAAAAAACTGACAAAGGGTTGTCTTATTAGATTCACCTTGAACATACTTTTCAAGCATTGTTCCATACACAAACACTTTTCTCCCTTATCATCCTCACTCACTCATTGTGGTAGTCCCATCATTTTAGCACTGTCTCTGACTTCAGTTTAGACAAAAGCATCCCTCTAATGCAGGCACAAAGCTCCTTGCAATGCATTTACTTGAAAATTAAGAAGAAAGGAAATGCCTCTCTGACTGTAGTCCTCTCACCTCATTGTCTTTAATCTCGTATTTATCTGTTCCATCCCGTGTCACTATTTTCTATTGTGGACTCTTTAAGTGTACCTACCATTACTGAAAAGGCAGGACAAATGTTGAGAAAATGCAAGGGAATCATAAGAAAAAACTTGTAGCAGTGCCACAACTCATTGTATAATGTTAGGTCATAAATGTAGTGCAGTTCACACCACAGCTCTTTCCAATCCCCAAACAAAGCATTATATGTTTAAATAGGGAAGCAAAGTGAAAACAGGGGTGAGGAAGCCTTGGATGTACCTGATACCTTTAAGCTTACTCTCTAACAGGGCAAAGTGTTTACCCTCACAAGAGGAAACTTATATAATCAGTGGGTCATAGACATAGACGGTATTTGAGTAGCAAATCATATTTTGCATAAGTCAACATAGTCCCCACACAGAGAATAATGAAAATAAGAAATTTGCTCAAGATAATCTGCTGAGTTCAGCAACAACCTAGAAGTTAGGGCCAGAGGAACTTAAATAACAAAAGGGTATTTTCCTGATCGTGCTTAGAATGAGCCTTGCATATCTGTGACGCACTGGCTATCCTGTACTGTAAATAATGCATCACAGTGAATGCCTACAGCAGGTAGAAAGGAAAAACAGTCCATTTTCCAGCTTCCGTTGGAACTACTTGTGTACCTAAGTCAAAGCTCAGGCCACAAGAAGTGGGCAGAATCTCTCAAGGCTTTCAATATATGTAAAAAATCTACTAGAAAAAGAAAAAGAAAAGAAAAAGTATTTGCTTCTATCGTTTTCTGAACTGGAAGGGCATATTTGTTGGTTGTATGAATGACAGCCATCTTGTGACCCCCCCCAAGTCACAAATTACTGAGAAGAAAAGGGCCCACACTGAAGGCAATAATCTGCCAAGGGCAAAAATGGCCTGTGATCACCATGAACTATGTGACTCACTGAACTTTCCCATCCTGAACTTAAGACATGAAACTAGTACTCTCTTAGGGCAGAATTTCCTAGAGACCACTTCTTCCTGTGGGAACTACCACACTGTCCCAAAGGATTGGCATGAACTCATTTACACATGTATTGCTCTCTTATAGACTCTAATTTTAATCTTTCATATCAATAAAGTGCTCTTTATCTAGAATCCTGTATTTCTGAGTCTATGATGTATTTTAACAAATACTATATAATTGACTTGCCCATTGCTTCTCAAATATTTTTTTGTTTTCTTATTGTAATATTTTCTATTGATTGAGAATTTTAAACACAGTATTTTTATCACATTCATCCCCTCCTGCTCCCTTTATTCCCTATTTACTCCATCTTTCAGGAGAGTTTGAGGCCAGTATAAACTGGGGAATATGTAAGCTGTATCAAAACGAGGCCTTCATTTTTGGTTGTGACATAATACAAAGTGATCTATCATGAGCAGAATGTCATTTCTGTATTTATATTAGTGAAAATGTGCATGTGACAACACAGTTTGAGAACAGAAATTTCAAAACTGTCAATTGGGAGAGGACTAGTATCAATGCATATAATGAATGTGTACAAATCTATAGAAGAAAAAATTCAATCATACATGACAAACTTGAGCAAAAAAAGAATATGGAAGTGACAAAAGTTACTAAAATTAGCACTTTATATTTGAGCATATTAGCCCATACCTATTATCACCCTACTCAGAAGGCAGAGGTAGGAAGAACAATGGCAGAGTCCAATAAATTCTACATAGTGAGTTTTAAGCTAACCAGGACTATATCATGAGAAACAAGTCTCAAAAACAAAACAAAACACACAATAGAGGAGGAAAGAAAAAACCTTTTTTTTTGAAAATACAAATAAAAATTATAACCAGTCATCACAAAATACCCACCAGACTAATATTTAAAAGTTGGGAAGAAGGTAAAATAACTAAAAAGAAGATAAAAAAATAAAATAAAATAGTACACTGTTATCCTGAATGCAAATTGTACAATCACTTTGGAAAACAAAGCTAGATTAAAATTGTTCTTAAAAATATATTCACGTATTTACAAAAACACAATTTTGTTTCACAAAGATATGATCTACTTAAATGGTGGCAAATGTAGAATTTATAAATAAAATACATTTCATATAATGAGCAATATGCAATGTAAATAGCCTACACTCATATCCTCAAATAGTTTTAACTTCTCTCATATGTTAAATGAAAGAATCGAGGCACAAAATCGCATACCAAAGCATACCGTTTAACAAACTCAGAGACAGATGTAACTCACCTGTGCCTCTGAAAGTCAAGTAAGGCCTAATCTGGGTGGACAGGTCTGGAGACTGGAGGAGGAGCAGAAGGACTCAAAGAAAACCGTTATGATTCTCTTCCCTGGTAGGATAGTCGTTGCCAACAGTGCCGATTTATCCTCTCTACATTTATGTTACCTTCCTTTTGTACTTACTAATTCAACAAATAGATATGAAAATGAGAAATACATGCTGGTTTCTGATTCCTCTTCATAGCTTAGTTATGTTTATTATTAATTAAGAATCCTTTGCTTCTAACCTCAACACAATTGAAGATAAGCTTGTTTTACATAGTCCATATATGTATACTGATATGTTCACAGTTTCTATCAATTAGTTTACACTACTGACAAGTTGGCATAGCATTCCAACTCAACACAATATATTGTCTGCGGCCTTGTTATTAGTGATACCTACGGCAAATGTTCAATACATTTCAGAGTATTTGATATTTTTTATTCATGTGCCTTTGTATCCTGTTTTCTAATCTTTGCTTTGCATTTAGTTACTTACAAAACACTCTCTACTCACCCTCCTAATTTCCTGGAAAATTACCAATAATCCTTCATCATACAGCTTTAATATATCTAGTGTAAAAATTTTAGTATTTCTGTAATATAAGAAATTGTTCTTGCCAGGCATGGTGGCACATGCCTTCAATCCCGGCACTCGGGAAGTAGAGGCAGGTGAATCTCTCTGAGTTCAAGGACAGCCTGGTCTACAGAGTGAGTCCAGGACATCCAATGACACACAGAGAAACCTTGTCTCAATCCCCCCCCCTCCAAAAAAAAAGAAGACAAAAGAAAGAAAGAGAAAGAGAAAGAAATTGTTCTTTTATCTCTGTTTCTACTGGTTTATAAATATTTGTAGTTTATATATGTATACAGTTACATTTATTTATATAATATTGACTGATCAATAATGTTGTATTTTCTTTATGGAAATATCTTCTGCTAAATCTTGAATATCTGTTGAGAAGCAGTTTCCTCTGAGAAAATGTTTTAAATGGTCTATCTTGGAGGAAAGCTGGTTAAGATACAGTATATTAATGGGGAGCGAAATGTCTAAAAGGAAGTGAAACATTGCATCCTAAAATGAAATTAAATACGTCAGGAAGCAAACAACTCAAAAGCTTCAGGAAGTCCTTGAAACCAGCAAAATTCAGTAGGTTCCTCCCTGCTCTCAAATACATAATCATTAAAGACTGCTGAGAGATACTCAGCCAAATTGAGCTGCCTGGGAGAAGCAAACACCAGGTGGGCTGCATGTAAGAAAGAGGCTCATGTCAACTGAGATACCTGGAGTCTCTCCCTTACCTATTGACTTGCCTGCTGTTGTGCAGCAATACTCTGCCTTTCTATATTTTGTGAGCCATCACCCATTCTGAGGTGGTTTTTGATGGCACAACTGTCTTTGAATCATTTCTGCTTCTGTAAGTAACCTCTCACCCATATTCCTGTGAGAAATAGAAATTAGTTCACCATATTGGACTTTGGTAGTACCCTTCATTACTTTCTTCTGTTGTTAACTCCCTATCTTGGTGAATAGATGTGTATTCAGGTTTCCCAATGAATAGTCTCATACAATACTGAGTATAAGATTCTCTTTATCAACTTTTTTCTGTATTACACAGAATCTAAGACTATGAGCACCCAATAACATCTTCTAAGGACATTTTAATACCATGTTCAAGTTGTTTCTCACCATTTAAGGATACTCTGCACTCTGCACAGGGACACTTTGTTCATTGTAGAAGTTTCTGGGGCTACTTCTCTTGAATATCTAGCATACCATTTACTCGAGATTTTTCTGATGCAATTATCATAGAAAGTATAAACCTCTCCAGTGTCATGTCAGGTATCAGCATTTGTTTTTTGTTTGTTTGTTTTGAATATGACATTTCAGAAACTAAAGCATGTCTGAATTTAACGTGTTACTTTTAGTTATTACCTACATAGTCTACACAGTTTCCCAATGACCCACCTAATTATGCCAAATTATGTTAGAAAAAGGCAAAATAGCCAGTGATGCTAAGGATGCTGTACAAAATTCTAAGGATGCTATAGAAGATTTAACCTTCCTAAGTAGAAAATGTTTGGGATAAAATAGTCCTGTCCAACCAACAAACTAATGACCACTGTGTTTACACAATTGCATACACCATCCTACCTCCAGATTAAAAAAAGGAAAACTAGGCAATATGTTTGCAATCTGGGAATGGTCTTTCCAAATGCATGAGCACTGAAACCAAGGGTTATAGTCTTCTGACCAGAAGCTTTCACGCATGAAGAAACGGTGGACAAAGTAAAGCTAATTAAAATATTTATCTAGTCATGCACATGCAGAGAGGTGCAGAGAGCATTAGGCTTGGAGTCAGATGGACCTAAATTTAATCTAGCTTCAGCACTTATTAGTAGTTTGGGTGACCTTGGCAAAGTTTTACCTGCAAAAGAAGATAATTATATACCTCATGCAGTTTTCATGAGGAATAAAAGAGATGATGTATTTAAAGTTTCAGTATACAGCCCACCAAAGATCAAGTTCTTTAATAAATGTTAGGTGTTAAGAATCCTGCATTTTCTTGATAAATATCACATTGGAATTTTACTGTTTTCATGCTTACTGAGAATATTTATCATTGTCAATATTTTGAAGAGATTTTTTAATCTGTCTCTATTTTTAAATCACATATTTCTTTTTTTTTTTTACTGTCAAACTCACATATGATATCATCATTCAGTTCTTCTCCATTATGTTGAACAAAATTATTTTTCCAAAGTGATCCACCTCTAATCCAGTCATAAGAGTTAGCCATTCTCAATTTTAATTGACAAATCTAATTACTGTGATGAGTTTATTTATAGTCACTATTCAATATCTATTGATAGTTTCTTGACCTTGAAGAATATCATCCAATTAACATGGCAATATGTGTTAATGGATTTTTAAATTACTTCACACTGGATAAAAGGTGAAAGGGAAAAGGGAAATTCATTTCCAGAGAGAAGAATCACAATTTATGAGAGCCAGTCTTATGTATCTGTTGCTGAATGTGCAACATAAGGGTTTACTTTGAGTTTATTCCATATTAAGAAGTAATGCTATTTATGCTGTAATACATTTTGGAAGTAGTTTCAGGAAAGATAACTTAAATTCAAGCAACATAGTATCTGTATAAATCTGTGTTTAAGGATATGTTTTTAATTTTTTTTTAAATAAAATTCATTCTTTCAGAACAGAAACCTTGAAGTTGATTGATGAACTATAGATCATCATTTCCTTAAAACACATGCAAAACAAAGACCTATCATTACAAAAACCGTCCTACAATTAACACACCAAAAGGATCAGGAACATAGACTTTGTTCCCTATCAAAGGGACAATTTGCCCTAGGGGGGGGCTCCCATGTAGGCACCCAGTGCAAGAGGAAGCTCTAAGCCCTCATATGACTGTTGAACTGAGAGGGGTTGATATGTAGGGACACTCCACATTGGAGGAGTGGGATGGGTGAGAGAGGGAGGAGAGAGTGGGAGGATGGAATCGGGAAGGGTGGAAAGAGGACACTATGATGGAGATGTAAGTTGAAGTAATAAATAAACATTTAAAAAATGAAGAAAATAAGGAAAGAAATATTTGCACCATGAAGGAAGGAGGGGTTGCCATCCAGTTGTCCAGTCAAAATTCCTCTTTTCATTCTCCTGTTTCACTTTGTATATTAAGTCTTATTTTAGACACATAGTGAGAATCATAGCCAATAAAATTCATAAAGACTTCAGATACTAGATATTACATACCTCATTTCCAGAAAAAAGGAAAAGAAAAACCACTGAGAAATTAAATTAAGACTCCTGTTTTCTGTTTTGCTTCCCTATCTCTTTCATTATATAATGAGCTTCTACAAGATGGATTCCTTATCTTTGGATGTACTCTGCACTAAATTATGCCCCTACTAAAAATTTACTTGTTGAAATCCAACCCTTAACACTTTAAAACATTATTGTCTTTGGAAGTAGGATCTCTGAAAGGGTAAGTAATCTGAAATCAGTTAAATTGGTAATCTTAAATTCAATGTGACTGATGTTCTTATCAAAAGATAAAGTGACACCAACGTGTGTGTGCTCAGAAGAAAGGCTATGAAAGCACATATCAATAAGGCAGCTACCTCAAATCTAAGAAGAGTGGCAGCCTCATGATGGTCAAGCCAGGTGTCACACAGTATGACTCAAACCCTTGAGCTCTGTGAAAAAATAAATTTAGGCTGTTGAACCCTCAGTCTTCGGTATTTTTTCTATGACAATCTGGTAAAGATGTACACTGTTTGTATGTTCAGCACCTGCTTCTGGAAGTAGTACACAGTAGGTGTTCAATATACAATAGAAGAAGAGGCTGGCTAAAGATAACTGGGGAGAAGGAGAAGAGGTGCCATAGACGTTGAAATTATTGGTGCCAATATTATATCTCCACATATCTATTCCCTTCCTACTGAAACCAATGCTATGCCTCTCAGCTCTACAACTATTGGTGCTTGTCTTCACATATCCCCTGTTTCCTTTCAAACTTTCATGATTATTTATTAGTATACACCTCCAGGACAGTAATTTTATTGGACACAGGTTCCATATCTACTCACTTGAAATCAGCAATTATATCTGAAGAGAGGAAAATAGACTGTGAAAGACCTGTGAAATCTCTACTTTGCCTCTGGCATGTATTTTATTCATTGAGCAACTTTCTCATGCTAAATCAAAAAGATTTGCATACTTACTACAGATTACTTTGTTCTGATATCTGAGCTCTTAAAAGATAGGAATAGGGAGGATTGCAGAGAGGAGACTTAAATATTTGCTTTTTGTTAGAATGTGACACTTTCAGACCAGAACATATAAGAAAAGAAAAATTTGCCTCTAGAGCCTAGAAAGCAGTAATTTACCTAACATAAAATAAATTGCAGTGGGTTGTTGGACTGGAAACTACTTCAGGTACAATGGAGTGTGGCAAACAGATGATCTGTGGGCTCTTTGGACATGAAGATGACGCAGTCAAGTGCACTCAAGCATAGTTCCAAAATCATCCTTTATTATTCAGAAAGATGCCTGTTTAGTAACCTATTCAAAAATATATCCTTTAATATTATAGTGTCCCCCAGCCTGGAGTAAGGGTTTGCGGAGGCATTACTCAGAGCTAATAAAAATAGATGAAAATAGGAGACTTTGCCAGAGACTAAGCTTTAGGCCAAGAAACTTAGATAGCTGGACATCAAATGGCTGGAAATCAGAGGTGTATTTATCTATCGTTAAGTACCAGTGGCCCCTCTTTCAGTCCTCAGTGTGCCTATAAGCCTTTGGATGCCCAAGGTGTCTTCCTGAAGGAAATTTAGCTCTCTAATGTTGTTACTTGTATCCTTGACATAATTATGACCTAGCAATTTCAGTACTGCTGCAGAAATGGCAACCTTATGTCTCATCCTGTCTCCTAGAGCTATGAAACAATATAAAGGGAAAGGCTGTATCTGTCTGTCTGTCTATCTGTCTGTCCACATATACTCTCTCTGTGTTAATCATTACATGTGTATGATCGCGTATATATGTGCACTTACAAGCATTGTATGACGGTGTGCATGTGTACCTGTGTCTGTGAAATGAGGTGGAGAGGATGGGGGGGGCTGTGATCCAAATTGCTGTGTAAACATCCACACATTTAAGCATGAGCTATAGTTCAACCTCAAAACACGCAAAACCACACAAGACAAATCTTTAGAAACGCTAGTTTTGCAGATAAATCTGCATTTTGTTCAATTGACCACTGGGTTTTTTTTACTCAATGTAACCTTCCTATCTATATATTTTTTTAAAAAGCAGATCTGGTTTTAACTTCTGGAAGCTGAACTAAACATTTTAAATATATAGTCACCATTCTGAACAACATGCAAGAAGGATGATATACTGCCAACATCTAAGGAACGGATTAATCCCAGGCCATAATTTCTTTCATCTCTGAAATACACATTTATTTATCATGTAGTGCCTTTTGTCCTCTCTCATTTCTATCTAATTTAGCAGGTGAATGTAGTACACATGCTGGAATTCAGACTGAACGTTTGAATTTTATCCTCTTTTTACTAGCTGTCTAGCCTTAGGCATGTTATCCAACTGCCTCTGGCCTTTGCTTCTTTCTTCATAAAATCCAGATAATAGGATCACCATGAAGTTAAAAGAAGGCCTACTGATAATCACTTATAATTATTTGTGTCTTACAGTGATAACAATCTAAACTACTGATGATTACTAAGTCCTCTTCTGTATTATAATTTGGTATGCTTCTTGGGCGTAACATCTCCTCCCTCACTAAACCAAAGGTATCTCTTCTTGCACTATAATATTTAAAGTAGTCATTTTCCTGAAAAGAAACATTGGTTGATTATTTCTTTTAAAAAGAACTCAAAATGTATTTTAAAAATCATAAAAAGATATTTAAAGAAATTGACCGGAAATCAAGGTCACCCCCTGCTTGTCCTTGGCTCATTCTATGTATTTAAATCACTCTAAGGCCAGTACATTGCACCAGTCCATATCAATTTGTTCTATGATCAGTTATAATGAGTGTTTTCCAAATCCCAGACATATAATTTCCTCTCTGATTTATTCTATCTAGTCTGCAGTACAACAGACAGGAACTATTCATGTCCTTTTCTTTTCTCCTTTAAAAGACTAGGAGAGAGTTAGGGTTAGATGGAACAGTGGGCACATGTAGGGCAGACTTGTGTAGATGGAGCCCCTGGGTCTTTCTCACCTGCCTTTACTTAGATTTACAGAGGTTACATCACAAAAACCTGACAGGGTGCTTGTAAAAATGGAGCCATTATTATCCCCATTCTTTTCTTCCCCTACAGCCCTTGTTCTTTTTGAAAATAAAGAGTAGGTTCTAGAAAGGGAGTATTACAAAATAGAACCCCCATATGTCACAGCTTGAAATTCAGAATTCTGAGACAGATAACACAAATAGAGTTTCATATGACAGAGTAGCATAATGACTATACCTCAGAACTTTGGGAGGCAGGCTCTAAGCATAGGAAGTTAAAGGCATGTCTAAATCTAATCTTAACTTCTCTTCCATAAATTATATTAAAAATGTTAAGCAGAAACCATCAGTCACTGACCAATCAAAATATATCCCCTATGTCAATGAGTTGGATGTAGCTTAAATGGATTGTGAACAAGAGAAAAAAAAGTATATGGTGGTTTAAGTGTCCAGATATTAGTACCAGGGCTTTTGGGAGAATATTTTAAAGGTTAAAAAAAAAACAATAATAGAATCTAGGCCACTTTCTTGTATAGGACAAAAAGGTTATATGCAGTTTTATATGAAGGTGTTTAGGGACAGGTGAGAAAATGTGGAAATGACGGAATTAATAAGGAACCTGAGGCTTTGTAAGAAGCCAAGTAAATACTGAAAGGTTAATGAGAAATTATGTAAATCACGAATAGAAACAGCTCTTGAATTTTTGACTTGAGCAACAATCAAGTTTGAGGAAAGTGCTATATAAAATTTTATCACTCTCTTAAGTTCTTAAAATTAATATTCACTTCCTCCTTAGCATCAGACAGTGAATATGACTTAGGTGAAAACACTGCAAATGATACACTGTGTCTACACAAGATTAAACATGAAATCTGGTATTTGTGCTTGTGTGTTAGACATTCACAAAGACACACACACACACATATATATGTATATATATATATGTATATATATACATATATATATAAACCCTTTGTAAAGCATAACCTATGCAAAAAATTCACTAGTTCTTTGGTACAATATGAAGACTTCAAACCCAGAAAACATCTTTCAAGATAGAAGAAAGTATGGTTACAGCGATTAAATGCCTGTGAATTTGAATGAGGGATTTATTGTAAGCATATAAGGGAGATCTAAGATGCGTAGGAAAATGTTTAACAACAAACAGTTGGCTAGGTACCTAGGTTTAATGACCCAAATCAGACCTGCAACCTGATTGCGCAGGATCCCATGGCTTCTATCTCGAGGCAGTGAAAGCAGGGTTCTTACTACTATTTCTGCTAGCCCAGAAACTTGGGTGCAAGTATTGGCAACACTGTTCCTACTGCCTTGAACTTCACTTGAACGGGATCAAATCCTCCAATATCTATGTTGTGGTCAGAGTATCAGACTGGGCAGTATCTAGTACGTGTGTCTATATCCTAGCAGGAAGGGACACTAGGAAAGCGAGTTTCTAATATTTCTGTTTAGGTAAGGGGAAGTTAATATGCCCCATCTAAGGTTCTTAAGGCAAAAGGAATTTCTATGCTTGAAAACAAAGTTCAGACATTGGCCATGAAAGAGGAATGCCAAGCAATGAGATAACTTTGTGTGGCAGAAAGAATGAAGAATTTGGGGATAGTCTTGAACATTTCCACTTCCTTGACCTTTTATGTATGTAACATCTTCTCTTAGACACAGATTCTAAATGACCTAAATAATGACAGCAATACCTATAGTTTGATTTGTGGGAAGGAAATAAATCTATAAATTGTTTAGATATTTTAAATGTATGAACATCTGAAAGATAATATGTATTCAAAAAAGGATAAATATTGTTTATAATTGATTAAATTAGTTCATTTATTCTTCTACTATACCTACTTGGCACCTATGATAGAATTTTTTACTTTATTTATTAATAAATTTACTTTAATTATGATAAAATACTTATGTATTATTTTAATAAATTAAAGAGGATAGGAAAAACAATTCTGTACAGCTTGTTTATAAAAAAAGAGCAGACACATTCAATGGAAACATAGGGAAGTGAGATACAGAAAAATTTTCTCATTTTCTACAAATTGCCTAGTATTAGTAGTTTCCAAGGAAATCAAAACTTTTTAAACAAATAAACTAGAGTATGGTGGTAGAGAGAAGAGGTATCTATATGGGCCCAATAAAAAGAAAGAGGTAGTGATAACTCAAGGTAGGAACTGTTCTCATAGGCTTTCTGAAGTTAGAGAGCTACAGAATATACCTTTAAGGGGCAATGTCCCTTCTTAAATGCTATAGGAGGGAGCCAGCAGTTAAAGACTGGCTATACACTGAGTGGTATATGCATCCATTGTTAAAAGAAGCAATTTCCTACTATACAAACATCCAAATTCCACAGGAAGAATATACAGTCTCACAGGAGAAGCAGGGCTGTGCCTAAACCTCAGGCTTTAATTTAGCACACACAACTTAAAGAGAAGGCAAGCCAGTCCCTCTCAACTGGAATTGGACATTGACCATATCAAATATTGATTGTCGTACTCCAAAAACTGTCTGAAACTACTAAGGTATTTGTCTATGAAGCCATTTTGTTTCTATTCTCCTCAGTCTTAGCAAGTAGAACAGAAAACAATATTAGTAAGGCATTGGAAGGAATTGAATGTTACATGTTTACACCTTGCTGAGTTGTGTTGATCAATATACATTTTTACAAACACTTCACATTAGTGTGTGGTTTATACCAGAGGTAGCACAGTAGTGAATAGTTGAGGAAATGGAAGGAAAACCTGTAGGTAGCCAACTGTCATTGAATTAAGCCATCCTCTAACAGAATATGTTGGTTTTGGTACTCTCAATTCCAACTTTTAAAAATAAGAAAATGTTTTTGTTTGTGATGGATCAATTCACATGTTTGAAGCCATTTCTAGGGAAATTTTTAGAAGATTGTTACACCAGAACTCCAGCACAATCATTATTAGCATTTAAGCCTTTGTTGATTTTTGCATGATTTATTTAAACCCTGACTGGCAATGTTCATTTCAAATCACTGCTAATAATAATCACTAGCTTTAATAATAGCAATAATCTTCATTATCAAAGTGTCCTTCTAAGTAGCTTGAAACAACTTCCTATTAACTTTACTGTTTGTTCTCAGGCATCTCTGTTAAGACCCAAAAAGAACAGGAAGTGTATTGATCGTGCTGTAGAGAAAAACTCAGTGAGGTTAAGTATTAGTTCAAGGTCACATGGCTGGTCTGTGGCTGATCTATGATAGATGCCGGTAAGGGTAACTAAATAAACTGGAGTTGAACTCAACCTACCTATAACAAATATGATTAAGGGCCCTATCTTTGAGGCCAGACGCCTTGCCACAGTCATGAAGTGTTTGCCCTAAGAGACCTCAATCTCTCTTTCTAAAAGTGTCTTCAATCAGCAAGTCAGACCTGTGTCATTTACTTTCTTCAAGTTATTTCCTTTCAAGTCTGCATAGAGCAGGATGTTTGGCCAAGACAATGGAGAGTTCTGTTCCCTGGAATTCTGAACGCAGCAAGGATTACCCAGCAGTGCAGTATTTCGTTAATCACAGGAAAATACTCTTTTGTGACAATATTGAAGACTACAAAGTTTCCATAGTGTGTAATTGTAGATGTATGCTATCTTAATGAAAAATATATGAAGTTGGCATCCATCTGAGCGAGGATTTCTGCTGTTAGGGCTAAACACCATGACCAAAAGCAACTTGGGGCAGGAATGGTTCATTTCATATTACAGCTTGTAGTCCATAATCCAGGAAAGTCAGGACAGGAACTCAAACAGGGCAGGAACCTGAAGGCAAAAACTGATGAGAAAATAGATGGGTTCTGCTTACCAGTTTGCTCCTCATGGCTTGCTCAGCTTGCTTTATTATAGACCCGGGACCAACAAAACAGAGGTAGAACTGCCCATAGGGATCTGTGCCCACTCACATCAATAATCAATAAAATCTCCACAGACCAATCAGGCAGAGACACCTTCTCAACTTAGGTTCTACTTTCCCATTGATACTAGTTTGTGTCAAGTTGACATATCAATAGCCGTCATTGCATCTGGTCACTTATATCCACAATCTTTTTCACCCTCTTTTATTTAACTGCACTTATCTTCATATATCTATGTGCACTTAACATTTCCAGTTACTTTTACCTAATACTGTTTCTTGGGTCTGTTAGCATTATATCCATCTGCGTTTCTCTGTTCTCATAATTTACCAACTGAATTATTTTGTTCCTTGACTCTTATTTCTTAAATTTTATTAATATAACTTCTTCAATAAGATTGTGTAGCAATAGATTTTAGTGTAGAAGTAGCTTTTCGGTACATAGGAAGAGCCAAGGCCTTAGCTTTCCACCTTTGTTGCAGGGCAACAGCTTTTGATAAGGGAGCCACACCTTTGAAATGCATTTGGGTTCTGTTACCCCATCTTTGGCTAGAAAACCATCTTTTACCTGGGCCTTTTCAGACTGTAAGCATGGATTCTAATTCTAATTCTAATCATTGCTGTGACTGAGTGCCATTTGTAGAAATATTTAATTAAATTATTTACCAGCATTTATACTATCGTTAGTTGGTAGGCAGTATTAATCCTTAACCCACCATTATAAATGAGCACACAGCCACCTAATGGATTTTAACAAGCCTTGGCCTGAATTGAGCAATCTTACCCAACTAAGCTAGCTCTTCATTCTGTTTCTCAAATATGATCCAATACATACATATGTTCCCTGGGCTGTTATTCTCCATAACATGCTATGTCCATTTTCCAGGCCACATGGAATAAGGTTTTTTTTCTCAAACTCATGGTGTGTGTCCTCCTTCCTGCTCTTCTGACTTCTCTTCTTATTCTGGAGGCTTCTTCTTCTACTACACAGGATGCTCCCTGTCTGCCCCAGAAGCCCAAGCACCTTCATCCTGGCTACCTTTGTCTTTGCCCAAACTCAGGTCTCAGCATTTATTCAACCAGAGACAATGGTTAACAAGAAAGGTAACACAGCAGTACTTGATGTATAGCAAACAGACTTCTGGAAGCAGGTTAATTAACATTAAGAATGCATAACATCACTCCATTAAGACTGTTGAAATACTGAGAGATGAATTTTCTTTTTATTTTTTAAATGTTTATTATTTCAAGTTCCATTTCCATCACAGTGCCTTCTTTCCATCCCTCCCAGTCCCACGCTCCCACTCTCTACCCCTTTTCCCTTCTATCCTACTCCTCCGAAGTAGAGTTTCCCTACATATCAGTCCTCCCCTCCGGTTTAGCAGTCATATGAGGGCTAAGTGCTTCCTCATATACTAGGGGGCCTACATGGCAGCACCACTAGAACAAAGTGTCTAATTAACAGGTAACAAAGTCTATGTTCCTATTCCTTTTGGTACATTGGTTGTAGTATAGTTATCCTGTTCTATGTGGCTAAAATCTGATTATAAGTGAATAGATGCCATGTGCATCATTCTGAGTCTGGGTTAACTCACTCAGGATGAGCTTCTCTAGTTCCAATCATTTGGCTGAAAATTGTATGATTTCGTTGTTTCTGATGACTGAGTACTATTCTATTGTGGAGATGTTCCACAGATTTTTTTTTTTTTTATCCATTCCTCAGTTGAGGGACCTCTGGATTGTTTCCAGTTTCTAGCTATTACAAATAAGGCTACTATGAACATAGATGAGGAAATATTCTTGTGGTTTGATGAGGAATCATTTGGATGTATACCCAGAAGTGGTATGGTTGGTTGTTGGAGTAATGTTAAGCATTCTAAATGTTAATTGGTCCTGTTTGCTGTCGGTTACTTATTGGACTCTGATTGGTTAAATAAAATGCCAAGGCCTGAGATTGGGCAAAGACAGAGAAAGGTGAGACTTCCTGAGATTAGAACAGGAAGCCTGATCTTTAGACAGAGGATTAATTCATTCCAGCCAGGAGCAGCAGGAAAGAGGACGCACACCATGGGTTAGAAAAAAGAACCTCATTCCACATGGCAGGAACATCAGCATGGTATGGAAAATAGCAGTCCAAGGGGATGCATGTATAGATGGGGTCATATTTGGGTAATATAATTATGAGCTAGCTTAGATGGGCTAGTGTAGAGAGCTGTGACGTGCCGCGCCCTAAAGTTTCCACCTTCCACCAGCCCGATGGTGAGCGCTCTCGGTGGTAAACAAGTCCATATTTGGCTAAGACCGCAGATCTGGCTTGCTTCCGCATACGTGGGCCTCTAAGATAGCACCACGTGGCTTTACTTGATTGGCTGTTCATATAGTATTTAGCCTGTGGGTTGGGTCTGCCTGTGCATTCAGAAGACTGTTTTCAAGGGACCTGAATAAACTGCTTGAGAAGAGCTTTTGCGAGTTGCGTCGTTCTTGCTGGTCGAGGTCAACGCGACAGGCTAGGATTGCACAATTCAGACCAAGGCTTATTAAGATCAACATGGTGTCTGTGTGTATTTATTTATAATGGATGTTTAAAGATTAGCCACCGAAATAATTGAAAATAATATAAATATTGGTAAACAATTTAATTAATTATTTCTACAAATGGCCCCCAATGTAATTTTATTTTTTTTCTACATATGGCACCCAATGTGAGGCAATTAGAATCCATGCTTTCAGTGTAAGAAGGCCCAGGTGAAAGCCAGTTTCCTAGCCAAAGAGCAGGGAACCGAACTCAAATGCATTTCAAAGGTGTGGCTACCTTAACAAAAGCTGTTGCCTTGCAGCAAAGATGGAGAGCTAAGGCTTACCTCTCCTTACCTACTAAAAAACTGGCAGCCTTCTAAAAAGAACTTGAGAGCTGAATTAATTGCCTAGATTAAAAATGGAGGAATTCATAATGCCTCAATACTTTTGGATTCCAATTGAGTTTGCTTCTCTTAGCATGAAATGATTTTTACTTTGACAATTGTGGTTTTGTGTATCTTTTTTGAGAAAGTTCAGACTAGGATAGTCTTAAAGGAAAGAATTTACAGTTGGAATGCTAAATTGCCAATAATGATAATGGAAGAAGGAGGTAGGCCCTTCCTGATAGATAATACAAAACTAATGGCAACTGGAGCTAAGAGCTCCCTGGGCACTAGGTGCTTGTCAGGAGTTTCTGGTATCAGCCCACCAGTGAAATGCAGCCAAAACAAGATTCTAAAAAATAATAAACAGAGCTTTAATTGCAGCATGGGATGGCATGGTTATTCCACGGCATTTGGAATGTTGTTTCTTTGCCTGATTTTTGTTTAAATGTCTTTGATTTACCTATATAGGGAGGTAGAAAGAGTATTTTTCCTGGTTTGGCATTGCCAAACCATAAGAGTTTTTTTGAAGATTTTGGGCAGATTTCAAATTGTCATTACACTTCAAAGTTGCTCTCTGGGTTACAGAGATACAAATATCTGAGATTTAAGTGAAATATTTGAGCAGGGTCGTACTGGCACACACTCTTAATCCCTTAATCCCATCAAGCTAGAGAAAGAAACAGGCAGATCTCTGGATTCTAGACCAGCCTGGTTTAAACAATGAAGGCAGGACAAAACCTGCTGATGAGACAAGACTGCTTACTAAAGACAGTCTAGAAATCAAAAATGACACATTTTTTTCCCTTGATGTTAAGTTAAATAATGTCCTTACTGATCTAATGGATAAATACACATAATCTTAAAATTACCTAAGAAGAAAAGGGTCACAAGCCAGTCTCATTAGTTGTGGGGCTCCCACTGGATAACTGGTTTCAAGAGACATTTTGCCCCTAAAAGAGATATGTTAAATGCTGGGTGTGGTGGTGCACACTTTTAATCCCAGCACTTGGGAAGCAAAGACAGATGAATCCCTGACCTTCTCCAAGATTAGCCTGGTATACAAAGTGAGTCCAGGGCAAGGATATACAGAGAAATCCTGTCTCGGGGGGGAAAAAAGAAGAGAGAAACAAATATATTCTGTTAACCAATGTAAGGACCCAGAGTTAGGCTTGGGAAGAACTTGCAAACTGCATCCCTCCCACAGCCAACAGTTAAGAAGAGCTAACATAAAATGGCATATCATGCTATTCTACACCAATCTCCTTAAGAATGGGGTTTCCATAGGAGAATTGGAACTCAAACTGATACAAAATCATTTAATTAATGTTGTTTTTTAATAAGGGTAATTAAATTATTTAAATTCATACCTTGATCTCAAAACTTGGGAGACAAGGAAAAAACAGGTTCCTTGTGTGTTTGAGGCCAATCTAATCTACAGAACACTACAGAGCAAATCAAGACAGCCCAAGCTACAAAGAGAAACCCTGTCTCAATAAGGATAGATATATCCACATAGAAATTAAATCTCCAAAGAAAGGAGAAAAGGAAAGAAAAAATATATAAATGCATACCTTTGTTCCCAAAATATGGGTGACAAAGACAGAGGCAGATTGGTTCCTTTTGAGTTTGAGGCCAGCCTAATCTATAAAAAGTCAGATAAACACAAAATGAACCTGTTCTAATCAATTAATAAATTTATGTCAACTGTATAGGAGAATACTTAAACTCCATACAGTCTGATGCTGTATTTTCAATTTAAAATAGATTATATATAGCATATATATGTAATATGATTGCATGTTATCCTTTTATATGGCATGGAAACTTAACAAATATCTTTCCTCTATTCAAAGAACAGAAAATATTCCTTAATTGATTTGTGAATCCTGCACATCCAAGCCATTTTGGTTATTGCAGAACTATATGTTACTTGTGAGAGATTATATATTTTCAGAACAATGGGACCAGAATCCAAAGAAGACAAGACAAGTAACCCAAATGATCCAGCCTCTTAGACTGCCTCAATAGCTGTTTCCTCAAAAATCTGCATCCAGAACAACTTCAAACAGCTTGCTGAGATGGCCCATACTCAAAGACTGTTCCAGACAGGACTTCAATAAAGCCCTGAATTTTCCTAACCAAAATCCAGCTTCAGACTACAAACTGCTCTGAACATTCAAATTGCTGAGCACATAGAGAATGGACAACAAATGTTACTATTAAATTTATTAACCATTTTTCCATTTTTGAGACCCCCCCAACAGGTTTTCTGCTCCCAACTGAGCAGGAAGAAATTTTAAGAGAGTGACGTCCCATTCCCCAAAAGTGGGGTGGATGATTCTCTGGTTATTTGATGGGTTATAGATATTGTTTTGGGGGAATGGTTACAAATTGTTATATGGTCTTGTTAAACAAGATAGGAGATTCGATTCAAGGACCTTTCAATTTCTTTTTCTTTTCTCTAACCTTCTTTCTCTCTTATATAGAGGGAAAAGACTTGAAAAGAAAAAGAGGGGAAATATATGTATATAATATAGAAATGATAAGGTATAAGAATAGATTATTGAATCTGCCCCGAAAAACAAAACTATTGTTATTCTCAAATAAGGTTATCTTTTGATACATTGGCATAGAATTTTGTATATCAATACAAAAATAAGGTTAAATTTTGATTCATTGGTATGTAATTTTATATTTAGACACATTATGCATATTTCAACTTATATAAGGTATTGTGCCTATACAAATCATTTAAAAGTACAGGTTTGGGCTGGAGAGATGGCTCAGCGGTTAAGATCACTGGCTAGTGGTCTTCCAAAGGACCTGAGTTCAATTCCCAGCAACCACATGGTAGCTCACAACCATCCACAATGTGATCTGATGCCCTCTTCTGGCTGCAGATGTACATGCAGATAGAGCACTCATATACATTAAATAAATCTTTTAAAAAAAAGTACAAGTTCACTTCCAATCCTTTTATGGGTTGCTATTGCAATCTATTTAGGAGTCTGGGTAATACAGGTTGATTGCTGACCAGTCAAGCTCCTGGTCATGTAGGAGTTAGATAAATTAGATTTAGGAAATATCTAGGAGTTTCTGATACTGTCTCTTAATTCGGGGCCTGAAGAGCATTATCAGCATGAAGTCAGCAAAAACAGGAAAGACTCAATAGACTGAAAAACAAGTT
>CAJQZJ010033276.1:3030694-3073662 GCA_907164525.1 Lophiomys imhausi
AATAATAATAATAATAATAATAATAATAATAATAATAATAATAATAAAATTGCATTGGGCAGCGTTTGTAGAAATAATCAATTAAATTGTTTACCAGTATTTATATTATCATTAATTATTCCTGCAGCCATTAATCCTTATTCTGCCATTATAAATGAGCACCCAGATACCATGTGGATTTTAACAAGGCTTGGCCTCACTTGAGCAATCTTGGCCCACCTAAGCTAGCTCTTAATTCTATTACCCAAATATGACCCCGTATATACATATATCCCCTTGGATTGCAATTCTCCATGTTATACTGATGTTCCTTGACATGTGGACTGAGGTTCCTTTTCTAACCCATTGTGTGTGTCCTCCTTCTTCCTGTTCGTGGCTGGAATGCATTAATCCTCTGTGTAAAATGCAGGGTTCCTGTTCTAATCCCAGGAAGTCCTGCCTTCCTCTGTCTTTGCCCAATCTCAAGCCTCAGCATTTTAATTAACCTATCAGAGACAATGTAAGTAACAGACAGCAAGGAGGACCAATTAGTTAACATTTAGAATGCTTAACACCACCCCATCACAGATCTTTGAAGTAAGACCTAAAGATTCTCTGGTTTCTTCAATGTCTGTTATTATTTCTCCCTTTCCATTTCTGATTTTACTGATTTAGGTATTTTCTCTCTGCCTTCTTGTCAGCTTGGCTAAGAATTTGTCTATTTTGTTGGTTTTCTCAAAGAACCAACTCTTGGTTTCATTGATTCTTTGTATTGTTCTTTTTGTTTCTAAGTTGTTGATTTCACCCCTAAGTTTGATGATTATCTGCCTTCTGACCCTCTTTGGAGTGTTTGCTTCTTTTTTTTTTTTTTCTAGCTCTTGCAGTTCTGCTGTTAAGGTGCTCATATGGGATGTCACACTTTTCTTTTTGAAGGCACTTACTGCTATGAACTTTCCTTGTAGCACTGCTTTCATTGTGTTCCATAGGTTTGGGTATGCTGTGCCTTCATTTTCATTGGAGTTTAGGAAGTCTTTGATTTCCTTCCTTGTTCTCTGACCCAATAGTCATTGAGTAGAGAGTTGTTCAGTTTCCATGAATGTGTAGGATTTTTGTTACTTCTATTGTTGCTGAAGTCCAGTTTTAATCCACGGTGGTCTAATAAGATACAAGGGGTTATTTCAATTTTCTTGTATCTATTGAGGCTGGCTTTGTGTCCAATTATATGGTCAGTTTTGGAGAAGGTTCCATGATGTGCTGGAAAAAGGTGTATTTTTTTGTGTTTGGGTGAAATGTTCCTTAGATATCTATTAGGTCTATTTGGTTCATGACCTCTGTTAGTCTCATTATTTCTCTGGTTTCTGTCTTGATGATCTGCCCACGTGAGTGGTGTGTTGAAATGTCCCACTATTAATGTGTGGTTTAAGCTTTAGAATACAAATGTGGGTGCCCTTGTATTTGGGGCATAGATATTTAGTATTGAGGTGTCATCTTGATTGATTTTTCCTTTAACACGTATGTAGTATCCTTCCCTGTCTTTTTTGATTAGCTTCAGTTGAAAGTCTATTTTATTTGCTATTAAAATGGCTATTCCAGTTTTTTTCCTGGGACTGTTTGCTTGGAAAACCTTTTCCTAGTCCTTTACTCTGAGGTAGAGTCTATCTTTGCATGTGAGATGTGTTTTCTTATTCAGAAAAATGATGGGTGTTATTACAGATCCATTCTGTAAGTCTGTGTCTTTTTTGGGGGCAGTTGAGTCCATTGATGTTGAGGGATATTAATGACCAAAGGTTGTAATTTTCTGTTATTTTTATGTAGGTGGTGGTTGCATGTTTCTTTTTGTTTAGCTACAGTGGAGTTTTTTGCTTTCTCTTTTTTTTTTTTTTTTTTTGAGGGGGGGTGTACATATCTTCTCTGGGTTGAAATTTTCCTTCCAGGATCTTCTGTAGAGCTGGGAATGTGGATATATACTATTTATATTTGATTTTGTCATGGAATATCTTGTGTTCTCTGTCTATGTTGATCAAAAGTTTTGCTGGGTTTAGTAGTCTGGGTTGACACCTATGTTCTTTTAGGTTTTGTAGGACATCTATCCAAGCCCTTCTGGCTTTTAGAGTTTCTGAGAAGTCAAGTGTAATTCTGATGGGTTTGCCATTATACGTTACTTTACCTTTTTCTCTTATGGCTTTTAATATTCTTTCTTTTTTCTGTAGATTTGGAGTTTCAATTATTATGTAACGAGAGGAATTTCTTTTGTAGTCTAATCTGTTTGGACTTTTGTATGCCTCTTGGAATTTTATCAGCATCTCTTTCTTTAAGTTTGGGAAGTTTTCTTCTATGATTTTATTGAAGATGTTTCCTGGACCTTGGAGGTAGGAATCTTCTCTTTCATCTATGCCTATAATTCTTAGGTTTTGTCTTTTCATTGAGTCCTTGATTTCTTGGATGTTGTGGGTGAGAAATTTTTAGATTTCTCATTTTCGTTGGTTGTTGTTCTGATTTCTTCAATTGAATCTTCCACACCTGAGATTCTGTCTTCCATCTCTTGTATCCTATTTTTGATACTCATGTCTGTGGTTCCTGTTCTCTTCCCTTGGTTATCCACCTCCAGGGCTGTCTCTGCTTGTGTTTTCTTTATGGCTTCCATTTCCACTCTCAAGTCTTGAATGCTTTTATATGTTTTATACATTTCCTGATCTAATTTAGATGACTTTTTCTGCCAATCATTCAAATATTTCATAGCATTGTCTCTTTCCCATTCATATGTGGCTGAGTTGCCTTGGACGTCTCTAATGGTATTCTCCATTGTGTTCATTTGTAAAACTGAAGATTCTTTATATTCTTTCAGGGATTTAACTTCTTGTAAGGATTCTATCATTTTCCTAAGTATAGATTTCTCATAATTTTCATGTGTTTCAGCTGTGGTGGGTTGGTCAGAGTTTACTGTATTAGCATCACTCTATTTTGTTGGAGTGATATTTCCCTGATTTTGTCAGATTTGTTTTTCACTGACCTTTAGCCATCTGGTTGTCCTTAGCTGATTGTTCCTAGTGTCTTCTGGACCTGATGCTAAGGATGAGGCTTTGGTGCAGAGACTATATAGACTTGGTGGTCTGTAGCTCAACATAGGCTAGGTGGGGTCTTGTGTTGGGGCTGTATTTCAGTGGGCCCCCCTGAAGTTCACCCCTTCCAGTTGTGTCCCAACTGGGAACTCAGGTCAGGGATAGGGTTGGATGTGTTATTCCAGCCTTCAGAGTCCACTGCTGCTAGTTTGTCTGGTCCGAGGGTTAGGTCAGTGGTCGTGTTCCCCCCCAGGCAGTTCCTCCTAGGTGTTCCCCAGGGCATCTCTGTGCCTCTCAGAACTAAGCCCTTGTAGTCTAAGTCTCTCAAGCAGTGCACACAGGCCAAAAACTCACTGCTCCAGGAGTGAAACTGTAGATGCTAAAGATCTGGTTTCCCACCAGAAGAGCCAGGTGCACTGGCTGAGGGGTCTGATATTATCCCCACAACCTGTCCACAGGGCTTGGATTCAGTGGAGTTCTGAGCAACCTTCCAACCTGACCACCCGCCTTTCAGTCCGCTCTGCTCTCACCATTCCTGTGGTTGTTCTGGTCTTGATTTGGGTGCTAGAGCTGTCTTATGGATACTGGGTGCTCAGGAAGCCAGGAGGAATCTCAATCTGATGATTGAGCTGCCTGCCAAGGCCCAGGATACTGCACTGGTGCTGGAGGCATAGCCTGCTACAGGGCTACAGGAAGTGTATCCCCCTGTTTTGTCTAGCTGCAGTGTTCTTCCAAGTGACTGTAAATCCAATAGAGGGGACTGTATGTCCAACAGCTTTCGGGGCAGGCCCAAATATGCTTGTGTCTCTCAGACCACTGCTCCACTGGAGATACACCACTGTGGTCCCGCTGTTGTCCTGTAGCTCAGAATGTGCTGTGATTCGTGGCCACAATGGTTTGGCTGAGAATATACCTGTTCCCTCAGCTCAGCTGATATTCCCCTTGGTGTCAAAATGCCTGCGTGGAATCTGGAAGCCCAGGAAGCTGGTGAGTACCCCTGTCTGGGGTTTGGAGCTGTTCGCTAAGTATTTGAGTGGCTCATACCCACGGGTCCTCTCCTGGTGATGATTCTCCTGCTCTCCATGCCTCTGCAGCTTCAACGGTTTCCACAGGTCTGTTTTTCTGAGTGTCCAAGAATCTTGCCCAGGGACTTTTATTAGTCCCTGTGTTTGCCAGATAAAACCCAGAGGGTTTGCATCTCTCAGATTTTTGCTCAGCATCTTATAACTGTGTGGTTTTATAGCTGTTTCCCCATGTTCAAAATATGTCTGTGCAGGCTGCCACCATCTTGGAATCTCCCCAGGGTTGTACTTTTGAGAGATGAATTTTCTAAAACAGTATAGACTGTTGGAAGATACACTTAAGCAACAAACCAACTAATTCAGAAGTGAATAAATTGGACTCTTCTCATATTAGCATGGGGTCAGTAAACATTTTACTATAGTTTTATTTACCAAAAGTCCAAATCATTTTAAAATCTATGCTAGAAATCTCATTGGCTTTTTCTCTCTGAAGAGACTTCACAAATTTTCCTGAGAATGGTATCAGGCTGCTTACTGCAACTATCTGTCCTTCTTCTACGTGGATATCAGTGTGGGGAAAGACCTGAAGTCTATGAAGTTGCATTTCCTACTGACAAGAGACTAGAACAATCCCATGTTAACATAATTACTTATCACAATGGGGAACTTCTCTATCTGAAGTGACATGATCAGGGAAGTCATACTTAGTAAACATACTTAAACAGTGAAGGGCTAGTCCCACATTCTAACATATCCAATGGATTGTACACTTTATCTCTTTTTAAAATTTCCTTGCACATTTCTTCAACCTGTATTTTTTAAGAATTAGACAAGAGGTCATGAATTTGAAAGAGAGCAAGGAGAGGCTTGTGGTAAGGTTTGGAGAAAGGAAAGGGAAAGAGGAATGGTGAGTATATTGCAATCTCTCTATATATATGTGTGTGTATATATATAAGCTATAGCAGCTTATTAGCATATGCAAGTACTTCAAGTTAATATTAACCTAATAAACACCCTGAAATATTCGCAAGGATACATTCTACCATACCAAAAAAGCTGATGCTTTGAATTCATGTCATTCTCTACCTATTTCTAGAGCATGCTATACGCTTACTCTTTCTTCAGTCTTTTATGATGGCACTATCATCATCTATAGACTACACTTGTTTTATATATATAATAGGAAAAATAGAGAAATATATATAAGAATTGGGCAAGGAACAGCAGTATCTAGAGAAGAATGGTAATGGTCCATTTTCCATATTTCTTCATCTTTTATTCACTAAACTTCAATTTTTATATTAGAATAGTGGGGTCAAAAATACTCAGACTGCTTCCCATGCAGGACTTTAAGAATAAAATAAAATAATGGCGAAGTTGCTTAGTATGCCATAAAGAACCACTCAAACACTTAGCAGACAGAGCTGTGATTCTTTTTTACTGTACTCTAACTGGGAGTGCATTTACACTCTTCTTTCAAGGACTGAACAGCACTTTTCAAGCCATAATAAATGTCAAGGTTATAAAGGAACAATACCATCTGTAAAGTTCAGCTTAATGGTAAACAGGGCAGCTTATTAGCATATGCAAGAACGTCAAGTTAATATTAACCTAATAAATACCCTGAAATACTCACAAAGATACATTCTATCATACCAAAGAAGCTGATGCTTTGAATTCATGTCATTCTCTACCTATTTCTAGAGCATGCCACATGCTTACTCTTTCTGCAGTCTTTTATGATGGCACTACCATAATCTACAGATTACACCTTGTATGTAGGCTAGGTTATTTTTTCAGTCCAAAAATCATCAACTCATATTTCTTATCCATGTATATTAGTTCTGTGATTTGAATAATAGATAAAAGTTCATTATGCCTCAATTTCTTGAATGTTCAGACAAAGAGTGATTATTTATTAAAGATATTTTCCAATTAAATGAACTAATGTGCAGAAACATTTATGCAGTATATTATTCATAGTAATATGACTCGAATGTTTGCTATTATGTGGTAATGATAATCATAGATAATAATTACACATTATTAGACATCCTTGTGCATTAGTAACTTTCATAATCATATCACTATTGAATGACCTACCATATACATATCAGCTTTTCAGAGTAAGCAAGACATTTCCATGTAAGAAAATAGAAATGGAATCAAAGTCAATTACCACTTAACTTTTAATACACATGTGGGATATAGTCACTTCCTATGTGTTTTTGTTTCTTTTTAGTGTATATCACTATGCAGTGTGGTAGAATCTTCACACTTGCATCCACTAAAGGAAAATTTTGAGATAGTGTACAAGGAAGAAATGAAATAAGCTTAGGAAAGTAAGAAGCCAAAAACATGATACTGGTCCTATATGACAATCTACAGGAGGCTTTAAGCACAGTGATGCATTCTAACTTACAAATAAAGACCCTTAACTATTCATTTAACTGATATCATACATTTTTTCATGTTGCACAAGCTTTAACTAGTCTAAAATAATGGTATTTCCTCTCAGGGACAATATTTTCATAAGCAACCATGCACCTTGGTGAAAATATTTTTAAAATTGTCTGGAGATCAGTCTTCTCTTTGTTCGTTAGAAAATAAAAGAAACAATTTGATGTCCAGATCCAATGAACATTTCCAAAAGAAGCCTTGGGTGATTGAATCCCCTCCCCAGTCCCTTGGTTTATACCTCACCTGAATGTCTATGAATTAAAACTTGCTTATTGAATACTCAACAGCTAACACTCACATATAAGCAAACACATACCATATTTGTCTTTTGGGGTCTGGGTAACCTGAATCAGGAGAATTTATTTCCTAGTTCCATCCATTCATCTGCAAATTTTCATGATATCATTTTTAAACACCTTAGTAATATTCCCTTGTGTAAATGTACCAAATTTTCTTCATCCAGTCCTTCATTGATGGATATCTAGCCTTTTTCCAATTTCTGGCTATTATGAATAGAGCATCAATGAACATGGTTGAGCAAGTATCTGTAGTAGGATTTAGTGTTCTTTGGATACATGCCCAATAGTGGGATAGCTAGAACTTGAGACAGATCAATTCCATCTTTCTGAGGAACTTCTACACTTATTTCCACAAGGATTGAATAAGTTTGCACTCTCACCAGCAAGAGAGGAGTGTTCCCTTATTCCACATTCTTCCAACCATGATATGTCATTTGTTTAATTGATCTTGGCCATTCCAGTGAGTGCAAGATGGATTTCAGAGTAGTTTTATTTGCATTTCTCTGATGACTAAGGTTGTTAAACATTTCTTCAATTGTTATTAATAGGGGAGATCCAAGATGGCGGTGGCCTGCACGGATGTATTTTGATTTCAGGGTTAACAGTCACAGGGCGGCGAGTGTTGCAGGATGCTGTACAAACGGCTCGACCCCCTCTAGATCTCACCCAACTACCCAGGGACCACAGAGGGTCCCTGGGCAGGACGTTCCTTCCCACTCTCAGACACGCAAGGAAGCTGCTGGACCCGGGAATCGGGATCCCCCATCCCCCACCAGGAGAGACATCGGGTAAGTTCCAATCTAATCCCCAGCTGGCAGATTCAGATCCCATGCAGAGATAATCCCCATCCTGCTGGGCACCCCCAGGTCTTGCACAGACGATCCAGCTATCTGGCAAAAGGTTGCGACATTTGGAAGTGAGCTCAGCTCAACCTGCTAAGTGTCTTCAGACTGCAGATTGCAACCCACTGCTGTGACGTCACTGGCCAGTTTCCAAGCCATGGAGCAGCAAGGCTATTGGGGGTGAAGGGCAGATTTACCCACCACAGGAACCAACCCAGGGCAAAATGCAAGATATTAGAAACTGTCGTATATCGGACTTTTCTAATAGTGCTGGCCCTTCCGGTGGGGAACCAGAACTTACTTGTGCACAGCTCCACCACCTGGATTAGTTAGGTTTCCACCTAGGACACAGGGCTGAATGACTCACACTTTGGACCCAAGTCCAGAAGACAGCTAAAAAAATTCCACATGGCCAGAGGCCCCAGAAAAAAAAAAAAAAACAAAAACAAAAAAAAAAAAACAGAGTGAAATGACTCCAACAAAAGAAAGCAATGCTATTCCGTCAGCCTGAACCACCTCACCACAGCTGAAACACATGAAAATGATGACAATTCTACATTATGGAAAGTGATAGAATCCCTTCAAGAAGAACCTAAATCTATGAAGGAATTCAAAGAAGCCACAATTTTACAAGTCAAAACAACGAACAACGCCATTAAAGAGCTCCAAGCCAAGGTGACTCAGCTTGAACAGGAAAAGGACAGAGCAATGAAAGATTTCCAGGCAAAAACAAGCAAACTGGAGAAGGAAATGTACAAAATGAACAATACCATTCAAGACATGAAAATATAAAAGGAAACAATAAAGAAAACACAGTCAGAGTTAAAAGAGGAAATGGAGAATCAAGGGAAGAGAACAGGAATTACAGATGTGAGTATGAAAAATAGGATGCAAGAGATGGAAGACAGGATCTCAGGCATGGAAGATTTGATGGAAGAAATCAGTACAACATCCAAAGAAAATGAGAAAGCTAAAAAAGTCCTCACCCACAACATCCAAGAAATCAAGGACTCAATGAAAAGATGGAACCTAAGAATTATAGGCATAGAGGAAAGAGAAGACTCCGACTCCATGGTCCAGGAAATATCTTCAACAAAATCATAGAAGTAAACTTCCCAAACCTAAAGAAAGAGGTGCCAGTAAAAAGCCAAGAGGCTTACAGAACACCAAACAGATTAGATCAGAAAAGAAACTCCTCTCACCACATAATAATAGAAACTCCAAATGTAGAAAAACAAAGAAAGGATATTAAAAGCTGTAAGAGAAAAAGGCCAAGTCACATACAATGGCAGACCCATCAGAATCACACCTGACTTCTCCTCAGAAACTTTAAAAGCTAGAAGGGCCTGGACAGATGTCCTACAAGCCCTGAGAGAACAAAGGTGCCCAGCCAGACTACTATAGCCTGCAAAACTCTCTATCAACATAGATGGAGAAAACAAGATATTCCATGACAAAATCAAATTCAAAGAATATCTCTCCACAAACCCAGCCCTACAGAAGATCCTAGGAGGAAAATTCCAACACAGAGAAGATAACTACACCCAAGAAAACAGAGGAAATAGAAACCTCCACAGCAACTAAACAAAAAGAAACATAAGATGACCAGCTATACCAAAATAATGGGAAATAACAACCCCAGGTCACTAATATCCATCAACATCAATGGACTCAACTTGCCAATAAAAAGACACAGACTTACAGACTGGATCTGTAAACAAGACCCATCTTTTTGCTGTATACAAGAAACACATCTCACTATTGAAGATAACACTATCTCAGACTAAGGGTTGGGAAAAGGTTTTCCAAGCAAATGGACCCAGGAAACAAGCTGGAGTAGCCACCCTAATATCAAACAAAATAGACTTCCAATTGAAGTTAATAAAAAAAGACAGAGAAGGGCATTACATACTCGTTAAATATCCACCAAGAGGACATCTCAATATTGAATATCTATGCACCAAATACAAAGGCACCTACATTTGTAAAAGAAACGCTTCTAAAACTGAAATCGCATATTGATCCAAACACTTTAATAGTGGGAGACTTCAACACCCCACTCACAACTATGGACAGATCATCAAGACAGAAGCCAAACATAGAAATAATGAGTCTAACAGAGATCATGAACCAAATGGACCTAACAGATTGCTACAGAACGTTTCACCCAAACACAAAAGAATACACCTTCTTCTCAGTACCTCATGGAACCTTCTCCAAAATCGACCATATAGTTGGACACAAAGATAGCCTCAACAGATACAAGAAAATTGAAATAACCCCTTGTATCTTATCAGACCACCAACAGATACAAGAAAATTGAAATAACCCCTTTTATCTTATATTATGGAATAAAGCTGGACCTCAATAGTAAAAGAATCAACAGAAAGTCTACACTCACACGAAAATTGAACAACTCTTTACTAGAGGACCACTGGGTCAGGAAAGAAATAAAGAAGGAAATCAAAGACTTCTTAAAATCCAACGAAAATGAAGACACAACATACCCAGACCTATGGGACACAATGAAATCTTTGCTACGAGGAAAGTTCATAGCACTAAGTGCCTTCAAAAAGAAAATTGTGACAGCTCATATTAGCAAATTAACAGCTAAATTGGGTGAATTGGAAAAAAAAAAAGAAGCAAACACTCCCAAGAGGAGCATAAGGCAGGAGATCATCAAACTTAGGGCTTAAAACAACAACTTAGAAACAAAAAGAACTATACAAAGAATCAATGGAACCAAGAGTTGGTTCCTTGAGAAAATCAACAAAATAGACCCTTAGACAAATTAACTAAAAGACAGAGGGAGGAAACCCAAATCAACAAAATCAGAAATGAAAAGGGAGAAATAACAACAGACATTGGGGAAATCAAGAGAATATTTGGATCCTACGTTAAAAATTTATACTCCACCAAATTTGAAAACTTAAGTGAAATGGACAATTTTCTTGATAGATTCCACCCACTGAAGCTAAATCATGATCAGATAAACAGATTAAACAGCCATTTAACCCCTAAGGAAGTAGAAACAGTCATTAAAAATCTCCCAACCAAAAAAAGCACAGGGCCAGATGGATTTAGCATGGAATTCTACCGGACCTTCAAAGAGGAGCTAACACCAATACTTTTCAAACTCTTTCACAAAATAAAATCTGAAAGAACATTGCCAAACTCATTCTATGAGGCCATAGTCACCATGATTCCTAAACCACACAAAGACCCAACAAAGAAAGAGAACTTCAGACCAATCTCCCTCATGAACATAGATGCAAAAATACTTAATAAAATACTAGCAAACCGAATTCAAGAACACATCAAAAGTATCATACACCATGATCAAATAGGCTTCATCCCAGGAATGCAGGGATGGTTCAATATACAAAAGTCTATCAATGTCATTCACCATATAAACAAGATGAAAGAAAACAAAAACCACATGATAATCTCGCTAGATGCAGAAAAAGCATTTGTCAAAATTCAACATCCCTTATTGATAAAAGTTCTGGAGAGAACGGAAATACAGGGAACGTATCTGGAAATAATAAAGGCAATATACAGCAGGCCAGTGGCAACATCAAATTAAATGGAGAGAAACTTGAAGCATTTCCTCTAAACTCAAGGACAAGACCAGGATGGCCACTTTCACCATATCTCGTCAATATAGTACTTGAAGTTCTTGCTAGAGCAATAAGAAAACTAAAGGAGATCAAGGGGATAAACATTGGAAACGAAGAAGCCAAATTATCCCTATTTGCAGATGATATGATAGTATACATAAGCAACCCCAAAAATTCCACCAGAGAACACTTACAGCTGACAAACACCTTCAGCAAAGTGGCTGGATACAAAATTAATTCAAAAAAATCAGAAGCCCTTCTTTATACAACAAACAAATGGGCTGAGAAAGAAACAAGGGGAAAAACCCCCTTCACAATAGCCACAAACAACACAAAATACCTGGGGGTAACTCTAACCAAGCAAGTAAAGGACCTGTACAACAAGAACTTCAAGCCCTTGAAGAAAGAAATGGAAGAGGCCTTTAGAAGGTGGAAAGACCTCCCATGCTCATGGATAGGTAGGATAAACATAATAAAAATGGCCATCCTACCAAAAGAAATATATACATTCAATGCAATTCCTATCAAAATACCAATGCAATTCTTTATAGACTTGGAAAGAGCTATTCTCGATTTCATATGGAACAACAAAAAGCCCAGAATAGCTAAGTCAATCCTGTATAATAAAAAAACTTCTGAAGGTATCACCATCCTAGATTTCAAGCTGTACTACAGAGCAATACTTGTAAAAACAGCATGGTATTGGTAGAGAAACAGACCAGTAGATCAATGGAATTTAATTGACATCCAGAAATAGACCCACACACTTATGGCCACCTAATTTTTGATAAAGAAGCCAAAATGGCACAATGGAAGAAGGACAGCATCTTCAACAAATGGTGCTGGTCCAACTGGATGTCCACTAGTAAAAGAATGAAATTAGACCCATACTTATCACCTTGTACAAAACTTAAATCCAAGTGGATCAAAGACCTTAATATAAGGCCGGTCACACTAAATCTACTAGAAGAAAAAGTGGGAGAAACCCTCGAACTCATTGGCACAGGCGACAACTTCCTGAACAGAACACCAACAGCTCAGGACCTGAGATCAACAATCAATAAATGGGACCTCATGAAACTGAAAAGCTTCTGTAAGGCAAAGACACTGTCATTCGAACAAAACGGCAGCCTGGGAGAAAATCTTCACCAACCCCACATCTGATAGAGGGCAAATATCAAAAATCTACAAAGAACTCAAGAAATTAAAAGCCAAGAAACCAAATAACCCAATCAAAAAATGGGGGACAGAGCTAAATAGAGAATTCACAAAGAGGAAACCCTAATGGCTGAGAGACACTTGAAGACGTGCTCAACATCTTTAATCATTAGAGAAATGCAACTCAAGACGACTCTGAGATTCCATTTCACACCTGTCAGAATGGCTAAGATCAAAAGCTCAAATGACAGCACATGCTGACGAGGGTGTGGAGAAAGGGGTACCCTACTCCATTGCTGGTGGTAGTGCAGGCTTGTGCAACCACTATGGAGGTCACTCTGGTGATATCTTAGAAAACTTGGAATAGCTTTGCCTCAGGACCCAGCCATACCACTTCTGGGTATACACCCAAATGCCTCTTCATGGAATCATAAGGAAGTTTCCTCATCTATGTTTATAGCAGCCTTATTTGTAATAGCTAGAAACTGGAAACAACCCAGATGTCTCTCAACCGAAGAATGGGTTAAAAAACTGTGGTACATCTACACAATGGAATATTATTCAGCTATCAGGAACAATGAAATTATGCAATTTGCAGCCAAATGGATGGAACTAGAAAAGCTCATCCTGAATGAACTAACCCAGACTCAGAAGGACACATAAGGCATCTATTCACTTATAGTAGGATTTTAGCTATATAGTAGAAGGTATCGATACTACAACTAACACACCAAAGGGAACTTGGACATAGACTTTTTAAAATATTTTTTTCTATTTTTTAGTCTTTTTTATCCATTTGTCTGCTTATTTGTGTAGAGAGCTGTGATGTGCCACGCCTTAAAAATGGCGCTGGTCTCCGCCTTCCACCAGCCCAACGGTGAGCGCTCTCGGTGGTAAACAAGTCCATATTTGGCTAAGACCGCTGATCTGGCTTGCTTCCGCATACGTGGGCCTCTAAGATAGCACTACGTGGCTTTACTTGATTGGCTGTTCATTTAGTATTTAGCCTGTGGGTTGGGTCTGCCCGTCCCTTTTCAGAAGACTGTTTTCAAGGGACCTGAATAAACTGCTTGAGAAGAGCTTTTGCAAGTTGCATCGTTCTTGCCGGTCGAGAGGGACGCGACAAGTGGTGGCCCATACGGGGAACCCAGAAAAGACTCAGAACTCCTGCAGTCAGGGGCAACGCGTTGGTAAGTTCCTGGGATAAATCAGGACAATAAAGTTTCACGGAGATAGCGAACACAAGGTAAAGTTTCGCGGATAATAGCGAACGTACGGTGAAGTTTCGCGGAGATAGTGAACGTACGGTAAAGTTTCGCGGAGATAGCGAACAAAAGATACAGTTTCGTGGGGAAGCTGCAAACTGAAAGTAAATTTTTAAACATGAGGTTGTCTGAGTCACACCCAATTTTTCTGGCTCTCCAGGAGCTACTTTTAGCTAGGAATTTGAAGATTAAGAAGTCTACCCTAGAAAGATTTTTGAATGAATGTGATTCCGTGGCTCTGTGGTTTGCGGTGTCCGGGAATCTTACGGTATCCTGCTGGGACAAATTAGGCAGGGACTTGGATTTTGCTTGGGAGCAAGGGACTCTGAAGCATGGAGTAAGACCGATTTGGAAAATGGTGAGGAGTTGTTTAGAAGATCAGAGATGTTGTAATGCAATCAGAGAGGGAGAGTCAGCCTTGGAACTACTGCAAGGGGAAAGATCTGAGCAAGTAGACAGTGACAAAGGCGAAAGATTTGAGCAGGCAGAGAGTGAAAAGGGAGGCAAAAGGAAAGTTCCTCTCTATCCCGATCTTAGAGATTTTAGAGATTTTAGAGATTTTGAGGATTCAGAGAGCACAGATTCTGAAGGAGAGCTACACGCTCTACTAGAACGGTTGGAGAGGACTGTTATAAGAAAAAAGGAAAAGAAAAAAGTAAAAGAGAAGGACACGCAGGCGGCAGTCGGTGTGGGAGGAGCCGCTGCTGCAGTCGGTGTGGGTGGAGCTGTTGCCATGGCGCCTGACACGTCAGCGGCAGTCGGAGTGGGTGGAGTCGTCGCTACAGTGCCTTCAGCCACGCTGGCGGCAGCTGGTGTGAACAAAGCTGTTGCCATGGCACCTTTAACTCCTCCTCCATATCCAGAAGCCACTCAGATAGATCAGCCTGTTCAGTCACTGAAAGTAGGGAGATCTTTCTGCCCGGGGATGTGGACACAAGTAAGAACAGAATAGAACATTATCCCACTGCACTTGCTGCTTTAGCCTTGAATGGTATCCAACAATGCTTGCAGTCTTTTGGAGTTACTCCTGCCAGTATAATAGTGCCTTATTCCAGTTATCAAATTAAGATTTTGTGTGGCACTGTAGATGACTGGGCAATATTGCAATGTAGCTTTGAAGGAGTGATTGATAACCATTACCCTAAACATCCATTGCTATCATTTTTTAAGGAGCACCCAGTGATATTCCCTAAGGTTACTTCAGCAGTACCACTTCAAGGGTCACCAAATGTGTTTACTGATGGCTCAAAGACAGGCTGCGGAGCCTATTTGATAGAAAGACAAGAGCCCGTGTTATGTCAATTTCAACCGGGCTCCCCCCCAAATAGTAGAATTGAAAATAGTAATTGAGGTGTTTAAAAGATGTCAATTTGCATTCAATTTGATTTCAGATTCAGTCTATGTGGTCAACGCAGTGAAAGTATTAGAATTAGCAGGTCCTATTAAGAATAGTAGTACTGTATGTGCCTTATTATAAGAGTTACAAGTTTTAATCTGGCAGAGAAAAAGGTGTTTTTATATTCAACATATCAGAGCACATACAGGATTACCTGGACCATTAAGTGAAGGTAATGATAAAGTTGATCAATGGACCAGGATGGAATGCATTTTTTGGAGCTCATTCCTGGACGAAGCCAGACAGTTTCACCAATTATTTCATGTAAATGCAAAAACTCTACAGCAGAAATTCCATTTGTCTAGAGCAGATGCTAGACAAGTAGTTTTGGACTGTCCTCAGTGTGTGATTCATCATCATCCTCCCAGTGTGGGAGTAAACCCTAGAGGGCTGTTGCCACTCAAAATCTGGCAAATGGACATTACCCACATTTCAGAGTTTGGAACCTTAAAATATATTCATGTATCTGTGGATACCTGCTCAGGTATCATACATGCTACACCTATGAGTGGAGAAAAGGCTCGCAATGTCATAGGACATTGCTTAGAAGCCTGGGCTGCATGGGGAAAACCACAGCAGCTAAAAACGGACAATGGACCAGCCTATACGGCACAGTCCTTTGTCTCCTTCTGCAACCAGATGGAGGTACAGCTTAATCACGGATTACCATACAATCCTCAAGGACAAGGAATTGTGGAGCGTGCTCATCGCACCTTGAAAGAATGCTTGCAAAAACAAAAAAGGGGAATAGGCCAAGGCCGTACCCCCAAGGAGAGAATATCTTTAGCCTTATTTACTCTAAATTTTTTCAATTTGGATGCTCAAGGCCGCTCAGCAGCGGACAGACATCAGGATTCCCATGGTTCACCTAAAAGCATGGTGAAGTGGAAGGATATTTTGACAGGCTCTTGGCGGGGGCCTGACCCTGTGCTAACATGGGCGAGAGGGTCTGTTTGTGTTTTTCCTCAGAATCAACAAGATCCAGTGTGGGTGCCTGAGCGCCTTGTGAGGAAGATTCGCCATGAAGACCTTCCTAACGATCCTGGTGTTAGTAGCAGTGAGTATGTCAGGAATGACCGAGCCGAGATGGGGGATCCTGTCGATATTCCCAAAGCCGATGCCGGTCAGACATGATGCAACTGTGTTTCCACGCTTATTTAGCAGTAATAGAAGCCTAGGCTTACCCTACCTTCCCTTTGATGATCAGAGAAGCCCTATAGAAGGTAATAGAAATGTCAGCTTGAAGGGTAGTTTGTGCTTTTTAATGAGCTTCAATAGGTCAGATGATACAAAATGCATTAAATTGTCTCAGCAGTCAGCAGATTTTTTACCACAACTGAGGTTTGGGGGTAGGAGTGGTGGTTTGTTTTCAGGCAATGGTTCTCGCCTTGAAGGATGGTGGCCCACACGAGTCTCTGACCGGGACCCCCCCAGACAGCCACGCTGGGCACCTTTTTGTAGAGGATCCACAGGAGAGGAAGGACCTTTTCCCTGGACTGGATGTCAGCAGCGCAGAGCAGTTTGGGTTCAACAAGATTATTTTTCCTTTAGCCCCATGATTAGTAATATAGTGAATAAGTCTTGTACAGGAATGCTTGATATATCTACTAGGGATCCTCAGCAGACTGCCACCAATCCTTTTGATTTGTGGCTTTTGTGTGGAGTAAATGGAAGTTGCATGGACTTGGGACCTGTCATTATGCTTGGGGGAGGAATTTATCAAAGAGGTAATTTTTCCCTAGGGTCTGCTACCAGATTGGATTTCTCTAGCGGTAGTGGCTCTGGTACTTGTAATTCTTTGTTTCATTCTTACCGCAACAAGAGCTTTTCAGCTTCGCCAGTATGTCTCTGGCCTCCTTTTCTGTGGATTGTAAGTAATGGGAGTGCATCCTTAGGTGAAGAAAAGTTAGTATGCACTCCAGGTACATGTTTTTATGCCCTATGCTGGAATGCCACAGCCTTTCCTGTGGCTGTGGTGACTAGAATGCCTCGATATGTACCAGTTCCTGTAGAGGCTCCTAATACCATGATGCTATTCAGGTTTAAAAGAGATTTTGGCATCACTGCAGCTATTGTTACTGCTATCACTATTGCTGCTGTGGGAGCTACTGCCTCAACTATTGCCTTGTCTAGTTCTATACAGACTGCCAATGCCCTGAATAACATCTCAGCCACTGTGGCACAGGCATTGGATACTCAGACCTCTATGAATTCTCATCTCAAAGGAGGTCTTATGATAGTTAATCAATGCATAGATTTAATACAAGAACAGATTGATTCTCTTTGGCAACTAGCACAATTGGGGTGCGAGTGGAAAATGCAAGGTTTATGTGTTACTTCCGTACAATATCAAAATTATACAAAAGCTGCTAACTTGTCCAGACAATTGTCAAAGTTCCTCTTACAGGATTGGTCGGCTGAATTTGAAAATTTGATGAGAGAGCTGAGAGCAACAATTGTCCACATCAACTCCACTCGGGTGGATCTGAGCCTGGCTACTGGCTTGACTTCTTGGATACAGACGGCTATGGATCATCTTAAGGAGTGGGCAGGTGTAGGCTCTTTGGCGATACTGATGATGCTAGCCTCTCTGGTTTGCCTATGGTGCATCTATAAAATGAGAGCCACACAAAAGCGTAACGCAGCCATGATTATACAAGCCCTTGTCGCCATTGAGGCGGGCCAGTCCCCTCAGGCATGGCTTGCTGCCGTGAAGTAATCTTCACTAAGCATAGTCCCTGCCCACTGAGGAATTTGTTCCACGGATATTAGGGTCTGGTAAGTCAGTGACGGAGTTGACAGGTAAGTCTCGGCCACCTAAGACAGGGCAGTCCCGAGTGGGGAGGCTGACCCAGAGACGGGTAAGAGTTTGAGCACCGCCCTCCTACAGGCTCAGGCCCACCGTGAGATCCCCGGATAGGGGGATTACGAAACCTTTCCAGGGACTTCTACCAACTTTAGAAAAAATAAAAAAAAAAAGGAGGAACTGTAGAGAGCTGCGACGTGCCGCGCCTTAAAAATGGCGCTGGTCTCCGCCTTCCACCAGCCCGACGGTGAGCGCTCTCGGTGGTAAACAAGTCCATATTTGGCTAAGACCGCTGATCTGGCTTGCTTCCGCATACGTGGGCCTCTAAGATAGCACTACGTGGCTTTACTTGATTGGCTGTTCATTTAGTATTTAGCCTGTGGGTTGGGTCTGCCCGTCCCTTTTCGGAAGACTGTTTTCAAGGGACCTGAATAAACTGCTTGAGAAGAGCTTTTGCAAGTTGCGTCGTTCTTGCCGGTCGAGAGGGACGCGACATATTTGTTTCTTTGTTTTTTAACTCTCTCTCCCGGGCAATGAGACACTTTTCACTGATGGTACTGCCTCGTAGACCCCCAATGAATGAGGAGGCTCTTGGCCCTCATACAACCTCTCAACTGAGATGATGGTTCTGTTATATAAGGACACCCCACCCCAGAGAAATGGGATGGAAGGGTTAGGAGGTAAAGAAAAAAAAATGAAATGTGATGTTTTGGCCTTTTACTACTAATTGTCATAAACTGTTTAGGATAATTAAGAAATGCAAACTAATAGTTATGCAAGCTGGTCATTTTGTAAGGTACTATGACAGCCTATTATAGTTATTTTCTAAGCTAATCAGAAATAAAGCTGCTAATAGACAAGCAACATCTGCTTACCCTAATATAAGAGATAGATAGGGCCTCTTCAAAAACCTCAAGAGATCTGCAGAATATGGCATTCAAAGATGTTTTCGTAACTTTAGATTTTTTTATATCAAGACATATCAACTCCTGACAGCAACCCCTATTCTACCCCACGTAGAAGATGAGCATCCAAAATCTCCAGTGGGAGATGATTGAATTAGTTGCAAGCCTATCTCTTAGTAGGAAAAGCCCCTTGCTCCAACTGTAGACAGAATGCTGTCCAAAAAGGACAAAACTTGGAAGCAGGTAAGTCGACAGCCTAGCTCTGCCAAGGTAGGGTAGGCAAGTCCTTCATAACCCCTGCTCTACAATCAATGTCTGTCAGAGAAACGGGGCCAAACGACTGAAGATCGATGCTGTAATGTATGGAGAGAAAATAGGAACTGTCCAGGCAGCCACAGGTATGTCATTTCTTAGTTTGGGAAGCTGCAGGCCCTGTACTTCCTATAAAATCAGATATATTTATCCCTCTCAGGTCTCTGAGGTGGTTGAAGAACAGATAGCTAGAGTCTCATAATTAAATTTTGAGTTGTTTAGGAGTCAAGAGAGTGTTATAAATCTAAGAAGATGCTTTTAAAATTGTGTTGCAAGTTAGTATGAATGTTGAGTTAGATATAGAACTTTAAACTCATGGAGATGGTTAGATAGTAGAATGTTAAAGTCAGGTGCCAAATACAGATGTACTGGAAATTGGGAATGTACGCTAAGCCATATAACCCTCATAACTGTGTCCTAATTACCTCTGTTGTTTTGTATTGTATTTATTATTATAAGAGCGATTTGTTGGACTGAAAGGGGAAACTGTAGGGGGAAATAAGATATACCTTAAACTTAAAAAAAAAAGGGAAGAGGATGGGGGATTGAGGGTGGGAGGGTGGGACTGGAGGGGGGAATAGGGAGGGGACTGTGATTGAGATGTAACTTGAAGAAATAAAAAATAAAGGAAAAAAAAAACTCAAATGGCAGCACATGATGGCGAGGGTGTGAAGAAAGGAGAACACTCCTCCATTGCTGGTGGGAGTGCAGGCTTGTGCAACCACTATGGAGGTCAATCTGGCACTATTTTTGAAAACTTGGAATAGCTCTGCCTTGGGACCCAGCCATACCACTTCTGGGTATGCACCCAAATGACTCCTCACCGAATCATAAGGAAGTTTCCTCATCTATGTTCATAGCAGCCTTATTTTTAATAACTAGAAACTGGAAACAACCCAGATGTCCCTCGACCTAAGAATGGATTAAAAAACTGTGGTACATCTACACAATGGAATACTACTCAGCCATCAGAAACAATGAAATCTTGCAATTTGCAGCCAAATGGATGGAGCTAGAGAAGCTCATCTGAGTGAGCTAACCCAGACTCAGAAGGATGCACATGGCATCTATACACTTATAATCGGATTTTAGCTGTATAGTACAGGATAACTATACTACAACCAATGCAGCAAAGGGAACAGGAACATAGACTTTGTTTCTTGTCAGTGAGACATTTTGCCCTAGTGTTGCTTTCTTGTAGGCCCCCAGTGTATGAGGAGGCTCTTGGCCCTCATATGACTGCTGAACTGGGGCAGGGGACTGATATGTAGGAACACTCCACTCCAGAGGAGAGGGATGGAAGGGATAGGGGGTAGAAGGTGGGAGGGCAGGACTGGGAGGGGTGGAAAGAGGACACTGTGATGGAGATGTAACCTGAAGTAATAAATAAATATTTAAAAAATTGCTTCTCTACAAAAAATAGTTATTAATAGATGGGGGGCTGGGAAAGGAGGATTAAACAGGGAGAGGAAGAGAACAGAGAAGTAGGGAGGAAATATGAGGAGGAACAACTAAAACTAATGGCTATTTGGGGTGTTACATGGAAACCTAATATAGCAATGTTTCCTAAAATGTATACATATATAAAGATGATCTAAATGAAATCTCCAAATAACAGAGGAGATGGACTCTCATTACATAGCTCTTTTTTGTTTGTTGTTGATGCTGTTCTGTACAGGATTTTATTGTATATGTTTTTATTTTTATTTTTCAGTTGCCTATGTTTCTAAAGAGAGAGACCAAGAAAGGACTTGGATTTGGGAGCTGGGGAGGAATTGAGGGATAGAGGAAACAAAAATCTATATCCAATAAAAAATTAGCTTTAGGATGTTTACAATTGGTACACCCACGCATGTACACACATACACACACACACACACACACACACACACACACACAAACACACGTTATGTGAGGCATATTTTAGCTAGTCTGAACTCTGTTGCTAGAACATTATTTCCCCTTCAATAAGGGAACTTTCTACTTTTAGCTTCTGACTGCCAAACTTGTCTATCTCAAGAAAACTTTCACTCTCCCTGGGTTGGCTTTTTTCTTTCTTTTCATTCTTGGCTTAGATGCCCCTTCAACTGGCCAAGTTTCCCATATTCCATATGTCTAAATGGCTTACCATTGCTAAATATCTCTATTATACCATGTATTCTGCCTATGCCATGTTTGAAACTATACCCATCCTTATCTATATCCTCACTGGAAAATAAGTCTAAGGAACCATATCAAAATTTTGGCATTCTAACAATGCTTCATATAGTGCTTCATAGATTTCTGTACAGTGTTGGGGTTAATTTTGATGTTATCCAATGCTAACTATCCAAATGTATCTTTAAAAAGTATAGTTTTGTGCTTATAAATATTTTTAATATACAATAGCTTGAGTCTTACACTATCATCTTATGATTTAATATTTTTTCAAGGCTCACAAAGAAGAGCTCATTAACCAAGTTCTTAAAATCAGCAAAAGAGTTGGCTTCATTTCTCTATTTGCCAACAAAGTATGCCCTAAGGATTCTCTAGTACAACTCACCCAGTTTTTTTATTTTCAGACACCAGTTGTGTAAAGAAGGGACAGAGAAGCAAATATCAAAACACAGCTTTTCATCTCAACCTTTACAAACAGAAAGTTAATGAATTTCTCTAATATTCTAATTTGCAGGATTCTAATTGTCTGAAGTGTTTTCCAATATCCCATCCTTATCCTTAAAAGATAAGAATTTAGTATTTACAAATCCAAATACAGCAGTCACTGTCACTTCCCTGGTATAGCCCTAGTTCAAAGTGTTTGTGAGCAAATCTCATTGGAAATATGAAAATTTAAGATTCCATTCAATGAAAACACTTTTTAATGGACCAGAAATATCCACTGATAAGGGCACCTACTGTCAATCCTGATGACCTGAGATCTGTGTTCAATACCTACACGACAGAAGAAAATAACTGACTCCTGCAAATTGTATTTCATGTTCTTAGTATTGCAACATAAATGGGTATGTCAGAAAAGAAGTGTTCACTTAAAAGCCTCTGTCAATTAAGATACCAAATAATTATGTTTGGAAAGAGAGAAAGGAGGAAGGAGGAAGCAACAGCTCCAGAAGAGTTAGGAGAATCGTAATGAAAAGACAAAATTAGAACACCCGGGAAGGAGAACACAACTTTACACAGATAACAAGACCAGACGTGATAATGTTGTTTTTATGATAATGTTCTAAGAAATAATCTTGGCCTTTGAGCAACGTGCTGTACATTTATTCATTGAGCAATCTACTACAACACTTCTATGTTCTGGACACTGTGATTTCTAAGTAGAAACCACCAAACGAGAGAAACTCTTTACAGAGACACAATGAACATAAATGTGTAGGGTGTAAAGAAGCACACCCAAAGTATGGAGCTTGTCCAAGGATTTAAGGACCAAAGTTTCACAGATATTGTTTGACTGAGTTTTAAAGTAAGTCATTTCTCCTACCTATGGGAGAGGGGGTAGATAGTGGGAAGGTGGGTCCAAGAAGGATGGAGGGAGGGGGCTGTGATAGAGATGTAACTCAAAGTAATAAAGAAACATAATAATAATTTTTAAAACAGCATCTCTCAAATTTGTACTTAAACCGATACATAAAACATTAAGTTTACATATTACAGAGGTATTGTGACATATTTTTATTGTGTGTCTTGTATTTGTTTAACATATAAATAAATGGGTTTTATTGTGGCCTTTATTATACATATATTATTGTCCTTATTCATGCTCTATCATCCTCTAATTCTGTTCTATCCCACTGATGGGTCCTTTCACCTTCCATATAGTGCCTGTCTCCGACTTCATGACATATATACCCCATTAACTTCATTCCCCTAAAACTCACTCTCTTTAGAACACTTCCCCCCATACTTCCATTTTTTGTTTTCTGTTTTCAAGATTTTATATATATATATATATATATATATATATATATATATGTGTGTGTGTATGTGTGTATGTATATATACATATATGTGTATGTATATATACATACATATATATGTATGTATGTATGTATGTATGTATGTGTATATATATATATATATATATATATATATATATATATATATATGTATTTCCTCAAGCAACACATAGAACCAGGCTACGTATTTCTCAAGATGGCTAAAGAAAACATGGTGTGCCTGAATCATAAAACTTCATTGAACTGTAAAGATAAATAAAGTTAAGGCATTTTTATAAATAATACTTCATTCAGAGGACAGCTTTGATTCAGAGAGACCAAAATTAATCTAAAAGGAGAGAATCCCTTGCTAACAGAGACAACCAGCAAAATCTGCACCAGTATTCATAAAGTACATTCAATTTCTCTCAGAAAAAAAAATCTTCTAATATGAAATAAGATATAGAAAACAGCCCTTCTGATTTAATCTGATTTTTTTAATGCAACACTGAACTTAATCTCTATTCTTACAAAGAACAATGGGTTTGATTTTATATAGATGTAATTTATGATATCTTTATCAGTTTTTAAGAAAACTCAAATTTTATCTTCCAAGGGCAATATATGAGAATACAGTGTACAGAAACTCAAAAATGGAAAGCCATTTTACATATATAGTTGAATTGCTTTCTTTCATACAATTTAAATCTTTGTATATATTAAGACTATACTTTCAGGGATAATTTCTAAAGTTTGTATATATGGCAGTATAACATATTTCCAGAGGTGTTTCCAAATTAATGATAGGGGTTTTTTTTAACAGTTATGACTTTTTAAAAATTTTTGTTTGTTCGTTTGTTCGAGTCAAGGTTTTTCTTGTATCCATGACTGTCCAGGGCTCACTTTGTAAACTAGGCTATCCTTGAACTCACATAGATCCACTTGCCTCTGTCTCTCAAGTGCTGGGATTAAAGGCATGTGCCACTACACCTGGCTTAAATATATATATATATATTTACTTTTGAAGATTATAATATAATTATTATATAATTTTCCCCTTACAAACCCTCCCATGTACTTGCTGCCTGTACTCTCTTTCCACTTCATGTGTTCTTTTTTCTTTAATTATTGCTATATGCATATATGTGTTAATTGTTCCCGTTCTAAAACTATTGAGTACAACGTGTCCATCTATCTTATGGATGAAAGATGCATATACTAAAGTATTTGCACAATTAAAGAAAAATACAGATTAGGTGAGTTTACTTAATGAAAGTTTGAACACCTTATAAAAATCATAAGCATTTTATACATTCAGATAAGAAATATCATGATCAGATTAAACTTAGAAAATGTAAGGACATCATTTTATGCTGTAAAAATGTGCATTTGAAACCGTGTGTAAGACAGAGCTATGTTTAGACTACAACATAATATGCCCTCTTGTTGAGTTGGAAGTTCAAAGACTTGTGACTCTTAACGCTTCTTACCATGTTTTCTGACTCTGGTCCTGGTTTCTAATTCATTGTCAAAGTATCAAGAGAAAGTCTATTCTTAAGTCACTCCCAACAAATACAGAGTAATATAAAAAGAAAACAAATACACAACAGCTATTGAAAAAACTACTATAAAAACCCCACTTCTGAATTTGATTCTTTCATAAATTTCTAAATTTAATCTGTCTTTACATTTTTCCATCTCTTTCATCTTTCCAAATCTAAATCTCTAGCTTTACTCACCATTTGTATTAGCTGAAAATAAAACAATGAAATGCATAATGCATTAATAATAGTATTATATGATGTTTGTTATTAAAAAAAAAGATAGGATTAGTTTCCAATGACTACTGCAAATCAGTCAGTCAATATCATGAAGCAGGTGGGCTAACACAACAGCATTGTTTTCTTTCTTACTGTGAAACTGAGGTCCACTGAGCAGCATTTCCTTGAGTGTTCTCTTCCATCATCCCCAGCTTCAGGTGAGTGACATCTCCCTTGACTTATGCAAGAACCACTCCTATCTCCATAACTCCAGTCACACTATTTTCCTGCGATTTTTACATCTCTTCTGTATGTCTCTTTTTATTTAACACCCACCTGGCAAACTAAGATTAGTGTCCATAACTCAAAATACTTAAATTTCATAGACAACTTTTCTCTAAATAATAAAATTTTCACAAACTTATGGGATAGGAGTAAACATTATTTGAGAATCTTTTATTATTATTAATTATTAATCTATTTAATTTATTTTACATCCCAATCACAGCTTCCCCTCTCTCCTCTCCTCCAAGTCCCTCTTTATCACCTCCCCTCCCCTCCCCTCATCCTCCAATCCTCCCTTTCTCCTCAGAAAAGAGCAGGCCTCCCATGGATATCAACCAGCCTTGCCATATCAAGCTGCAGTAGGACAAGGTGCATCTCCTATTGAGGCTAGACAAGGTAGTTAGGGTGACGGGATCTAAAGGCAGGCAACAGAGTCAGAAACAGGCTCTGCTCCTGGTGTTAGGAGTCCCACATGAAGGGCAATCTGCACAACTGCTACATATTTGCAAAAATCCTAGGTCTGCCCCGTTCGTGCTCTCTGGTTGGCAGTTCAGTCTCTGTGCTCCCCAATAGGCCAAGGTTAGTTGATTCTGTAGGATTTCTTGTCCTATTGAGCTCCTTCAATCCTTCCTCCCCTTCTTCCACAGGATTCCCCAAGCTCCACCTAATGCTTGGCTGTTGATCCCTGCATCTGTTTCCATCAGTTGCTGGGTGAAGGCTCTCAGATGACAGTTATATTAGGTTCTTGTTTGCAATTTAATAGTGTCAGGAGTGGGCTCTCTCTCATGGAATGGGTCTCAAGCTGGGCCAGTTATTGCTTGGCCCTTCCCTCAACTTCTGCTTCATCTTTACCCCTGCATATCTTGTAGGCAGGACAAATTGTGGGTCAGAGGATTTGGAATCTTTTTACAAGAATTGTATAAGCAACTGGGAAAAATGTTGGTGGAATCTATATGCCTTTGTGGAAATCTAGTGAATGCTGATGGGAGTAAAATATATTAAACAGTGACTGTGTCAGGAAGAAGAATCCATATTTTATGCTACTTGGTTCCCATTTTTATTAATACAAAACTATGAATAAAATATAGTTATGAAAATGAGTACAAATGCTTACTTTCAGGAATGAATTCACATTAAACTACAAACCAGAACCTTTGGAGCCCTCTGTTACATGCAAGTAATTCCTCAGCTCTTTGTCATTGAGAGTCATAGATGGGCAGTGTCCAAACCATCACTGGAATTCAGTAGGATTGGAATGTTTTTATGTTTATTTATTACTTCAGGTTACATCTCCATCACAGTGCCCTCTTTTCACCCATCCCAGTCCCGCCCTCCTACCCTCTATCCCCTATCCCTTCCATCTCACTCCTCCAGAGTGGAGTGTCCCTACATATCAGTCCCTGCCCCAGGTGAGCAGTCATATGAGGGCCAAGAGCCTCCTCATACACTGGGGGACTACAAGGGAGCACCACTAGAGCAAAGTGTCTCATTGACAGGTAACAAAGTCTATGTCCCTGTTCCCTTTGGTGCATTGGCTATCGAATAGTTACCCTGTACTATATGGCTAAAATATGATTATAAGTGAATAGATGCCATGTGCATCCACTAAACTCAGGGACAAGGCAAGGATGCCCACTTTTGCCATATCTCTTCAACATAGGATCGGGATTTCAAGGAGGACTCAGAGTTAAGGAGATCCTTGCAGTCCAACACCATGCATTGCCCATGACTATGAGCTACAATTTTACCCTCTAGGCTTGCTTTCCTGCATCCCAAGAGAAAAATGCCTTGAGCATTTTAGAAGAACCCTAAGCAACTAAGATGACCAGAAGCTTGACCATGAGTAAGTTATATGTTGAAATTTCTGTTAAAAGTAAGAATCAACTATTTACAGATGAATGGGACAATGGACTAATCAATACATTAATACATAGACATGGACATGCAAAATTTTATTTTTTAAAGTTACTTTAACTACTTGAAAGGTCACTTAAATTACATTGAGACACATAACTGCAAAGTCTAATAAATAATATTAATGCTATTTCAAATCTATAGCTCTGTAAAACTTGAATTAAAAGTTGCTGTGTATAAGATGGTGTTATCACCTATGAACCCTGCTACAGAAGTAACTACAATAAGTAGTTACTAACAAATGATCATGGACAATATTCAGATACAATAATATATGTAGAAGCGTGATTTAAATATGATCTAGCTTCAGTTAACACTGAATTAATCAGAATACCAAAAGTATCAAATAAGAAAATGTTTGTTTTTGCACAATCTTTTACTTTACTTTAAAAAAAATTAGGTAAACTATATACCCTTAGTAAGATTATCCTTTACAAAAACAAATGAGAAGAGCAACATATCCATTTAAATAACTGTTTATCAATAGCCCACTTCGGCATGTAAGGTGCATAATCGCCTAAGAATAAACCAGTAATCTGCTTTATGTTTAAAAAAAGGATTGCCATTCTAAGATACAGCTGCATAGACTGTATGATGAATATTCAACATGAGAAACAGGCAAATTTATCTTCACTCCATCATTAAGCATTTTTGTGACAAACTGGATATTCATCCCATTAGGGGTCCTTTTTGTGTGTGTTCTTTTTGTCTAACGCTTCCCTCATGCCCTTTCCTGACATCTTGAAAGACTAGGCTTTTCTTTTCTTCTCCCCTCCAAATTTCTGATTACCCATATTGTTAGGAACTTGGACTCAGAGAAAAGAACTCTTTTCAAAGATACAAAAGCAAAACCTTGGCCAAAACTTTTATTCCATAACCAAAAGTTTATTTGATGTCATCTCCTCCAGGCTCACAAAAAAATGAGTATAAAATGCTAATTTTTATTGAAAAATATATAAACCACCTCTACTTGAAGAATTCTTCCTTCTTTTTTCTTTCAGGTTGTTTCTAATTCAGAAAAGATGAATCTTTATCTCAGAAGATGCTACTTGCAATATTTCATCTCACAATTTAAATAATCATTAGTAGTAGTAGTAATATTTGAGTGTGTGTGTGTGTATGTGTGTGTGTGTGTGTGTGTGTGTGTGTGTGTATTACTAGGGATTGAACACAAGGTTTCACACAAGCTAGACAAATGCTAAACTACTCCCTAACCTTTAACTTTTTTGTTTTACTTTTTTTTTTTTGAAATGGGGGTCTTAATATGCTACCCAGAATGACCTCAATCTTGAGATCCTCCTGCTTAGCCTTCCAAATATCTGAGGGGTGCTGTTTTGGTTAGGGTTCAATTACTGTTATAAAACAACATGACCAAAATATTGGGGGAAAATATTTATTTCATATTACAGTACAATTCGTCCTGGGGAGGCATCATTCACAATTGGCTGGACCCTCCAACATCCATCATCAATCTAGAAAATACCCTACAGAGTTGCCTATGGACCAGTATTTTGGAGGCATTTTCTCAAGTATGATTTCTTCTTCCTACATTACTGTAGCTTGTATTGAGTTGACCAGAACAAGTGTTAGCATGCCCAACTTAAGTTATTCCTTACACATGTTTTTCTTTGCTCCCTACAGGGTGAAACATTTGACACAGGAGATTTCAGCCAGTGTTTGATAACTCACTAGAGCAATGTGTACATAGCAGCTTACTGAATCCATTCTCTAAATTTCATCTAAGCTATGAGCTAGAAGACAACACAGGACTATAATAGGACTAAACATGGCTCTCAGGGATCTCTAATCTCTAATCTCAGTGACTAGTAAATAAGAGAGATGATAGATGATAGATAGATAGGTAGATAGATAGATGATAGATAGATAGACAGATAGACAGATAGACAGACAGATAGATAGATGACATATTTACCATATGCCACAGTCACTCACATGCTTGCCATGAAATTTAATTTGTAAACTTATGAATTTTGGCACACCTGTATACTACTTCCTTACCAAATAATTAGCAATAAAAAGTTTCCAAATATACACATTCCATAAGAGAGTAAATTAACATTTTAATTCACTTTAGTTATTATATATTCAATAACCTTCTCGGGTATCTCACTATCCCAGAGTTCATGACTCAGTATCAATATATGTTAACACAATTTCAATACCTATAAGCTGAAGGCTTAAAGCCAACAGTTATCAATAATTGTCCTTTCATTCTCACTAGCATCTTAATTATAAGCCTACCAAGAGATATTCCCAGGACTTATACAGTCTAACAGTTTTCAGAAATCTAATTTAAATCTACTTTAGAGTTAGAACTGCCAAGTGCTTCACTTAAGCTCTTACTTAACTCCCTTGATGTATTTTCTCCATAAAAATGCCTTGCTTACCACATGGGAGTGTGTAAATACTGAGCTCAAAATTATACTTGTATGGTGATCAGACAAAAGTTAAACAGGAAATAGCATTGTTTACTAATATAAATACCAGTGACTTGTAAATATGATAGATAAATAGCAAAAATATTCATGCTTATCTTAAAAATGATAAGCAAAAAATGGTACATATTTACCATAAGAACTTAACAGTAAAACATAGCCTGCTTCACTTAACACCAAACAAAACTTGTTTGCTTCATTAACATAAATTCATTGGTCTAAAGCAAAAGGTTCTTCAAATAACAGATTCCTGTCAATATCACACAGCAAAAAAAAAGACTTATATGAAAAAATATGTTTATACATAAAATGCATTTCAGACACATTTCTATGTTTAAAAAGGCTGTACCATAGGGTGGAAGGGTGAAAGCTGTCTAACTGAAACTCACCTGGAAAATATTTATTTATTCTTTGTATTAATACATTGGTGATGAATCTTTTAAAGTACTTGGCTGCTTCATTATTTGAGAATATCTATGTGATTCATGCTTCTAATATTTAGATCTCTGATTAAGATTTTATTGACTAGTCACATAAATGAGTCCCTGAATCGGAGCACATGTGTTCATATCCAAAACTAGAGTTCTTACTGTTGGAAAGTGATTTTAATTAGTCAATGATAAAATGCTGGCATGATTTAAGCCCATCATCCAGAAACATCTGCCAAATGAACAGTCCTTTTCTGCATTCTTTTACAAACTTGATTGACTGACAGAATCCAAGTCACTGCTCCAGGTACATTTTTTTTTATGTTATATTTCACCTAACATTCACATATATATACAAAGAAAATAAAGGCAAGATTGTGCATACCTGATGATAGATAACATTTAAGACTATGGTTAATGTTCAGGGAATGTGTAGAAATGACCAAAATTTTGGGTCATTTCTCATTCAATTTTTCTGTCTGTGTTTCTCTGCCTCTTTATCTCTGTCTGTCTCTCTGCCTCTGTCTTTCTCTCTCCCTCCCTCTCCCTCTCCTGGCATTATCATGTATCAAATGCTTTAATATAGGATAGTTTTAATTATAGCATTATGATGATAGCTACTCTATATACTCATTGATATTGTTTATAAATAGTTAAATACTTCTATATCATAGTTACCTGGAGGTTAATATCTCTGAAATCTTACTAAGAGCCAAAACTAAGGATTTTTGTTAAAAACTTCAAGAAAGCAAAATAGAAGTCAAAGTGTGAGGGAGTGGGAAAAAAAACAAAAATAAAACCAGAACTTATTTTATGTTCTTATAGTGAAACTTGTCCTTTTAAATATCTGCAGCTACTATTTAATTCTAGGTAGGGCAAAATTCTGAAAAGTTTACATATGATTTTTTTAGATCCATATTATACTAATACATAAAGCTAGAGAGTGCAGAAGGCATACATGGAAGATGAAGAAGCAAAGAAATTGCTAGTTAATGGTCCAGTGGTCTTAAGAGAAGTAGAATGTTCATTCAGATGAAAGTTCTTGAGAAGTCACAAAAATAGTCAGTGTCTGAGTAATAAGTGATTAATCTGATCCTGATACAAAACTATATTTATATGTGTCAAAACATGGTACCTGATTCATATGAGCAATTTATTTTTCTATATATCAGTTGAAAACAAGATGTAATCACTCACGATATCTACTATATATTATCCAGTAATTGAATTTCATTACTTATAGCTGCCTTAATTTGGATTGTTTTACATGATTTATAAAGAAAATTAATGACTTTAGATAAATGTTTCCCTATAAAGTGGCTTAAAATCAAGACCCTGATAACAAATTCATGTGTTATATACATATATATATATATATATATGAATAATAATACACTCATTCATGATGGTCATATATTGATTAGTGCTTAAACTTGATGTATTCTTATACCACATGTTTAAGTTTGTGAGCATCACTGCCTGTGAAATGCTAAAGAAATGGGAAATATTAATACCTTTATGTTCATCCAGGATAATAAAAAAGAGTTGATAAGAAAACATTAATCAGTCAGATTAATGAAACCCAACCCAATGACCATGGGCTGATTCTGGTGTTAAATGGAGGACAAAGGAAGAAATAATGTGAAAGTTAAAAGAAAGATGGAGTGAGTGATCTGAAAATAGTAAAAGAAAAGCAAGATGCACTACACCAGGAATGTTCACATCAGATGCCATCTATAATGCAGAGGATATAAGAGGGCTTAGCATCTCAGACATTAGAACAGAAAGAGAGGTGACTGGAAGGTGGCTTAGTGAGTAATGACCTCGTTGTGGAGTTTACATCCCTAGGATGCGCATAGAAAGCTGGGACTGTTTGTGCAGTGCATCTGTAACCCAGGGCTTGAGAAACTGAACCAGGTTGCAAGGCAGTCTACCTAAAATTGTAAATGATGAGGCTCAGCTTCAGTGTAAAACTCCACTCAAAAAAAAAAAAAAAAGGAAAGTGACATTATGCCCTTTTTAAATGAAAAGCTGTGGAGAATATCGCGACAACAAGGAAAAGACTGTGACCAATCTGACTGAAGGATCAATCCTCAAATCTCTTCCAGGACATAGAAATTTATAATAAATAATAGTCAATCTAATAAAGCAAAGTGTCCTGCATCTCTGTTGAAGACGAAGTAACTGTAAGTTTTACTAGTTTGTCTTTAGGAATAATAATAACAACAAACCTTCAAGTGAGAAATAACGGGTGCATAAATTTGTGCTAGAGTATTTGAAATTGCTTTGTAAAATTGGCCGATCATTTAAGTATTTGCTTTAATATTTCTCCCAGCTTTGACAACTCCTTTCCTTCCCTTTTGTCCTTTGTGTAGAGGACAAAGTCTATCAGGATTCATGCCTGCAACACAAACACAACCATTGGCTTCTACTAGGTCCCAGCCCAACTGCAGATCCATCATTTCAAATGGCAATTCCATAGGAAATCGATGCGTTGAAAGGAAGATTGTTTCAGCTAGTGTGTTGTGAACTGTGGGTACAGCCAGAGAATTCAAGAGAGCAGATCTATTTGTATCTGCGGCTCAGTCTAGCAGGATTGATTGCAGGGAGCTGCTCAGAGAGGAACTAGGAGAGCTATTCATTGCCTCTTCTTTCTTCAACCTGTGGTGTCCTCGGTTCTGGAACGAATAACAGCAGTGTTCAATTGTAAATATCAGCAGGAGACACACAAACATCCTGCCCCACTTAAAATGCTAAGAAATCACTCCACTGTTCAGAGATTGATGATCTTTCTATTTAGTATCTTTTTTCATATTTTGTGTTACTACAAGTGGCTGTTATGTCGCACAGCTGAAAACCTTATTAATGGCCCGATTCAAAAAGCTCCTTTAAACATTGCACTCAAAAACAATCTAGAAATCTTAAAATTGTTTCCTATTGCTTATTTAAATGAATTTATTATTTCTGAGCATGTGTAATAAATGATAATTGAAAGAAAAACTAAAATTCAGAACAGAAAATCTACGGTTACTGTAATCCATCTGCCAATAACAATCATAGGTATATTTTGATCTATTTCTCCTAATATTTTCTATGAAACAATTTATATGATGAGGGTACAATATTATGTCATTTATGAAAATCTTAAAACACACAATTATCCTTGCAAGTCTGCAGGCATTTCCAATGGGCTGACTTCAGGGTCCTTAATTGCTTACATCATTGGTTGCTGCCTGGTGTGCCACACCTGGAAGGATAAAAGCTCCTGCCCATGTCTTTCCCATCTCTTTTGCTCTCTTTTGGTCTCTTCCCTTTCCCTATGCCTTTCTTCTACTGTCCCTCTTTACTCACCATTTCTCGCTCTCTCTCCCCCCCCCTCTCTCTCTCTCTCTCTCTGTGTGTGTGTGTGTGTGTGTGTGTGTGGCCCTTAACTTCCTACCTTAATTAACCTTCTACCAGACCTATTTTGTGCCATGGCATCATGATTTCTTCAGAGAATAAAACTTGGCAAGGGCCTGCCATGGTATATCACCCTGCCAGTGATGTACCACCCGCTGCATTATCATAACAATCCTTAATCTCTAACACCAGTGATTAATACTATATTGTGATAATACCACGACTTATATTGCACAAATATCCAATAGAGTATTTTTGTTTTTACACCCAATTCAGATATAAGCACTACTATATACTTCAAAAGTCTTTGACGTGTATCGATAAATCCTTTTAAAAGGATTAAGTTTTTTTTTCTTGTAATATACATTTTCTCAAATCAATATCCTTTTGTACCCAACACAATGTAAATAATCAGAACTGTCCATTTACCTTTGTGCCAGTGTGCAAACTCAGTTTTATCTAAGAGGAGTTGGAAGAAATTGAGAACCAAATCTAGAGTTGATTCACTATAACAGAGTAAATTGGCCAAAAGGCAATATAACAATTGATTTAATTGTTAAACATGTAGTTTGGAGTTAACACAGAGACCCACAATTAAATAATGTACAGAGAATGAGAGACTTTAGAGCACTCAGTCCAAATGGTATGTCTCCACTAAACCCTTCCTTTCAACGCTAGGGATCTTGTAGAAGATGCAGATCGTAAGGTACAGAGGTAGTCGGTGACTTCAAGAAAACAGCGTCTTCCAGGCATGACCGAACTAATGCACATATGAACTCACAGAGACTGCAGCAGCCTGAACAAAACCAGGTTCAAGCCAGATCAAGTGCCAGCACTGAAAAGAGGAAGTGGACATGGGGGTTCCACCCCTAACCAAGAAGCTATTTGCAATTGACACCTGCTGGCAAAGGGAAAATCAGTTTTCTCCAATGGAATGTCACTGGATTTACCAACCACACTACAGTGTTGGCCCCATACTCACGAGTAGTTAACCAACGTTAAATGCACTTCACATATTTTGATGGGTTTCTTGTTTTATTTTGTTTGCTTGAGCACTTTTGTCAGATTAGTTTTTGTTTGTTTGTTTTGATCTTCATTTTTTATTTGTATTTCTTTTGATAAAGAGAGAGAGAACATGAAGTTAGGTGGTCAGGGAGGTAAAGTGAATCTACTAGGAGGAAAAAATGTCTTATAACCAGAGTAAGAAAGGTTTTTTTTCCCTAGCAAGTGATATGTTGGACTCTTTATGACCAAGAGCAAATAGAGTACAGACAACACTCAGTGTCCAAAGATGATAAAAAGTAAAGTGTGAAAGATCTGAGAAAATAAAATCTGAATCTAATGTACTGGTTACTTCAACACAGACCCTCTAAATTCAACACAAAAAGAAGCGCTAACTGTAATCAGCCCCACATTATTTTAATACACTTTTATTTTTAAAAGTAATTTTATATTTTGGTGCAGCATACACACTTTCTACTTTTAAGAATGGTCAGGATAGTGTCATAGAAAGGAATGGTGACATGATAGCCAAGGGTTTGGGCTCAAACAACCTTATGACCCAGGACAAGCCAGATGGCCTATAGGCATAGCAAGGTCTCCCTTTAGTGGACTACTCAGTTGAAAAGAAAAAAACAATCCCAGTGTTTGATTTTCCTTTTTATTTCTTTCTTTATGTGCTGTTTTAAAATTCTTTTTTTTTATAAGTACTTTATTTTTTTTTCAAGTTACATCTCAGTCGTAAACCCTTCCCTATTCCCCCTTCCTGTCCCACCCTTCCACCCTCTTCCCCCCCACCAACAGCTTCTCTTTTCATTCCAACAAATGGTTCTTTCTCTTATAACAGTAAATTCTATACAAAACAGCAGAATTAAATATGCCACATTTATGAGAGTTAAATGGCCCAGTATACCTTCCCAATGTCCAGTTCATACATATTTGGCCCCTGACTTTACCTTCTACCTTCTAACCATCTCCATGAGTTTAAAGTTCTAAAACTGACTTAGCTTTCATACTAACTTGCATCACTATTATAACCATCTTCTTAGATCTAGAACACCCGCTTGATTCCTAAACAACTCAAAATCTAGCTATGAGACTCAAGCTGTCTATTCTTCAACCACCTCAGAGAGCTGAGAAGGATAAATATATGTGATTATATAGGAAGTGCAGGGCCTGCATCTTCCAATACTAAGAAATGACAAACCAGTGACTACCTGGACAGTTCCCATTTTCTCTCCATACATTCCAGCATCAGTCTTCAGCCTTTTGGTCCTGTTTCTCTGACTGACATTTATTGTAGAGCAGGGATTGTGAAGGACTAACCTACCCTGTCTTGGCAGAGCTAGGCTGTCGACTTCCCTGCTACCAAGTTTTGTCCTTTTTGGACAGCAGTCTGTCTGCAGTTGAAGCAAGGAGTTTTTACATGCCAAGGGATAGGCTTGCCACTAATTCAACCATCTCACACTGGAGATTCTTCGATGCTTTTCTTCTACTTGGAGTAGAATAGGGGGTGCTGTCAGGAGCTGATATGTCACGATATCAAAAAAAAAATCTTAATTTAAGACCACATCTTTGAATGCCATATTCTGCAGATCTCTTAGGGTTTTTGAAGATGCCCTATCTATCTCTTGTATTTAGATAAGCAAATGTTGCTTGTCTCTTAACAACTTGATTACTGAGTAGCTTAGAGAATATCTGTGATAGACTGTCTTAGTAGCTAACAAGGTGACATGCATGCATGACTAGGAGTTTGTTTTTCTTAACTATCCTAAACAGTTTAAGACGGTTGGTATCAAGAGGCCAGAGCTTCACATTTCATTTTTAAGTATCTCTAGGTACGATACCATTAGGAAGTGTTACCTTTAATTTTGTATCAATATACAAAGATCTATTCAAATGTGGCTAAATATACTCTTAATTTTGTATCAATATACAAAGATCAATGCTTCCTGCCATGACAATAATTGAGTAAATCTCTGAAACTGTAAGACAGCCTCAATTAAATGCATTCTTTTTATAAGACCCGGCATGGCTGTGGTGTCACCTCTCAGTAACAGAACACTTACTAAGACACATACATGGCTTTCCTGGAAAGGAGAAGATAAGAAATAAGGGATGATGCTGCACAGCATGAGCTACCCAAAGCAGTGGCTCCAGGGTGCCCACCATGTGGACAGTTGTTAAGGCACACAATAAAGATCTCAAATCAAGTCAGGAAAATAAAGAATTAATACAGGCCTGGAAAACCCCATGAAAAGAACAGAGACAGATGATGGCAACTTGGTTTATCCAGAAGATACAGATCTAACCCAAAAGCTGCTTTGATGTGCCAAGGTTGTTTTACATTGTAGAGGTAATAGGAACTTGAAATGCATCGTAAGTCCATATAAATAGAAATTGTAAATCTGACTCTGTATCTCCATCCATTATGCATCTTTTACATTAAGTTTTAAATACATTTAAAAGAAGAAAATATCTTGGTTATATTAAAACCAAGCTTTTAGTTCTAGGCCTATCTTCTATGTGTTTCTTATTTAATAAATATTCCTTTTAATGTTTTCCAATATTTTACTAAAATGGCAAACAAATGTGAGTTTACATTGTGTGCTAGGTGGAAAAGATGAGGCCAACGTACTTCTAGTTCTTAGGCTGATGCATTTGAATACCAAGTATCACCCAATAATGGCATAAAACAACCAATTCTGTGCATGTGGTTTTCCGATCCAAACAGTGGATCAGAGTCACCCGACTTACACTTCATGTGTTACTACATATGCAACACCCCTTATACTAAGCACAAACATGTTTAGACGATGTTTAACGATTCGAACAAATGACAGAGTTTCAACACATGTACAAACTTCATGTACATTCTGAAGAGGAACAGACCAGATGTACCAAATGAGAGGCATATTTCCTAAATGTTTTATAAACAATCTGCTATGCTTTTCTCCTCAGCAGCAGCTTAATCAATAAGCCCCTTGGTGCAGCAATGTCAGAGGTCCTGTGATTATCAGTTACAAACTGGCTGTGTGTTATGCGTTCCACTGCTTCTAAATGCAATGAAAATTTTTGCTGTACAGAAGTGTGCTTTTCTTACAGTATTGATGAGTTTTATTTCTCTCTAAAGCCATTTTTGCCATTTTTTAATTTAAAAAGCATATTTAGCACTGTGACTCCATTGATTATTTGATCTTTAGAGAGTGATGTTCATTTTTAATGATTAGGTTTTTTTTTTCCCAAGGGATTATTAAATTTGAAAACAACTCTCTGGTGGAAACATGGCAGTTGACAACAAAAGCAGACACAATGCAGGATACTGGTGAAATAATAGAAATATTACATCATGGGCAATATACTTTAATGTTATCTTCTACAACAATGGCCAGAAGAAGGATCAAAGAGGATTTTATTTTTTATACAATCATCATCAATCGGGCCATAAGTATTTATGTGAATTAGTTGTTCAAAATATAATGAAACAAAATGTTAAACTTTCTAGAAATCAGGGCAGGGGAATTTACTTGGGGAGAAGGGAGAGGTAACAGAAAGAGTAACATAGGGAAGTAGAATAAATAATACTAAAAGTTTTTGAAAATACCATACAAAATCATTTTATGTTTGCTTAAAATTATATACTTATTTATTGCAAGATATTTTGAAAGGTGTAATAGTGTCACTGACATCCTAGGTAAATCAACAGCCCTCTTATTGGACTTAAAATCTTCCCAAAGGGAATTAGTTTGTGCCTTACAATAATCCTAACTCACTACCCACTGGTAAGACCATGGATCTTACAGGAAAACTTATTCCTGCTACTTCCCTAAACCAATATAATAATCTAAGTATCTTTGAAATTCTTTTTCTTGTACCTACAGATCAGTGCACTCCTCATGCTCCATCAAATAAGTTTCTTTTTGTGATAGAAACCATTGTAGAGAGTCACAACTGGTCAAAACACAGAGAACAGCTGACTATTAGGTCCCCAGTTCCAACGGATACATCTACAACACAACCCTTACACCTAAGTCCCAGAGGACAAGGTAGAAGTAGGGAAAGAAAGATTGTAGGAGCCAGCGGACCAGGACGTCTACTGTAACACATCTAGTGTTTCCTGTGTATGTCAAGAAAGCTGTACCCATGAAATCACAACGAGATGGTTGGCTGCCTAATCAATCCCTGAACAATGACAATACCTGCTGGCATACCAACGTGGATATGGGAAATTTCACAATGCCCTACCCATAGACGATGCCTGATTACAGGAAATTAATGACTGCTGAGAGGTGGAGAATCAGTCTTGTCTAGGGATGAGTCCCCTATAGGTTATCTAACCCCACATAGTCAGCACTAAACATACACACACATGAGCAACACTATTAGGTTCAGAAGGTTGTATTTCTAAATTTATTTTTCTATGTGTATATTAATTAAGGAATGAGAGGCCATGAGTTTGAGGAGCAGCAGTGCAGCATGGAGAATAGTAGAGAGAGGAGAGAGGAAATGATGTGTGAAATTCTCAAAAATAACAAAGAAAGAATAAACTTTTCAAGAGGGGAGTACTTTATATAAAGCCAGGTTAGTACATTGTGTACATAGTTTTATAAAGTGACTTCTGTTAATATCAATGGTCTCTTGGAATAAATGATGTAGAAGACCCAGATCTAGTGCCACTCCATCAGGAAGCCTTTTCTTATCCCTCTAACCAACCCAGTACCTGAATCTGTATCTCCTTGGATCCTGCATCAGCATCCTTAGCCTTCTAACCTAGTACCTGAATCTGCATCTCCTTGGATCTTGCATCAGCATCATTCTGAATCACGACTGCTCACACAACACCTGTGATATATGTTCTTATAAAAATGACTTGAGAGAGAAGATCACCCACCATGAAATAGAAGGGATATTAGAATGTGTTCAATTATTCAATAAAGTTCATGGTCACCTATAGGGGTCTTTCATATCACTTACATTTGTAAAATCCCTTCCCAGGGGAATAACAGAGTTCAGTACTGCTAGAACAGATGGAAAGAGCAAAATGTTTTTCCCATCGTGGTGTTAAATCTTTCATTGTAAGGCTTTAGTTCATGAATATTTTATTTGTTAATATATACGCCAAAGAAGTAATTTACATATGCATGTATGAATTCATAGCAACACGACTTGTTCTTTTATGCAAAGTAGGTTTTTTCCTTATTTGTCAGCATTTAAATGCCTATAATAGACACTAAGGTCATTTGTAATGAAATGTGTATTTCTCAAAAACATGAATTTCATTGGCTGTGCTTGGCAACATGTTTATAACCCTTTGATAAGCACATGGGTTTCATATAAAGTTATTTACTTTTCGTTTCTCCTCACTCGTTTATAATTATATGTTAAATTTTAGTTACAACCAAATGAAAAGGATGGATAACCCTAGCTCACAAATTACAAAATGCATGTTAAGGGTTTAAAACAGTGCCTAACCCTTTTGAGGACCATACTCACATGAAACACAACATTATCTATGCTTGCCTAAAGGGGGAAAATAAGTTTATCCAAAGGACATCATCTTATTTGATAAGGCTAAGTGACAACAAAAGACTCTTTCAGACCTTATAAGACCTGAATTTATAAGATCTGAACCTTATGAGATCAGGAATTCAACACTAGCAACCCATCACCTGAATACAAGTCCTTCCTTGCCTCAGCCGTCCTAGCTCCAGACTGCCTTGCAACTGCTTCAACTAGAACGTTCATTTTAAGTCAAATAAAATAAAATGGATTTGACACAAAAATTCGCAGCCACAAGTTACTGAATCTGCTTTATCATAATGTCCTATTACTAGAAACAACCCAGTGTTCTTCATCCGTGGAACGGGAGAGTGAAGTGCCCAATATCCAAATGCAGGACTGTTACATAGCAATAAAATAAGTCATGGTGAATGGAACAGTGATGTGCCTTGAGTGTTTTTCACTAATAACTGAAACTCAGGAGTTTTTATACTTCATTATATCCATATTTATGACATTATCATAAATATAAGCTTATAAAGACAGAACATAAATCCAAGGTTGCCAGAAGTTGAACATGAGAAATTCTCAACGACAAAGGGGCAACCAAGGAGTTAAAAAGAGAAGTCATGATTCTTCCATGTCTCTCTTGTGATAGTGTTAAAAGGCCCCGCACATTTCCTAACATCCACAGAACTAGACACTAAAACTGACAAATGTTACTTGACTTATTATTTTTAAGGATGAAAGATAGACATAAATTAGGAGGAAAGGAAAGAACACTGAATAAAATATTAAGTATATTATCTTTGAAAGATAATTCAAGATATAGATCTCAGGATCCCTGAAACTTAAAAACAATAAAGACATGATAACATAACAAATGTTAAATTTTCTGATTCAAGGAGGCCTTCCTGAAGTACAGACCTGAAACTACAGAACTGAAAGACCCTTGTGTATGGACCTAAAGCTAAATGAGAGTTAAAAAGTAAAATTGTATTTAAGTAACCATTATATGCTCAAATATTGTCAATAGAGTATACCTACTAAAATATGAGAAAGGGCATGGATAGTATATGCAGCAATTACAACTGTGTTTTCTGTTCATATTTATGATGATCATGCTAGTATGATATTCTGAGGATTTGTATACATAGTACAGACAGGATAAAGAAAATAAATTACAAAATATGTATAATTCTATCACAGTCTATGGTCTTGAAAGTTAAACAATGTAGCTATATGGAAGCTGAATTCAAAACATTAATATTAACTCATAAAGTATATTATCTTTACATAGGTGTGTATTTAATGATATATGTAGATATATGTGGGTCTGTTAGCATATTAAATTTTATTAAAATGTACATTAATAATGACTGTCTCAAGATACAGAGTATCTTTAAATGTTAGATTGTAAGTCCAATTTTCCACTATAAAGACTAGAGTTTGATTATTTGAAGAAAGTTTGATTCTAGAAATGAACCAAAAAAAAAACTCAACATAATCCTAGTCTCTCTGTCTCTCTTTATTTTAAGCTATATATGCTATACTTATTTCATGTTCTAAAAACAATATACTATTATAATAGTTATCGAAACTGTCAATCAAGCATAAACTTCTTGACAGCTTTCTCTTCCTAGCACTTTGCAATTACTCTGATGGTTATGAGAGAATACCACAGATTTTCCATCAGGAGAACCATCAGCAGAGTGTAGGATATTAGGAGGGAAAGAAAAACAATTAGTAAAATATTGAATATATTATCTTTGAAAGACAATTCAAGACATCGATCCCATGGTTTCCTGAAATTAAAAAAAAAAAAGCTAGAAAGCAAAATAGCATAACATATGTTAAATCTTCTGACTGAAGGAGGCCTTCTTGAAGTACTTCTGAACTGAGTACCAGGTTCCAGTTCCTCCCACTTCAGCTCTTTTACATCAGATCAGCACTTCACTAGAACTGACCCAGCCAATTGCTGAGCCCAACAACTGAGGGGGTACTACCTTCCAGCCCCTTCTGCTTCAGACAGAAACACTGAAATAGACAATCATCGATCTAGCTAATCCTTTTCAGATAGTCATTCTGAAAAAAAGGCCAGAAATGTTTTTAATAGACTGTCAAGAAACATCAAGCAAGACTAAGTGCCCTACAGAAAACAGAGGCAAAATATGACCCTGATAGCAATTTTCTACAAGGAAAGAGTTCCATTCTTCAGGACACAAAAGTGCATACATTAAATCAGAGACCTCTTTACAATCATCCCTATAGGGATAATACATGTGGTTGGGAATCAATGATGAAAGCAGTTACTTTCTATCACTTCTAATGACCATCTGGAGGGCCCTGTGGAATATTCAGTTAATGTTACCAGTTAGTAGGTGCATAGTATTTTTCCATTGAAAACCTTTTGGAGCTGGGGAGATGGTTCAGCCAGCAAATTATGTACTGCATAATAAGTTTGGATATCTAGCATTTATGTGACACCTAGGCACAGAAGCATGTATCTGTAACCTGGCATTGAGGAATTGGAGATAGGTAGACCCCTGGTGCTCACTGTCGGTCTAGTTTAGCTGAATTGATGAGCTCCAGCTTTGGTGAGAGACTCTGTCTGAAAATATGTGACAATGGTTGAGGAAGACTTCTAGTGTTGATTTCTAGCCTCTGCACATTCATGAACACACAGATATATGTATGCATACCCACAGATAGATAGATAGATAGATAGATAGATAGATAGATAGATAGATAGATACAATGATAGATAGATAGATAGATAGATAGATAGATAGATAGATAGATAGATAGATAGATAGATAAATGGATAGATGACATATAGATGGATAGAAGAGAGATAGATTTTATATGTATATTACATATAACACAAAAACACACAAAATGTTTCTTATAAAGTATTTATTATACTATTATAAAGACTTTCTTGGAGGCTGGTAAATTGGCATAGTGCATAAAGGCACTTTCCACCAAGCCTGACAACCTGAGTTCAATCCTTGGAACCCACTCAGTAGAAAGATAGAAAGATAACTCACACAAGTTGCCCCTTTCTCTACACGCATATACTGTGTCACAGGTGACTACATACATGCACTATGTACATACACACACACACACACACACACACACACACACACACACACACACACACACAC
>CAJQZJ010033276.1:3077507-3100710 GCA_907164525.1 Lophiomys imhausi
CACACACACACACACACACACACACACACACACACACACACACACACCACATCACCTGAGGAATGGCATTTGAGGTTGACTTCTGGTCTTCATATATGTACATACATATGTGCTCTTGCTCAGGGAAGTACATGAAATCTGTCAGAAACATGATGAAAACTCCAAGTCCTGAATTTCAGTGGTTTCTTCTTATTGCAGCTGTCTGTAACCCATTTACAGCATTCCTTAGAAAGGAATACTACTAAAAAAATTCAACATCAAAATAATTGACTCCTTATATATTCTGGACATCATTTTAAGTTTCTACATATGTGATTTCATTCCATTTTCAAAGCGATTCAAGTATTGAGAACCTGTAACCTTGTTTTATAACTATGGAAACTGCAGACACTAAGAAAAAGTGCCAAAGCTAGAAGGACACCCCACATTGAAGACAGCCTGATCATCTACTGATGCAGAATAACCAATTCTCAGGATTTAGTTCAGGAAGGATTGACTGAAAGGCTACTCTGGGTAACAAATCCTCCAGGGACTTAATCTTTTAAATCTATAGTAAAAGGCAGATGTTCACAACTAGCTTTGCCACAGAATAAAATTGATAAGGGGTAGTTTTTAAAAAGGAAAAAGTAAAGCAGAAAAGCAAAAGCAAGTTCAGTCCCAGGGCAATGAAAGTTTGAGACTCTGCTTTATAACCCATTCAGATTTGCTTTGCACCAATCTGTCACCAAAAACATCTCAAGAGATACCAAACACAGCATTTGATCTTGTGATATTCTTACCCTTTATTCAAATCAGTCTTTTTCCACATCATGCACAATACAATCATCCGTACACTGACATAACACTGAAGTTGTTTTGAATGCCTATACTGCAATGAGTAAAGAGTAATGAAGCAAATGAATCAGCTATGCCAAAGCTTCTCAATGCATAAAATCACCTCAGCAGAAGGTTGCTAGAGGCTGCCAAGACTCCATAAAACAATCCACTTTCATTCCCTGTCCACTTAAATAGGAACCTCTGCATTTACGAAGTATCTGCTGTTGAAAAGTCAAAGCTAACTGAGTACCAATCTCTTGGATAAAGCTGGCCTAATAAGACAAGTCCAGATACGAGGCAGAGTAAGGAATCCAACTCCTCCACTATCACACATCCCAAGGTACTGAAGAGTCACTCCCTCTTGGTGCTGTATGTTGACATAAGCTTATGTATGATTTATGAAAGAGCAGGGAATCTATGACCAAAGCTCTACTATTTTAACAATTTTAACAATTTTAACAGCTAAATGTTTAGAAATATACTTTATTTTTAAATTCCCAACCAGTATAATAAACTATTTTGTGAAAAGGACAATGGAACAACTGTTGCCTTCTGTATGTCCTTATTCATATTCTTTACTGTTGCATGCTAATTTGTACAAACAGGAACTATACCTGTCTGGTGGTGAAAAAAGCATTCAGTCTCTCTTTCGTTTCAAGAGTGGTTCATTTGTATTCACATCTACACAGACCCTCCATGCTACCTTTTTTAAAAACTTTTTTATTGTTTCCCCTAGTGTTGGACAAGGGGAGGTATACATCCCCTCCCAGGGACCAGCATTCTTAATACTGAGAAAGTATACTAGAGAGTTTTCAGCACATGCTGATTGGTGACCCTTCCCCAGAATTTTTCTCAAAAAAGAGTATTTTAAGCCTCTCCACTGGATGAATGTAGGCTAAACTCCCTCCTGTACATATTGGTGTTATGATTTGCATGTTATCCCTGTAAGACCATACACTTAAATACTTAATATTCTAGGGTTTTGGGGGGTTTTTTGTTTTGTTTTGGGGAGTCATTGTGGTTTTTGTTGTTTGGTTTTGGTTTGGGGTGGTTTTTGTTTGTTTGGTTGGTTGTTTGGTTGGTTGTTTTGTTTTGTTTTGTTTGTTTTTTGAGACAGGGTCTCTCTACGTAGTCCTGGCTGTTCTGGAGTTCAATATGTAGATCAGGCTGGCCTTAAATCCACAGATATGCTTCTGCCTCTGTGCCAACACCCAGCTTTTAGTTTGCAATAAATCACTCTTTTTACTTCAATATACTTGCTTTTTAAAACATTTTTGACTATTAAAAATGAAAAGCTGATATGATATACCAGAAGATATGTCATAAGAAGAGTTTGGTGTGAATCAATGAGTAAAGAGCATGCCATGCAAGCATTAGGACTTGAATTTGAATCCTCAGAACTCACAGGTGTAGGAGCCTGTTTCTTTAATCCCAGTACTCACAATGACATGGGACTACTCTAAACAGAAGAATTCTCTGAAGCCTGTGGGCCAGCTAGTCTGGTATGCTCAGCAATGCATAGCAAAGGAAAAACTCTGCCTCAACCGCGTAGGAGGCAAGCACTAGAAACTAAGGTTGCCCTCTTACCATCACATGAATTCTGTGGTATCTATGTGCCCACAAGGCACATACATGCACTCAATATACACACAAAGAAACACAGACACAAGTATAGATGTCATAAACATCTTAACGGAATGGAAATTTTGGATACCCCCCTTGGCAGGAGCCAAGCCAGCCAAGTCCCAGGAACTTAGCTGACCATAAAAAGGGTGGAACCAAGAATGAAGGTCAATCAAGTCATGGACCCTGGGTTTCAGGAACTGGCTGACCACAAAGTAGATGGTTAAATAAGCTGTTGCAAGCTAATTTGCATAAACAGGAACTATGCCTGTTAGATTCATTAGATTAGATTCATTCCTGAGAAAAGCAAGTATAGGGGGTGTTTTCTGCTGACTAACTAAATAATGGGTTGGTACTTTCCACTTGTGATTTCCCCCACCCCCTTGATTTATGGTGTTTCCCTTTAAAACCCTCGCCCCCCCCACCCCCCGCAGCTAAGGGTCGCAGCTCCTCTACCCCTGCGTGGGATATGAGTTGTGTCCTCAGCGCACTGACCCCCAAAATAAACCTTTTGCAATTGCATCAAGATGGTCTCTTGTGAGTTTTTGGGTGGCCGTGATATCCCAAGTGTCAGATGAGGGACTTCCCTCTCCTGGGTCTTTCACATCTAACTAGGATATAGGTTTATAAAGGCCTGGTCTACCCGTCATTAGAAAAAAAAGGTGAGCAAGGGCTACAGAGGACATATTAGCACAGCATTTCATCCTTAACATAACTAGAAAAGTAGAAACACTTCCGTAGTAAAGCAAATATTATTTTTTTATGTGACTCAATGAGGCTTAACACCATGACCCAGACCTCATAGTATTGTTTCAAATGCTCCAGGAAGCCAAGCAGCCCATGCATAGGCATTGCTTTAAATTATCTATAGTTTCCAAAATCCTCTTCCTGCCAGTTCTAATTGACAGACAAGGAAAACTCAGGAGCACTGTGTCCCTCCTGTCTTACCTGAGTCCTCCATTCCCACCACACTTTACATGTGTTAGGGTGATCTGAAAGCTGCTTGTAATCTATTGCTAATTACTGACCCCCAAGATCTGGTTGCCACCCAGATGGGTATATTGTCTCACATGCCCGTTTTTGTTTTGTAAACCTTACTCTACCTAATTTAAAGTTGATTGGTTTTGTAAAATGCCTGCATCCTGGATTGTATAAAAGAGAGGTAGACTGGGAAGAGGCTCAAAGGCTTTAGGAGAAGGAGGAAGGCCAGACTCAAAGGTTCAAGCAAAGAAAAAGCAGACATGGTCATGAGGCATGGACTCTGAAGATCAGCATGGCATGGAGAGAAACACCCTATGGGAACATGCAAGTACTATGGGTTTTAACAGAGGAGGCAGAAAGTTAGCTTGGAGGAGTAAGATTTGCCTATTACCACTGTTTGAGGCAAATGAAAATATAACATGTCTCTATGTGTGTCTATTTCTGGGTTGTGGTTAGTTAGGAATTAATGCCATTGCCTTACTAGCCATAAGAATCAATTATAAAAATTAATATTTCCATCTACATACATGTGCTGTGTTTTTCTTGGAGCAACACTAGTGTAGCTGTCTTAATGAACCACTTCATGTGTCTCCTGTAGTCACTTTCTGACACAATTTCTATATTGCATTTTTACTGTTTTCAGTTTTTGAGATTATGATATAATTACATCATTTACCTCTCCCATTTTCTCCATCTAAACCCTCCCATATACTCCTCCTTGTTTTTCATTAATCGTTATTACAAACAGACACACACACATATGTATATATTCAAAATTAATCCTGCTTGATCTGTATAATGTTACTGCATGTACATTCTCAAGGCTGATTGTTAGTGTAAATTTATATAATTGTGTTAATTTCACACTTTGTTTCTTAATCTAGCTATCACCCAAATAATTGAGACTCTGTAATATTATTAGTTAACCATGCTTTGCAACACAAGAACTGAGCAGTTATTACTCTATTCCAAACAGCCTAAACTAATCTGGCTTCCCCATAGCATAATTCTAGTGATACTTGCATTTTGTCACATTCCTGCTTCAGCTGAATCTCTTCTGGTCTTTCCTCAGCCTCTGACTTAAAAATCCTTGCTTTGAATTACATGATTTCTTTGTTTTACCTGAGCTCATTGAACTAGTGGTACCCTGGAGGGCAGAAAGTCCAGCCCTATTCTCTCTCCTGCTCAGTGATTGGTTGCAGGTGGCTTGATTGGCATATCAGGGAACAGTTGGGGAGTAGTATTTACACAACATTGAGACAGGATTGCAACCAGATATGGGGGGGGGGTACAGAAATCAACATTTCAATTAAACAATAACTGTATGGCTACAGCTGACCATTTAGTATTGGATAACCAATTGGTATGCTCTTCCCTAGGAAAGACCATTTCTCCCACTCTCAGCATTCCTTGGATTCTTGCCGTTCCTGGGTTTTAGTAAGAACACCAACAATGGTAGAGCCATTATCACATTTCCTGTAGATTTATTTATCTATTACCTTTAGGAAAACAGAGCTAAACTGAGAATTCACAAAAGAGGAATCTGTAATGGCTGAGAGACACTTGAAGAAATGCTCAACATCCTTAATCATCAAAGAAATACAACTCAAGACAACACTAAGATTCCATCTCACACATGTCAGAATGGTTAAGATCAAAAACTCAAATGACAGCACATGCTGGAAAAACTGGGGAGAAAGGGGAACACTCCTCGGTTGCTGGTGGGAGTGCAAACTTGTACATTCACTATGGAAATCAGTCTGGTGATATCTTCGAATACCTGTAATAGCTATACCTCAAGACCCAGTCATACTGATTCTGGGCATTCAGAAGATTCCTCACCAAACCACAAAGACATCTCCTCAAGTATGTTCATAGCAGCTTTATATGTAATAGCTAGAAACTGGAAACAACCCAGATGTCCCTCAACCAATGAATGGATAAAAAAACTGTGGTACATTTACACATGGAATACTACTCTTTTAGAAGAAGTTCTAATACATTGCTTCTGATAGGCTGATTTCAATGCTGAGATCTGGTTAGCATTCTGAGGCATTCTCTTGATTGGTTAATAAAAGTCGTTGATGCCCAATTAGCTGGGCAGAAAGAGTATAGGAAGGTGGGACTTCCTAAGACCTAAAGAGGAAGCCTGGATTTTACACTGAGGAATCTCTCTTTCTGCCAGGAGATGTGGAAGCCTACAGACATGTTTGAGAACTCTGGAAGGTAAAAATAGATTGCATGGTGGTTTGGGACTAAATGGTCCAGGTTAACTTAGATTAGCTAGTTGAGAGTCTGCCCAGCTAAGGGCTAAGCATTGAAACATTAAAAGGTCTTGATGTGTTTAATTATTGGGGAAAGGACCACAGAGGCTTATAGGCCACTAGTCCAAGCAATCCAGGGCCATAGACCTCCTGCCAAACCCTGGCAACTGTCCCGCCAGGCCACCAGCAATTCTGCTGGTCTAATATAATAGTATATACTTATTAATAAGTATCCAGCAGCTACCCTGCTAACTTCACTGCCAGACAGCACCACCAGTTTTCCCTCCAGGCATAGACTTCTAAGGCAAATCAAGACTTCCAATCTCCCACCTAGCCGCCAGCTATAACAACTTATGATTAGTAATGGAGATATTAGTTAATGGAGTTTAGGTTGCAGGTGGTAAAGGCCATCCTTGGTCCAGGGATTTTTCCCCAGGACAAGTCAGGCTACCAGTTAAGTTGGGTCAAGACTGCTGGCCTCACACCAGCCTGCTAGCTGCTCTGGCAGCCTGATCTTAGACTTTATACTTATTAATAAATATAATTGATAATTAAATTGCAGTTTTACTACTCAGCTATCACAAACAAGGAAATCATGCAATTTGATGCCAAATGGATGGAACTAGAAAAGCTCATTGTGAGTGAGCTAACCCAAACCCAGAAAGATACACATGGCATGTATTCACTTATAAGTGAATTTTAGCCATATAGTACAGGATAACTATCCCACAACCAACAGGTCAAAAAGGAACAGGAACATAGACTTTGCTACCTGTTAGTGAGATACTTTGCCCTAGTGGAGCTACCATGTAGGCCCTCAGTGTATGAGAAAGCTCTTAGCCCTCATGTGACTGATGAACTGAGATGGGCTGAGATGTTGGAGTAGGAGTAGGTGGGAGAGGGGTTAGAGGGTGGGAGGGTGGGACCAATAAGGGTAGAGGGAGGGTGCTGTGGTAGAGATGTAACTTGAAGTGATAAATAAATGTAATTTAAAAAATCTGACTTTATAAAGTTATGTCATTTTGTGGCTATTGTGCACAGGTAACCAGATTCCTAACATGGCTTGTCAACCTTGAATATTTTTTGTCTAGAACTTTAACACTATTCTAACACAAATTGGTATCTTTGCTCTGCTTGTTAATGCCTCCATATTTTACTTGAAAAGAAGATGCTTATTATCAGCTTTCCCATAACTAAATTACACAGGCCTCCTCAATACTAACCTTGGATGTGATATGTCTCATCCACAATATCATTAAGCTGTTCACTTTCCTCACAGCATGTATATGAAAAACAATCAAGCAATGTCAGCACAATTCATACTTTCCCTTTGAAACTATAGCAAGAACTGTGTGACATTCTAAGGAAGTGTTACCAGTCCAATTAAGATGTTTTATCTTTATTGTTTCCCCCTCCCCAATTATCCAATGTTAAAAATATATTAGATTTAGTATTGTTGAAATATAGGTGGCTCATTTTTAATATAAAATAAGATTCAGTCTCCAATGTTCACTGAACCCTCTTTGGTTCTTTTTCACACAAACTGTGATGAGGGCGTTCTCTTAACACTCCTAGTGATCTAGAAGGTAAAGGCTCACTGTGACTGCACTCAGAGCCCCTTACTTAAAAGCAGGCTGATAACCCAGCACATTATCCATATTTGAAGCAAAAGACATAAACTGATGAGCTGCTAGCTAAATGATTCCCTGACTAAGCCTAGTGACTCTGAACCAATCAGCAATTATATAAGAAAGATTAATAGGAAGACAAAATAATTTTCACCTAATGCAAGGGTAAAAATAGTTCCATACATATAATAAATACAAAGTCCAGCCATCCTAAACAGAACTCTATACCAGGGTACAGTGAATGTTAGAAAATACAATATCCCTTCTTTACTTGATATGTGCTGATTATATTTAGGAGGGATGGTGATTAGAATTAAAAATAAAGTATGTATTGCAATGAGATAACCCAGGTATCAACAGTGAATAACAGTTGTATAAACTTTCTTTTAACCTGGAGGAAAAGTTGGGGGGAAATGAAGTTAAACTGTATGTGTGATCTTCCTGAACTCTGAGGCAGCTCCTCATATTTATCCAGGCTTCTCGTTAAGGACTTACTTGTGAATAGTTGGGATAACACTGAAAGGGATTTAAAATTCATTTGACTTCTGAGATTATCATTCTATTTAACCTTTAAGCCTGTGTATTCTCTAATGTCTTCTTTGCTTTAAGGAATTTATATTCATTTTGCCATTAATTCTTTTTATAACACCTATCAAGTCTTTGCTCCACAAGGTTCAACCTTTATTTTTAATTATTTTTCTTAAATATGCAATGTCTGTCCTGTAGTACAGTGGAGATAGGAGTAGCCATAATATATTAAAATGTACATTATAACACAAGCAATGTCAAAAGATTCTACGTGTGTGTTTCCCACCAATGATCATGTATCTGCTGGACTGAAAAACTGCGATACAAGGAATACAAGGACAAATTTACCTGGGATCTTGACATGGATTCTGTCACTCACACCATCCTCAATGTGTAGTAGAAGTTAGGTGTTTTTAGTGAAATTCGTAGGCAGTTCAGCATAGACAGATATTTGGATGGCATCTGTTGAGGTTGCTGATGGAAACACGAATGACCCTGTTGAAGGGACGTGGCTAAGAAACCACGAAAGCTGCACAGACAACATCATTTGCCATGGGACTGCTGGGAAATCTTGAGAGACTTTGGACTCTTCACCAAGGATCTCAAGATAAGACTATTTATAAGCCAGAGACTCCACATGGTCGCCACTCTTCCTTTTGTCCCCACCAACTAAAAACTCACTCCGGAGAAGCACATGGCAAGGTAAGCCATTAACCAAATTTACATAAAATCCACTGAGAAAGAGTTCTTCCAAGGCATCTGACTTGGGGTCCCCAGCACTAAAAGTGCAAAAGAGGTTAGCAAAATTTGGAAGCCGCTTGGAGAGGCCTTTGGCTATGAGGTTTGACCGGGCCAAAGAGACCTTAGTCCGAGTTTCAGCTGATGAAAAAAGCCGGCCTCAGTTTAGCGGTTGGAAAAGACTGACTTTATAAACCAGCCACAATTTGGTGGTAGAAATAAACTGACCTTATGAACTAACAAAGGCCCAACGGACTTTAAGTTTAAAATATATTACCTGATGGGACTGCTGTAAACCAAGTCACCCTAAATGGACCTAAGCTAAGAATATTAGTATCCTTTTAAGAAAGTTAAAATAGTGTTAGCTAAATGTTTTTAGATAGGTATTAGAATGTTATTAGATAGATATTAGCATGTTCTTAGATAGATTATAGAGTTTAGGTTATAGGATTTAGGTATTTTATAGGTGATTGATCAGTATTAATAAATATACGTGTGATAAATAAAAATATTCTGTTACATCAATGTAATGACAGTTTTGTCTCAACTGGCCCATGTATTTTGACATTACTTCTTACAAAAACAGGAACATTCACTTATCAGTTTTGCTACAAATCCCATGAAACTAGCATTGCAGAGGCTGGCCTAAATCTTTGGGCAGAATATCAAAAGCTTAGGACACTGTTGCATACTTCAGTACATATTTTACATTACATTTTGTAAATATAGATCATCAAATCTAACCCCTAATTATATATCATTGACTTCAAAATTTAGAAATAAAATATATTCAAATAATGTCTGCAAATGTCAGCTGTGACTCATCTCACTTGTGAATTTGATCAAATTTAAATTCCCAGAGAAAGGAAATAAATTATGACATTTAATTAAATTATATTAAAATTTTATATAAGCAAATGGAAAGGATGATTCAAGTAGTTGTGTTGGATTTAAAATTTTTACATAAGAAGAGGAGTTTCACAGACTTGAAACAAAATTTTATATAGAAACAAAACTGTCATATGTATGAGAACTATTTGTAGGATAGCAATTACTATCTCACTGACATTAAACCAAATAAATCAGGGTTTTCAAGAAGTCTTACCTCCTAAAAAATGAAATTCCTAGGAGTTTGCAGCTTTATTATACTTAGTCTTGTTTTTAATCTCATGTCCAAAAGCAATATGAGAACAACATCATGTCAAGATCATTAAGGACATTCTTAATATTCCAAAAATATGAGCATCAATGCAACCATATTCTCATTTTTTTTTTCACCCACTTAAACTACCTAGAGTAAGACATAGGAGAGATGTTCAAGAAATATATCCACATGGTAGTAGCTGTTTGACTTTGTTTAACAACTCAGAATATTTAACCCCCATGTATTTCCTACCTGGGAAAAGTCAGAGCCAAGAATTCTCAGCAGAGAGTTATGGGCTTTGAAGGATCTAATGTATAAAAACCGCCACATCCTATTACAGTTCCACACCTTGTTGAAGACCCAATATAAACTTGGACTTGAAATCAAGCGCCCCAGTGTTATAAGCTAGCCAGTTTTTTCACAGTAAGAATTCCATGGAGAGAAACTGCTCTCACTCCCTAACAGGTTTGAGACACTGAACTGTGACTGCTTCTCTCCAGCAATTTTCCATCAAATGTGCAAGATACCTCTTGACAGAGAAACATCACTTCTCATTTACCTCTTCAGCAGATAGAAATATCCCTTCTCTGTAACCAGAGGTTCATCTTCCTTAAATAAAACCAAAGTTATTCACCATGGCTTCATTTCTTTTCCCAAATACTTCCTTATTAGGAGGAAAATGATTCCTTAGCTCATAGGATCAGATAAGGACATTTCTTTTTAATATTACTGCCTGTGTTTGAAAGAAATGTGCTATTTAAGTTGCACTGAGTCAGCCGCATTCAGTAGCTAGCCTTCCTGATGACTACGTATCTACTCACTGAGAATACTAGCTTCAAAATAGGACAAAATTTAAATCATACAAAGTATGTGGATCACTGAATCAGTGCATTGAGGCCAGCTGGGACAAGAATATTTTAATTAATGTGAAACATTCCCAATAGTAGATGCAGAAATAATTTTTTGAAAAGTTAAAAATCTCAGTAACTGATACATCTACAACAAAACTCCTACACATAAAGCTTGAGAATCATTGTAGAAGAGAGAGGTTGGAAGTTTGAAAACGTCAGAGGAACAGGGAGTTTCCATGAGATTGTGTCTCCTAGAAATGTCAGAGAAGCTATCCCCACAAAGTCTCACTAACATGCCTAAACATGACCTGAATAAAAATGACACCAATAAACATGCTAAGGAACAATGCAGAAAGCTCAGGTGTCCTCAAACCTACAAAAAGTACTACTAAGTACAGGAAGCTGAGGAATGCTGAGAGCAGGAGAAATAGTCTTTCCAAGTGACAAGCACACCAATTGGCTATCCAATGCCTGATGCTCAAGCAGCATTACACAGACTGAGCAGGGTGTGTGTGTGTGTGTGCGTGCGTGCGTGCGTGCGTGCGTGCGTGTGTGTGTGTGTGTGTGTGCGTGCGTGTGCGTGTGTGTGCGCGTGTGTGCGTGCGCGTGTGTGTGTGTGTGTGTGTGTGTGTGTGTGTGTGTGTGTGTGTGACAACAGTTAAAGAGAAAGAGGCCAGGAATTTAAGTAAGAGAAAGAAGATAGGAAAATGGAAGTGACTGGAGGGAGGAAATGCAAGGGATGAAATGAAGTAATTGTATTAACTTCAAAAACATAAAAGTATTTTAAAAATAATCTCAATTAGTAAAACTCCATCTACCATACCATCACAAACTAGAGGAAATATTTTACTACAATATTAATATAAAACCCTCCAGCTATGAATAAATTAGAAGTCACATTAGACACAGTGTTCATTCCAATCTGACAAAGAATTTGTCTTTGTCAAACAACCAATGTCTCCACTTTCTACAATTGTTAACATAACAACTTGTTCCAATAAAATAGTAGGTTGGGTGATAAGTAGTGAGAAACAACTTTAATTTTTAAGATTCCTAAACAATAGTATCCCAATAACTATAAATAATCTCAATGGCTTTAAATACTAGAAAATTTTCCTGAGAAAATAATTTTAAAAGGTTATACAAGATCTTTTCCATTTTATGTGTATAATCAAAGAATTACAATTCATCAAATGAGATTTAGAGTAAATTTTATCTTTAGAATTAAGTAAGGTATGGTCTCACTTGGAAGTTCAAAGCTCATAATTACTCACTCTGTTTACTGATAAAGAACATTAACTCTACTCAATGCAGAGGTACTAGGAGCAAAGAGAGAAGGGCTATGTCTGTCTCCCAGGCATGTCAGAAGCTACACCCATGAAGTCTCACTAGCATAGCTGACATGAGCTGAACAAAGTCAACAGCCACAGACATGACAAAGCAGATGTGGAAGACTGAGAGATCTGAGCCCTACACAAAGAACTACAGGCAGCTAAGGATTGCTGAGAGGGGGAGAATTGGTTTTCCTCTAGGAAAGAGCACACAAATTGTCCAACACCATATGGTCAAATCTGAAAACACACATACGAATAACATTGTATAAACTGAGTGCATTATATTTAGGAATATATAAGTATAATTATAATATAATACATATGTATTATATTTGTATAATTCATATTCATATAACATATGAATATAATATATATTCATTTGACAATAATTAATGATAAAAGAGGCCATGATTTGAAAGAGATGAAGGAGGGGTATATGAGAGGGTTTGAAAGAAGGAAAAGGTGGAGAGAAATGATATAGTATTACCTCAAAAATAAAATAATTTAATATTAGTTTTTTAAAAATATAAATAAAATCACTTTTACTGATTTATAAAACTCTTTAAATCTCACTTTGGTTTTAGATTCACCTAGATGCATCTAACTGAATATATATTTCTTCTTAATTTTCAAAAATGCATAGAAGAGAACATATTCTTCTATTGGAGATTACTATCAGTAGGTAATGTCTGGTGTTGGTATGATTCAGGCTCTCAAACATCAAGTAATGACATTCACAAACTGATATGAAATATGAAAGTCTTATTATTTTTAGATGCTTTGATAACTGGTTATTCTGAAGCAACATGAAATTGTACCAGATTCTATTTGACCTTCTGCCATAATTCTTAATTAATATTCCTAGGTTCCACAACATGGTTCAAAAACAGCAGTAAATCATTACTCTTTAGACAGTGGTTTCTGATTAATTTCTAGGTACCAGAAATAATTCTCCTCTTACAAGCTCATTTAGATCATAAATTATTCTAGGGGCTTTGTTGCCTGAACCAAATAAATGTTAAGTCACTAAAATATATGAAGATAGTAATTTGGCAAAAGATTTGGAGACACAATGAACAAAACCATTTCCACCTCTTGGTCAAAATGCTGCTGGGACTGAAAAGGACCATGTGGAACTGAGCAAACACTCCTTGACACAAACACGTTTGCTGAAAGTTGACTCCTCTTCAACAGACACCAGAGAAAGTAACCAGCACCTTCACAGGTGAGACTGGGACAGGATCTTTGCTTGGGACTACTATGAATTGCTAAAAGGAAGGATGAATCTAAACTGTGACCAGGAGAAAAAGTAATAATTCCTTGTTAATAAAAAGAGAGGTATGTGACAGATAATGGTAAGAGAAGCTGTCATGCTTCCAGAATCCACATTAAAATAATTATTTAATCCACATACTTAAGAAAACTATTTTTTATTTTTATTTCCATAGGGTAAAAGAAGTGCAACTACAATCAATGTCTGACAGAGAAACGGGGCCAAACGACTGAAGATCGATGCTGTAACGTATGGAGAGAAAATGGGAACTGTCCAGGCAGCCACTGGTATGTCATTTCTTAGTTTGGGAAGCTGCAGGCCCTGCACTTCCTATATAATCAGATATATTTATCCCTCACAGGTCTCTGAGGTGGTTGAAGAATAGATAGCTAGAGTCTCATAGTTAAATTTTGAGTTGTTTAGGAATCAAGAGGGTGTTCTGGATCTAAGAAGATGTTTTTAAAATTATGAGGCAAGTTAGTATGAAAGCTGAGTTGGATTTAGAACTTTAAACTCATGGATATGGTTGGATAGTAGAATGTTAAAGTCAGGTGCCAAATACATATGGACTGGACATTGGGAATGTATGCTAAGCCATATAACTCTCATAATTGTGGCCTATTTATTTCTGTTGGGTTTGTATTGTATTTATTGTTATAAGAGAAAGAACCATTTGTTGGACTGAAAGGGGGAGCTGTTGGGAGGAAAAAGATATACCTTAAACTTTTTAAAAAAAGGAAGAGGATGGGGGTTTGAGGGGGAAGAGGGTGGGAGGATGGGACTGGAGGGGGAGTAGGGACGGAGTTGTGATTGAGATGTAACTTGAAGAAATAAAAAAATAAATTAAAAAAAAGAAGTACAAGTAGAAGTCATGGAAATTTTTGATTTTTTTATTAATGACCTTAAACACCAGGAATCTATGCAAGAACTGATGCAATGTACAACTCTTAAATATTGAACAATATTTAAGAGTCAGCAGATACATTAATATATTTTCTGAATATTACACTGAGATAAAATAGCATAAATTAGAGTTGATAACAGCAACACCACAGAGCAGGAGCCAGCAAACACTGGTTAAAGAACATTGGAGCAAATGCTTCCGGTGCTGCAGAAGCCAGACATTCTACCAGGGTTCCTTAACTCCTGTCACTACAGTACGAAAGCAACCACAGTCAATAGGTAAATAAATGGGTCTGGATACATTTCAGCAAAGTTTATTTCTAAAGAAAGACAGCCAGACAGACTTGGCCCCAGGCTGTGTGTGTTTGCTTTTCCTGCTGGAAAAGTATTGATCCCTGCTTAGGAAGCAAAGAGCAGTTCTTGTTGCCCCTGGAAACCACAAAACTCTTTCTCCTCATCTTACTTCAGAATAGGAAAACTCCCCTCTGTCTGGATTCATTGCTTGTTTGTGTTTGACTGCAATTATCTTTTCTCCTAGAGACATCTGTTTGTCGTTCAATTTCCAGAACATCAATTCAGTCTTCTCTTGGGCTCCAGCCTTTGGAAAGTACAGAGCCGCGGTGATGCTTCTGATGCCTTGCTCAATTGTATTCCAGCTGCAATGACTCTATTCTCTCTGATGGGCAGCACAGCAGAGCCGATGGGAGGACCGCTGGGAGAATTAGAGCATCCTTAAAATGTTGACTCAAGCTTTTTACATAGAGGCTGTTCAGTAAGTTTGAGCTATACCTTCATTTCACCTCATGTGTTTTGTGACTAGTGTGTTGTTTATCCTGAAAAAGAGAATACCAACAAAACTATTTTTAAAGGGGACAAAAAAGGAAAACTCTCAAAATACTACCCTGACACACAGCATGATGAATATAGGATTAACTAGGGATGTAACTAGAGTGGTCTGTTGAAAATGCTGTGTGTGAGTGATATTTTCATCAGAGTGAAAGCATATAACCTCTGAACCGTCTGGAAAAACTCTCTTATTCTACCAATAGACATGACAAAGAAGTCTGAAGACAAAAGTGGGTGAACTTGATAGTGGGTCGGTAACACTGGGCCCAGCAATTTGTACATCAACTTTCAGGCCACCACTTGAGGTGGGGGTTACAAATTAATAGAACAAAAGGTAAGTGCATAGCTTTGAGCATCACTTTTCTACCAATAAGAGGTCAGACATCTAGGCACTAAATTCCTCATGTAGAGGCAGTGGGGCACTGAGTTCTTCTTGATGCAAATGTCTACATCAAGACAGAATAAACACATGGATAATTGTGATGGTTTCCTAACTGTTGGGTTTATAAACAAATACTTTCCTGGAACCATGACGTATGTATGTCTATAGTTCCCGTGACTAGTAATTGAAGCCAAGAGAATCATTTGAGTCTGAGAGTTTGAGAGCAGTCGGAAAAAAAAAAAAAAAAGGAATAAGGGCTTAACAGTGTGATGAATTCTAAATATTTGAGATATAAAATATCATAAGAAAAAGGGGCTGTGATAGAAAAATCATCAGAAATACAGGGAAGGGACAGATTTTTAGTTCACACTATTGAAACAAGGACAAAAAATGAAGTCTGAAGAGAAGTATAAAATAGAGCCACACATTCATCTGAGGAAAGAATTATTCATGAGAGAACATAGTTCAGAGCCCTAATGTAGGGAATACCTGGTTGGTTTGAGAGAAAGCATAGAAGCCAGTTTGGGCTTTCCAGAGTTATTGAGGTGAATATTTGAGAAATTAAAAATATCTAAATAGAGTTGTGTAAGTCATTGAAAAGTCTTTCTACACCCAAATGACTCCTCATGGAATCATAAGGAAGTTTGCTCATCTATGTTCATAGCAGCCTTATTTGTAATAGCTAGAAACTGGATACAACCCATATATCCCTCAAGCGAAGAATGGATTAAAAAACTGTGGTACATCTACACAATGGAGTATTACTCAGCTATCAGAAACAATGAAATCATGCAATTTGCAGCCAAATGGATGGAACTAGAGAAGCTCATCCTGAGTGAGCTAACCCAGACTCAGAAGGATGTACATGGCATCTATTCACTTATAGTAGGATTTTAGCTATATAGTACAGGATATCTAAACTACAACCAATGCACCAAAGGGAACATGGACATAGACTTGTTTGTTTGCTTGTTTGTTTGTTTTTTAGTTTTCTCTCCCTGGCAATGAGACACTTTGCCCTAGTGTTGCTGCCTTGTAGGCCCCCAGTGTATGAGGAGGCTCTTGGCCCTCATATGACTGCTGAACTATGGTGGGGGACTGTTTTGTAGGGACACTCCACTCCAGAGGAGTGGGATGGAGGGGTTAGGGGATAGAGGGTGGGAGGGCAGGTCTGGGAAGGGGGGAAGAGGACAATATGATGGAGATGTAACCTGAAGCAACAAATAAATCTATTTATTTAAAAAAAAAGTCTTTCTGTGTTTCTGAAGAGAACAGATCCCAAATTTGAGTTGAAGAGCAAACTTGGTTAATTTTCACAAGGTACTTTTTTTTTTTTTTTTTTTTAGTCTGTTATATGTTGGTCACCTACTCCTGAACATAAGGCTTGCACTGGAGTGGTTGATTCCCAACATCACTCCATTGGAGAAAACTGAGTTTCCTTCACCCAGAGGTATATATGACTATTATAAAAGTTGTTAACTTTTACACTAGTGACTAGGTTTTTACTCACTAATTCATACTTTTTTTTTTTTTTTTTTTGGTTTTTCGAGACAGGGTTTCTCTGTGTATCCTTGACTATCCTGGGCTCACTTTGTTCACTTTGTAGACCAGGCTGGCCTTGTACTCACAGAGATCTCCCTGCCTCTGCCTCCTGAGTGTTGGGATTAAAGGCATGTGCCACCACGCCCATCTTATTCATTTTTAATTATAAGAAAGATACAGTAAAATCTATCACATCTAAGGTGGACAAGACAAACCAACAGAAAGAAAAGAGCCCAAGAGAAGGCACAAGAAGCAGAGAAACACTCATTCTCACACTCAGAAATCCAATAGAAACACTAAACTGGAAGCCATAATATTAATGCAAGGACCTGGTGTAGATCTCTCCAGATCTGTTTTTCCTGCTCTAGTCTCTTGGCATTCATGTGAGCTGTCACCATGTTGATTTGGAGGACCTTATTTTCTTGGTGTCCTCCATCCCTTCTGGTTCATATAGTCTTTCTGCCTCCTCTTTCCTGGGTTCCCTGAGCTCTGAGAGAAAGAATTGGTGGAGACATCACATTTAGGGCTGATTTCTTACTCTCTGAGCAATGACTGGTTGAGGGTCTTTGAATCTGTTCCTATGTTCTATAGGAGAAAGCTTCTCTGATGGTGGCTGAACAAGGCACTGATCTATAAGTAGAGCAGAGTATCATTAAGAGTCATCTCATTACTACATATTTCAGTGCAATATTACTTGGCTTTATCCTACGTCCCTGGGCTATCCAGTCATAGGTTCTTGGTCACACAGGCAGTTTCAGGCATGGCTTCCATCCCATTAAGTGGACCTTAAATCACAACAGATAATTTCTGGTTACTCCCATAAGTTTTGTGCCACAATTTCCCTAGTATATTTTGCAGGTAGTACGCCATTTGGTTAAAATTTTTGTGGCTGGTTTGGTGTTAACACTTCTCTTTTGATAGCATGCAGAGTACATTCCTGTAACAAAGATGCTAGAATGTAGGGGTGAAGAAGGCTCTATGTAAGCACCAGCTTGATTGATATCTCCATGTTCATTGAGTTTCACAAGATGCTTCAGGGTGCTATTTAAAAATATTCTTGAGGTCTTTAAATGCCCCCACTCAGGTGGCCTGCTGTCAGTCTTGACAAGTATCTCTCTTTTAATCCACACTGTTGTTTTGCTTTGAATAAAGTCATCCTGACAGTTTTAAAAACTGAAAATGTACTGGAAAGTGGAGGTCTGTAATTAGGAAACAAAGCTAGTCAGCCCATTCAGGTAGAATAGCAGGTTGGACCTCCATAGTAGCTGAAAAGTGTCTGAGAAGGAAGTAAATTCTGGGTGTACTTGAAAAGGGGGTCAATATGTTTTCTGAAAGATTGTATGTAAACATGATAAGCATGTATTATGTCATAGGTTATCCATAATATGGACCCGAGGAAAAGGAAGTTGAAGTCAGAATTACTAGATATAGGGGACACATTCAGTAAAGTAAATGTGGACGGAAGATAATGGTAGTACTCTATTTTGAAATAACTATCAGATATCTAAATGCCTGCCCAAATGATCAGATATATGATTCTGGAATCGAAGAAATGTTCTAGATCAAAGAGAGCAATTTGGCAGTTGCCATCACTGGATAATATTTAAGTCATGAAGCAGAATATATCAGTAAGGTAATAGTGACAAACAAAGTCCAATGTCTGAATTCTGTGCCAAAGAAAGACTAAGAGGTCAATAGAAATAGGGACAACTCAAGTATGAAAACGAAGAGAGAAAAGACACTGAGTGCTGCTGAGAGAAATCCAGGGAAAGGTGGTATCCGGGGAGCTGAGTGAAGAAAGAACGCTCAAGAAATAGGAATTGTCATCTGTGAAATGCTGATAATGGGTCAAGGAAGATGAGGAACAGACCAAGAACTAGATTTAGTGCCTGAGGGTCTTTGTTGACCTTGATAAAAGCAGTGATGGCAGGATGTGGAGTGGTGATAGCCTGAGAAGAGTGAGTGTAAGAGGTACATGGAGAAGGGAATTGGAGACTAGAAGTGCTTTTCTTTCTTTTGCTGTGGAAAGAAAAAGAAGCAGAGAAATAAAGACAGAGTTAAAATTTTGTTGAGAGATAAGTTTTAAGATAACCTAATACTAGGTTGTTTCCAAATGTGTTTGCAATAAGATACTTGAGACTCAAATCCAATCAAATACCCATTCCAATTTACACACTTCTTTAGATGCTAAATAGGGTGGCACAGTTCCTCTGATGTTTTGGTTGTGAGCCTATCCTTTACAGGAGAGCCATCTCTCTAGTCCATGGCACCATACTCAAATGACTTCTTCATCAAAACATAATCATTTGTTTCCCTTCTGATTAACACTGGAAAAAAAAAAGTAGATTTGACTCTGCTAACTATGTATTACTTTTAAAGCACATTTCACCAACAAATACTGCCTCTTAGTTAGCCTTAAATTCAGTGTAATCCTCATTTTGAGAAAATGTGATATGTGCATTTATCTCTCTGCTCCTTCCTGCCAACATTTGACACATGCAGTTGCCTCTCATTTTCTAACCCTAATTATCAAGCTGTTTCTCTAGTCTGTTTCCTTAAAATAAGCTTTATCTTCCAAATTTAGAAGGAAATAATACACCTTCCTTTAATTGAAAGAAGTGGACTTCTTTTCAAGAGACAGGAGACAAATCTGTATCTAAATATCTCAGGTTAGCCTGTCCTCAACATGACACTCACCACCAGCATCTCTCCAATCACTGTGAGGTGGGTGATTCTCTAGAGAAGCTTATCTGTTGCTCGGTATTTCCATCCTTCGGGAAAGTTCACATGAATGAATGAGCTCTAAATGGGCTGTTGACAAGTTTTCATCAAGTAGCATAAAGCTGAAGCATTCAAGAATTGATATTAGTAGATTCACGAAAAAAAAAAGACTAGATGCCAATGAATATTCATCTGTTCTTCTACACTAAACACATAAAATTTAACTTCCTGAGCCATCTGTTAGCTCCAGTACAGCAAAGATATTGGACACTGGAAATACACAGTGCAACATTTTCAAGATCCTTTCAAAAAAGCATTAAACATGTCTTTAAAAATATTTTGTAAGGATTTATAGTTAAATGTTTCCCCTAATATTGTTATTATTTAAGTTGTTACCAACTAAAATAAATGGAAATATAATAGAAATACATACAATTCCTTTAACTGAACAAGGATTTTAGTAGAGTCTAGAATGTAGCATGTTCTGTTAAAAATGAAGGGATGAAAACACACATTTTACTTACTCTTGAATAGCTCAGACTATATTGAGAAAGAAAAAAAATTGAAGCACAAAAATGTAATATGTCAGAGATACTCTAATAAAATACTAAAATATCTAGCAAAATGCTAAAATAGGAGTGAAAACGTATGAAAGCATAGTCACTAATTCCATTGATGACAATAGAGAAAACTAAAAAAAAAAAAAAAAAAAGACAATCTTTGAAGAAAAAAATGGTTTGGAGAGTTAAGGGAGGTTTGGAAAGACCAAAGAGACAGGTTGAACAACGAAAGGGAAAGACAACTGCAAGAACAGAGGCAAATAAATATAATGATATTGTCAAAGTAGACGCACTTCAGTAAAGAATCTGTAGGCTTCCTCTCAATAAGAAGGTAGACAGATAGAGGGCAGATTTGACTTGCTAGGGAGTGTTGCTATAGACAACATGACAGGAGGATCATTAATAACACTATATGGCAAGGCACAGAGGAAGCAAAGCTAAGGAAATAGCCAATGAGACTACTTGAGAAAAACTAGCAATAAGAGAGCAATCATCCTTTGTGCTTATCTTTTGTTCACTGCCGCTTTCCCTGCTGTCATTTCAGTCAACAGCCTTATGGTCATCCCTTCCAGGTATGTGTCAGCACTAACAACTTCTCATCATGTTCTCTGACAGCCCACAAACCCAAGCCATCACCATCTCTCATCATCACCAAACTCATCTTTCTGCCATTTTTCTTGGTCCATGAATATTGCGTCCCCTCAATTCTAGAGCAGCAATTTTATAGCATTGTCCAGATTATATATCAGCGTTATTTTATTTAAAAGTCACAATGGAATCATACTGTAATTGCAGTCAAAATTAAAATGTCTTCCTTTTATCTGTAGCATTGAACATGATTTGTGTCTTACCTGTAGCTTTTCACTTCTTTTTTTTTTTTAATATTTATTTTATTTTATTTTATGCATATGTGTGCTCTATCTGCATGTACACCTGCATTCCAGAAGAGGGCACCAGATCACATTGTGGATGGTTGTGAGCCACCATGTGGTTGCTGGGAATTGAACTGAGAACCTTTGGAAGAGCACTAGGCAGTGCTCTTAACCGCTGAGCCATCTCTCCAGCCCAGCTTTTCACTTCTTTACTTTTTATTTTCTATGCTAATGTTTTCCGGTCTCTCATTCTTCTCATAGCTCACTATTACAGTTTAGGATTTCAGATCATGTGTCAGGCCACCAGGTCCTTTTCTCTCCAAATTGTTATAGTAAATTTAAATACTCAAGTAATTTTTTATTTGTAATTTATTTCTCTTAACTCTTTTTTAAAATTTATTTATTTATTGCTTCAGGTTACATCTCCATCATAGTGTCCTCTTTCGACCCTTCCCAGTCCCGCCCTCCCACTCTCTATCCCCTAACCCTTACACCCCACTACTCTGGAGTGGAGTGTCCCTACAAAACAGTCCCCCGCCACAGTTCAGCAGTTGTATGAGGGCCAAGAGCCTCCTCATACACTGGGGGCCTACAAGGCAGCACCACTATGGCAAAGTGTCTCATTGACAGGATGAAAAAGTCTATGTTCCTGTTCCCTTTGGTGTGTTGGGTGTAGTATAGATATCCTGTACTATAGAGCTAAAATCTGACTATAAGTGAATAGATGCCATGTGCATCCTTCTGAGTCTGAGTTAGCTCACTCAGAATGAACTTTTCTAGCTCCATCCATTTGGCTGCAAATTGCATAATTTCCTTGTTTCTGACAGCTGAGTATTATTCCATTGTGCAGATGTACCACAGTTTTTTAAATCCATTCTTCAGTTGAGGGAAATATGGGTTGTTTACAGTTTCTAGCTATTACAAATAAGGCTGCTATGAACATAGATGAGGCAACTTCCTTGTGATTCGGTGAGGAGTCATTTGGATGTATACCCAGAAATGGTATGGCTAGGTCCTGAGGCAGAATTATTCCAAGTTTTCTAAGATATCGCCATACTGACCTCCATAGTTGTCGCGTCCCCCCTTGTCCAGCAAGGAATGACGCAACTCACAAAAGCTCTTCTCCTGCAGTTTATTCAGGTCCCTTGAAAACAGTCTTCCGAATAAAGAGGCAGACCCAACCCACAGGCTAAATACTAATTAAACAGCCAGTCAATTAAAGCCAAGTGGTGCTATCTTAGAGGTCTACGTATGCGGAAGCAAGCCAGATCAGCAGTCTTTGCCAAATATGAACTTATTATCAAAAAGAGCACTCACCGTCGGGCTGGTGGAAGGCGGAGACCAGCGCCATCTTTAGGGCGCGGCACTTCGCAGCTCTCTACAGTTCCTCCTTTTTTATTTTTTCTAAAGTTGGTAAAAGTCCCTGGAAAGGCTTCGCAATCCCTCTATCTGGGGATCTCACGGTAGGCCTGAGCCTGTAGGAGGGCGGTGCTCAAACTCTTACCCGTCTCTGGGTCAGCCTCCCCACTCGGGACTGCCCTGTCTTAGGTGGCCGAGACTTACCCGTCAACTCCGTCACTGACTTACCAGACCCTAATATCCGTGGAACGAATTCCTCAGTGGGCAGGGACTATGCTTAGTGAAGATTTACTTCACGGCAGCAAGCCATGCCTGAGGGGACTGGCCCACCTCAATGGCGACAAGGGCTTGTATAATCATGGCTGCATTACGCTTTTGTGTGGCTCTCATTTTGTAGATGCACCATAGGCAAACCAGAGAGGCTAGCATCATTAGTATCGCCAAAGAGCCTACACCCGCCCACTCCTTAAGATGATCCATAGCCGTCTGTATCCAAAAAGTCAAGCCAGTAGCCAGGCTCAGATCCACCCGAGTGGAGTTGATGTGGATGATTGTCGCTCTCAGCTCTCTCATCAAATTTTCAAATTCAGCCGACCAATCCTGTAAGAGGAACTTTGACAATTGTCTAGACAAATTAGCAGCATTTGTATAATTTTGATATTGTACGGAAGTAACACACAAACCTTGCAATTTCCACTCACACCCCAACTGTGCTAGTTGCCAAAGAGAATCAATCTGTTCTTGTATTAAATCTATACGTTGATTAACTATCATAAGACTTCCTTTGAGATGAGAATTCATAGAGGCCTGAGTATCCAATGCCTGTGCCACAGTGGCT